>JAOQMQ010000004.1:13006688-13052096 GCA_027563845.1 Erythroxylum subrotundum
CGCTTCGAAATTTTCTTTCGTTTGCTTCCGATGTTGGGAATCGTTCCCATTCCTGTTTTGTTTCGTTTTTATAAGCGGGTTGGGTTCCGGAAACGGGAGCCAACATAGAGAGCATATAAACTGGCCACAATCATGCACTAAAGGCCACGATCATGGCTTGCGCACAGACAAACACGAACGACCTTCCGAACTTAAATTTTTGAAGGGCTTTTTGGACTTTTGAGGCACAGGAAAATCCTAGGTTTTACCCTAAATGGAACATATTACAAAAAGAAAGAGAAGAAGGCCTAGAAGAGTAGCCTCCAATTTGCCATTTTTAGAAAAACTCCAAGAAGAGAGACAGACTTTCAAAATCTGCAATGTTTTGAAAGCTCCAAGAAGGGAGGAGGAACCAGCAGAGAAGTTTTTGTTATTTTCCATAAGCTTAGCTATTCTCTTTCAGTTTCAACGCTTTATTTTCATATTCATTCAATTAGTTTAAAGCTTTCTTAGTGTTAATCATATTTTTACATGTTCTAGAATATTTAGAATGAATGTTTGATGGATTTTATAGTTGAACTTTATGAATTTTGTAAGCAATCTTTATGTTATATCAATGGATGTTTATTCCCTCAATTTTCCAGTTTTAATCTTGGTTATTTTTCAGATCTAAATATGTTGGGTATTTGAATTTTTAATGGTTTATATTATGATTTTTTACTTATTTGTGATACTCTTGATTAATTTGTGCTTAATAGTTAGGATTTATGCATGTTCTTAGATTCATGATCAATTAATTTAGGTTTTTGTGTAAGTTGTGTGTGCTGGAATTTCCATTTTGATGCAATTAGTTCAGAGTTTGTAATTTGGGTTATGATTAATCATTTGTTAGCATAAAGAGTTTTGATTTATGTTAAGTTAGTGTTGAATTTCGGTTTTTATCACTTCGTTTATAATTTCCATCCTTGGTTTTGTTTGATTAAGTATGGGTTTTGTTTATTTAATATCAATTGTGCTTAATATGAAGATGTGTGGCTAGACTACTTAAGGGTTTGGAGATATTATAAGGATGAAGGGATGAGAATTGTGATAATGGAGTTGAATTTATTTTAAATTGGTGCTTGTAGGTCTAGGTTGGTTTAGGATTTAGGATAAATGTCATGAATTAGGAATTACTTATAGGTTTAATCACCCTTTAGCTAACTTTGTAATATGAAGGCTAGGGTTGAGCTTGTGATATGTAATAGTCCATAGTGATTCCCGGAAGTAGCAATAGGTATACCATTCCACTCCCATAGAGCATATGCCCGACATATCGAAAGATGTTCGAGAACATACTATATGAGAATGGCACGTTAAAACGGTTAAATCAATTCATTTCACGTTTTAATCCATCGCACATATCATAAAATATTCCAATAATCATTTTGTTGCATTTTTATTCATAAACATATAAAGTCTTAAATGTCATTACACTTCTAAAATTCACATGTACATTATACGACAGTTGAAAAAAGTTGTTCTTGATGCATAATGATTATAGACATCTAGAGGTACAACTGATCCAGACCACTAGCTTATATCTAAATGCAGTAGCTATACTCCAACTAGACTAGCTAAATCTCCTCTGAACCTGAAAATCAACGTTACAATTTTAATGAGTTTGTAAACTCAATGAGTGAACCATCATTGATGTTTTCACTCAAGTCAGAAACATAGAGGCAAATCATATCCCAATCTAACAAGTATTTCATAGCATTCAATACTGATTATCACATCACATTTTGTCACACTCTATCAAGTACATCTAGATAATCATATTTTCATAAGCATATCAAAAAAGCTAACATTTCATATCACAACACATCCTTATCTACTCTTCAACTGTATTTCAATCAATTTAGTAATTCATTTCAATTCAAAAATATGATACGTATAAGAATGTATATGCAGATGCACATGTGTCTCCATTCATTGTTACTTTGTTGTGACCGAGCGCCTTTTTACTGTCCCGTATCTGTTGTGGATACTGGGCTCATTTCATACACTGTCCCGTAACCATTGTGGATTTTAGATACTATCCCATACCCATTGTAGATACCAGGCTCATTAATAGTTGAGTCTGTGGCTCTTTGTGCATATTTTTTAGCTTTAAGCTCTTTTTCACGTTGTTCACTCCAGTCACAACTCCTTTATCTGATCATGCATTTTAATGCAATGCATCATTTCATATGCCATATTTCATTACCTTTCATTTCTGTGTGATCCTGTCACATGTATCAATTTAATTAGATCTAAGTTCGACAATTCATATTCAATGACTCACATAGTTCATATTCATTTTGGCATTTCACATTCAATTACTCTCACGTTCATATATGTCATTTTCAATATACAGATTATACAAAAGCACATATAATTGAGTTACATATCTAAGTTAACTCATAGTACGCTCCAGATAAGCTATTACCTTGACGATCCGACAATGTGTAGATGCTGAGAATCTACTTGTGCTTCTTTAATCATGCAATACACACATGTAGTTCACATATTACTAAATTGATCATTCATATGATTATTCAATCATACACACGTTTATATGTCATGTTCAATGCATACTCAATTGACTTTCTTAGGTATGTATCCTTATTCACAAATCTTAATCATTCATTCATCATAGCTTGTATATAACTTGTTTGCAATTAGGTTTATACCTTGAGTAAACTCGATTATTCTAAATTCATCAACCATACATTCATCAATCCTTTCCTAGAATTATATATATTCACATAATTTCCTAATTCTCATTCAATCATACCTAATTCATTACTTATATCCTTTGAATCACATTTGCATTCATAAGAACATCTTTATACCATTAACAACTCATACTTTCCAAATTCATATACATTGATATCAAACAATCCATTCCTTAAATTATAACATCAATTAACAACCTAAACTTATCAAACCTTTAACCAATTAATATAACAACAATCTAGGTTCATTTCAAGCCTCAATCAAGTCTAAATGCTCTTAAGTAAAGTAACTTATCCTTAGTTGTTTCAAACATCACACAAAACTGAACTTTTCTCACTTCAAGGCATTGCCCACGATTGTGGGAAGGAGCTTATGTAACTCTTACGTAGCTCCCACAATCGTGGGATAGGTACTCCAAAGGTGCATTGTCCAATTTCCATCAATTTTTCCAGATTCTTACATCTTTATACCAAATTCAAAACATCTTCATCAAAGTCCATTAATTATACCTTAATTATTCTTCAATCCCACATCGATTTCATATCCAATTCTAACTTAAAAATCATTTAATTGGTAGCTCACAAACTTTGGTCTTTCATGCATCAAAAATCAAAACAGAAACTTTCATTCACTAATATACATGTAGTCCTAGTTTTTCCCATTTTTAGAACACTACACTAGTACCTTTCTTTAACATAAATTCACTTTCATTATATTTCAAATCCCAATCTAATTCATCCATAAAACAACCTACAGCCTATGGTTTTTATACATCAAGAACAAGACATAAAATTATCCAAATTCAAGTATCATTTTCCAGCACAATTCATCATCAACATCATATATAATCCATCCCAATTCAATCATCATAACCCTTCTATTATAACATGCCATAAAGATCAATCTTTTACTTACTTATCTAATACAAATTCTAGCTTAATTCATCAAGCTAACTTAGCTCTCCATGCATGTAAAATCATCACTAGTTCAAGGTAGAAATAAGTTAGTTTTTGGCTAGGATAAAAGACCACCACAAGAACTATAATATTCTAGTTCTATAGTTATCTTATGCAGGATAAAAGCTTGGATTTGGTGTAGCAATTTAGCAAGAATTAAACCAAAATACAGAGATGAGATAGAAGTAAGTTTTGGTGGAGAGAAAAGAAGAAGATGGTGAATATTCTAGCAGAAACACTTTCTACATTAGCTTAATTCAACTAGGTACAAGGTGTCATTATCTTAGATTAACATTTGTCCTTAGGCATGTACTCCATTTGCCATGTATATATGCTACCATATGTCACTTAGTTACTTAGTCCATTTGTCGCACAACCATTGCTGCCATTTGTCAATTAATTAGCTATGTCATTTGTCACTTAATTTCCATGCCAAATGTCACTAATTCATAGGCTTAGTCATCTTAATTTTCCATGTAACAACTAGTCTTGTCAAGTTAATTCATCAATCTCTAAATTGTAACAATTAGTTCCAAGTTACTAACTATAATCCATCAATTCTTGACATTGGTAGACCAAAGTACAAGACATTGGAAATGCATATTCAAGTCACATTCATTTTAGTTTCAAACCCCAGAACACCATGATGAGAGTACCCTTTTGTTTAGATTCAAAAATCAATGAACATCCCAGAATCCCAAAGATATCTCCATTCCACTTCTTTACCATTACTATTAGAATTTTCTAAATTTGCTTTGTGTTTGTCTTTTTGGTTACGTTCATTGCATATTAGTTGTCTCGTCTTCATCATTTCAGGGTGTTTTGTTTTCTTTTATTACAACATTTAAAATAACATTTGCATCCCAGCTCTCTGTGGTTCGACCCTAGCTCATCATTTACTGCATAGTTTGGTCATTAGGAATTTATTATTTGGTAGTTAGTGATAGGCTATCAAACAAGAAGAAGAAGGATTACAACAAGAGGAGACAAGAAAATGCATGAAGATGAAGAGTCTACATTGTAGAAAATCAAGTGAAGTGCAAGTCATGACCATGACCTAAAGTGTCATGGGTGTGATTAATGATGCACGACCATGGCACACTTGCATAGGTTTGAATCAAGTATTCACGTCCATGACTTAAAGTCATGCCCATGACACAATATGTCATAGCTGTGACTTTCACAAATATATGTTTCCCAAAACCTTAGTTTTTAATGTAAATAGACACGTGAAGGTAGAGAGGTTTATGAAAGTTTGGGTATGTTTTTGGTGCAAAGGGGTGTGGAACTTCAGGAGCTTCAGGAGAACATAAAGAGGGCGGTAAGCTCTCCACCATGAGAAGATCTATGGAGGGGCAGCTTTCTGACGCCAGTTCGGAGGTGACATCGATACTGACAACTCGGTTAATTGTATTTCTCCTTATATTTGTTGTTTTCTTTCTCTCTTTAGAAATTGATTATGTTATCCAATGTGTATGGATTTGAGTGTTGTGAAAAGATTGTTTTAATGCGTTCATTGGATCGTTTTATTACAAACTCATTGCTAGAATATTCAATGTAATCCGTAATTATTATGTTCAAATTCATTTGCAGGGACTAATAGTTCGTAATCATTAAGGTAACATAACCTAGGTTAAATGACCATCGTATATGGTTGTTTCCTTGATTAATTAGTTTTCCTAATTCATCATGCTACTACCCAATTGAATCTAAAGATCGTATCCTAGGTTATTCGGTCGTTAGGTTTAATTAACGATCATATATTGATTAAACACTACATAAGGGAAAACTCGGGTTAATAAATTAACCCACGATTAATAGTTTCTAGGAGAGATTTGAGAACAATAAATTATTGAAATTTATGTAATTAGAGTGTAGGCTAAGATTGAACCGAAGGACCGAATTCCCAACGAATTCATTGCTTTCATCATTTTTACATGTTTTCTTCAATTTGTTTTTCTTAGTTAGTTTAGTTTTATTTTATTTTCTTAAACCAAACAAAACCCCCATAACCTAAACACTGTTAATTAGGATATGACATCTATGTAGTTCACTTTAGGAAAATTGTCATATACATTTATAATTAGGAGTCAATCGAATTACTTAGCATTACTAGTAACATTTCATGAGAATAGTTGACTAAAAAGAAATGAGATAGGCTAAGGAATTAAAGAAAAGAAAAGAAAAAGTATGTGTTAAATAAATAACTATTTCGCTGCCCCCTTTTGAAAAGAATTGGGTTAAGAATAGAGCTAGTAGCTAGTTGAGGATGTGATATAGCTGAGCAATAGGGGGCATTCACGACAAAATGTTTGTCTTCATATTAAAAGGCAATAATGACATTCCAACCAAGCTAAATAATAAAAACCTGGCCTAGTTGAGTAACTAGGGAACATTCACGATAAAATGCTTATCTTTGCATCAAAAGACTAGGTTAATGTTAAAGGAAATAAAAAAAGGTGTTTCAATAAATAATACCTACTGATCTTTTAAAATAACAAAAATTTTCATAAAGCGATACTTAGTGATAGTTGCATTTTTTTATTAATTACTAATTATAAATGTATGTTTACAAGTGCCATAAGTGTACGAATAATGTGATTATATTTTGATTGATATGTATATTCAAGTTAAAGTACTTAAACATGAAAGGAATATGTTAGTATGTTAGCATAATTTGAATGATAAGATTCAATGCCATTATACCATATTGCATGTTGTATGAATGTGTGTTTATGTGTTTGTTTCTGTTTGTGTTTTTGTCTTTTCTTGTGGACAAGAAAAAGTTTAAGTGTGGGAATGCTGATAGGTATAATTTACACTACATTTTAATAGGTGTTTTAGTGTGATTTAGGTGTTTATTTGATGATTATTGTATGTATATGCTTAGAATTGTGATAATGTGAGTGTTTGTTTATATTCTAAGTGTTTGTGTGGTTTAGAGCATGATTTCAATCCTAATTTTATGTTTCTTAAGGTGTTTATTAGTGCTAGAAATAAGATAATTAAAGAACAAAAAAGATGGACTGCATGGGGATGTATAGGTGGGATCATAATCCTGACAGAGAGAAATTTCCTAGAGTCACAATCGTGACTACCTATTCCCGAGTGCGAGTTTTTTCATCTCTTTTAAGATTTGGGGGCATTTTTGGAACCGATTAAAGTGGTAAAACCCTAGTTACACCCCCAAGACCCTAATACACTATTTAACAATGTTAAGCATACTAAAAAACACAGCAGCCAACACACCAAAGTGGATTAAACAAGGGAGATTAAGAAGAACGTCCATGAATGCCAGTTTTCCAGATCAAGACCTAAACAAAGTTTTCTTCTTTTCCTTTAGCTTTTTCATCAATCTTGATGTATAATATGAATTACAAGATGTTTAATATGTTCATGAGTTTCTAAATTTACATTAGGGTTTATTCTGAATTTATTTTGTGACTTTGATTATTATTGATTCAATACATATTCTGGTGTTGATATAATTGTGCATGCTTATGCTTGACAACAAACCGAGAGTGAGTCAAAAGTAATAAGATTAGATTATGCAACGAGAGTTGGCAATTTAATAAGTCTCGCAATTATCAAATTAATAACCATTTGAAGAGAGATCTTGCGTGAGAAATTAATTATCCAATAGATAACTTCATAAATGATTGAAAACGTTAGGAATAGGTTTGTGAACCGAGGGGTTGCAAATATGGGATTTTCAAATTCAATTAGAATTAAGTGATTAGGTCTTGAGAGAGAGTAATCAATACATTAGGAAATCTGGGATCAACATATAATTGGATCAATAATAGTTAAGGAAACAAAATAAAGAAAGAATAAGTCTTAAGCATTCATCTTTGATCAAACCGTAAATTAATTTGGTAGCCCACTTCTTAATTGATTTAATTGGTTTGTTTTATTATTCTATTTCAATTTCTATTATTTATTTTTGTTAAAATCAATTTCTTTTGACCTTAGACAATTGGTTCTTGCATAATCCTCGTGGAAATGATACCTTTCAATACTACAATATACAATATGTATACTTGCGAGTATTGGGAGTTTTATTAGATTAAAACTTGATCAATAGGTTATCACTCACAAATCTGCTCAAAAAGAGGGGGGGGGGGGTGGAAATGGGACTGGTTAGATCATTTTTGAAGCTACCTTTGAGAAGCTTTAATAGATGGTAGCTTTCGAACCAATTCTACGATTGCTTAACTTTGAGCTTCCCTTCGAAGTTCACACTAATGCATTCGATAAAGAAATTGGGGGCATGTTGGTTCAAGAAGGACACCATGTGACCTTCAAAAGTAGGAAATTAAATAAGACAAAATAGAAATATTTGACATAGAAGAAGGAAATGGTTATGGTAATTCACTGCCTAAGGGTGTGCCATGTTTATCTATTGGGTCCTAAGTTTGTGGTGCAAATTGATGATATGGAAAATACCTTCTTCAAGGTGTAGAAGAAGATGTTGGCCAAGTAAGCAAGATGGTAGGAATTCTTGGTGGAATATGATTTTGTTTGGGAATATAAACCTGGATGAAGTAATCAAGTGGCAGATGCACTTAACTCGAAAGAAATCACGGCTGCACTATATAATCTATCTAGAACTGAGACAGATTTTATGGACATAATTCGACAAGGTGGGAAGTTTGACGCTACATATTGTCGTTTAGTGCAAAAGGTGTAGGATGGGGTTACTAAATGATATTGGTTGGATGATGGCTTTATTGTGGCGAAAGGAGACAAATTGTATATGTCTAATTTCGGTGGATTACGAAGAGAATTGATGAATGAATCACATAACTTTCCATGGGCAAGACATCCTAGCAGGAAAGGATGTTGGCTCTTCTGTCCAGATCTTATATATGGCTACAAATGGAGCAAGAAGTTGAGACTTACTGTAAAACGTGCTTTGTATATCAACAAGATAAGGTAGAGAGGCAAAAGGAACTAGAGCTACTACAGTCCCTCCCCATTTTGGAAAACACATAGATGTCAATGTCTGTGGACTTTGCTGAAGAATTTACAAAGGTAGATGGCAAAGCCTTAGTATTGGTTCTGATTGATCGATTTTCTACGTATATTGTCTTCTTAACTACGCCATCCTTTTGTATAGCAGAGATAGCGGCTAATTCCAACATATGTTAACAACATTTTGGTATTCTAACGTATGTGGTGAGCGATATGGATCCACGATTTACTAGTCAATTTTGGACAACATTGTTCAATATGATGGGGCTAAACTTAAGTTGTCTTCTGTTAACCATCCATAAACAGATGGGCAAATAGAAAGGATAAATGCACTGCTGGAACATTATTTACGACACTATGTGAGTGCGAGTCAGAAAAATTGGTTGAATCTACTAGATAGTGCACAATTTACTTATAACCTTCATCGATCTTCTGCAACTAGAAAAAGTCCATTCGAATTGGTCTTAGTGCATCAACCTAACTCCCTTTGAATTGGTCTTTGGGAATCAGCCTTTGACTACTTTGGAGATTACTAAACAACAACTTGGTGGCAAGTGTCCAGCTTTCTATAAATTTGTGAGGGATTGATAAGAACTATTGGAAGACGACCTTCGAAAGGCTATGTGAAGGATGGAAAAATAAGCTAATCAGCATAGACATCCTTTAGACTTTATTGTGGGTAACAAAATGTTGTTGAAGTTAACAACTCAAATATGGAAGAAAATCAGTTAAAAGTCGGCAAACAAAGGCTTAATTCTGAAATATGATGGTACAATCAAGGTTATCAAGAAAGTTGGTAAGGTGAATTATCGACTTAACTTACCTGAAAGCCTAAAAGTTCATCTTACATGAGTTATTTGTGCAGGTTTTATCATAATAATGAAGAACCAGAGATGAGAAAACAGAGGCGTGCACCTCCAAATGTGCAAGTTTAATATAATCAAAAAGATTCTTGACCATACACGATTAGGACAACATAAGAAGAATCGAAAGACTGAATTTCTTGCGAAATGAAAAGATAAAAGATGCAGCGAATGCATCATAGGGGAAAGACTTTTCTCTATGGCAATTTGAAGACATGATTAAGAAGTACTTGGATGACATTTAGACAAGGAGGCCAGCTTCTTTTGGTGGGGTAGGTTTGTAAGGTCTCTTTGTCCCTTCGATAATATGTAGCCACAAAACCATATATTATGTATGTTGGAATTATTTAAGGTGTGCTGGAAGGGAATCGAGTTAGTGGACAACCTTGAGTTTTGATGAGCTACTCGGATATGTGTTTGGTGCTACAACATTGCATGGCTTGTTATACGGAGGGTTGGATGTAAATGTTAAGTCTTGCATGTTACATGGATGCTACTGACACTTTATTTCGTTAGTTATTTGTACAATTTTATGTAAAATATCCAAACTACTTGTAACTTGTCGATATCTATATCTTTTAAATAGTTAACATCTTATCGATATAAATATGTTCTAAATCCTCCATACCCGTTCGGGTTATGTACTTCAATATTTTACAATAAAAGTCCCTTTGTTCATATAATATATTGTCGGTTTCATTTAATTGTATTTCAAATAATTCTACTCCACTTAATAGTCTACCACAATGCTGTCTTCGTTTCTCTACGGGGAAATATTTTTGCTGAATCAAGTGAGGAGATATGGTTACATTTCTGGACTGGAATTGCTGAGGTTGTCAGCCTCGAATTTCTTTCCGTGACACACCTTACGTGGCCAAATGAAATTATTATTTTCATTTATCAGGAAAAGATAAAAATTTAACGGCCTATAACCATAATGGCTTTGCTTTTGCATTTACCAGGAAACTCCGACGTAAGATTGTATTACGATAAAAAGAGGAAACTAGAAAAAATAAAATAAGAAATAAAATTTGAAAATTCAAGTTGCCGTCCGCTGCAGTAGCAACAGCAACAGCAAGTGATTTCCTTTGAGATCCAAGTTCAAATCAAATGTCGACGGGGACGGACTCCACTTGGGTGGGTAAGAAACCTCTCCGACGCATTGGTGGCATGTCCGATGCCCTCTCCATTGCCGCCGATCTCGGATTTTCTGTTGCCCATCCTCCCTCTCAGGTCTCTCTCTTTCTCCCTAACACACACGGTTTTGTCTTTCTTCTGGGTTTTAAGGCTTTCAACGGTGTTGAATAATTTATGATGATCTTTGGTAAATTCTCGACATTCTTCTAAGTAATTCTGTTGCTTCCTGTTCGAAGAATGTATGGATTTCTGACCATAGATCTTGACTGATAAGAAGTACAACTTTCTGATATCTGAATTATGTAGGGAGACTACCCACATGTTAACTAGATATATGATGCGGAATTGAAGGCCGTGCTTGAGAGTTTATCTAATTGACACTGAAAAGTCATCCATTCCTTTGTTTGTTTAGCGGCTTTGTTGAAAGAGTGTTGATCTGCGGTCATTTTCGTTGTGACAGGTTCAACTATAGTCATGAAACTGATTTCATTTTACTTTCCCCAAATGTAGGAAGAACTCCAGAACCTGTCTTCTACTACTAGTGAAAAAGGCGATGACTTGATCAGAGTTCTAAGAGAATTGACTGCTGTGCAAAGAAAAATTGCTGATCTACAAGTGGAACTTCAAGGTCGAAAGGTAAAGTATCCTGTTTCTTTAATATCGAGCTCCATGTCATGGTCTAAGTGCACGACATTTGATGAAATTCTCTTAACTTTGTTGATTGTTATTTTGCTTTATCAAATCTGTTGTCACTCCATGTGTATAACAGGATGATAAAAATGTTTCCCATTTGACACATGTGAGTGAAATGGAAAAGAAGATTGAGACTTTATCAAGGATTACAACTATCTTGAAAGATGTTATTCAGAATAAGGTAAATTATTTGGGATTTCAGTTGTATGTATTATTATACAATAGTTGTCAACGTACTGAATACTTTGATGTCTTATATACTAGTTCATTCTTGAAAACACGAATGATACAGCCATAAAGCACATGAATAAAAAATGACATGACTCGTGCTCACTCATTGTTGCTTCCTTTATAACCTATTAGGCTCTCCTGGGTTTTTCTTTGACAATATGTTTTCATAAGTGTCATTCGAGTGCATTGTATAATTTGGTTTCATTCTTATTACCATTGTGTAGTGCATGACAATTTGTTTGTCTGTGCCAATATTTGCTATATAGTCTTTCCTCCTAGGTTGACCACCCTTATCTTATTTTATGTTGTTGGGCTAGGGGCACTTTTTGTTACAAGAAGATTCTAATGTAGCTTTACGTCTATATAAGTTTTCAAGAAAGCATGTTTTAAACTTGTAAATTTTATTTATTTTCTTTTCTAAATTTTAATCTTTTGCAGCAATGTTTTTGCAAAAGATTAAGGGACTGTGTGCTCATTATAATTTACATAATTGTTGTCTTACTTCTATAATATTGGGTCTCAATTAGGACATCAAACATATGGATTTATTTTTCTTCATATGCTTTTGTTTAATTTTAAGCTTCATGATGAATAGGCAAATATTTTGAACTTTCAAGAAATTTATATTGTTAACATTTTCGTAGACTATTATTCATTTAGAAGAAATGAATCAAGTTTAACCTCTCTATGACACTTGTTTGTGGAAATGATGTTGATTGCTTCCATAATTTTAATTTTTGTTATCATCTCATGCAGGATCGGATAATAGCACGTCTCCAACAACCATATTCGTTAGACTGCATTCCAGTAGAAGCTGAATATCAGGTAAGTCGTGCAACTAACAATAATCTGGATGGAAATTATTTTTTGTCCTTTCTTTCTACTACATACTTCAAATTATTGTGGATAAATCAATGGTACCTGTACAAAGTGTTTGAAGTTGAATGATATATGCCAAATTGCATCCTTAATTTACATATGAAGTGTTGATATGCTGCATCCATCTTCATACATTAGCTTTCTAGTAAAGCAGGAGACTCCTTTTTGAAAACCTATTGAGATAATAGGATGAATAACTAGGATTCAAAGTAAAAACTTGACTTGGAAGTAAATGCTAACTCATTAATATGATTGCAATCAATCACTTTAGAAGTGTGATAAAAGATAAGGGCTAAGAGGAGACATTTTCTTGCTTATTTCATTAATAACTTGATCTGGTAGTGCATGTTAATGCTTTCTCCACTATCCTAGTACGAGACTATAGACAAGTGGACCTATCTTTTTTCAATAGTATAAAGATAAGTAGAGGTCAATTCCACAAGAAAACTATAACTACTCACCCTCCTACTATTATCTAGTCGATAATAAAGGATTTGTTAGATTAAAACTTAAACTGAATTAAACTAACGAGATTGAAATACCATCAGAAAAAATCAAATAAGTAATCAACAAGAAATTAAATAATAATATCTAGATTATAATTTCACTAGCATCATCTTGTATTTTTGATTAAGTTGTTTAGAAGTTCTATTGTTTGGATCAACAAAGTTTAGTGGAATGAATTATCACCTTTCGATGTACAATTATCTATCCCTTGATTGATTAACTGATATATTTATCTGATTAACACATCTAAGAATGCAATAAGTTCTGTGAAGCTCCGTAAAGGATCCTATTCCCAGAAGGGTCATGTAGGTCTATATCTAGTATCCTATTCAATCCTTAATATAAGTGCTTAGGTCAATTCACACATAGGTTATTTCATCAACGTCCACATGTAAATTAAAATAAAGTCTAAGCTTTCGCTTGTGTCTAACCAATGTTAGGATCAACACATATATTTCGCAAACAAATAATTCTTTATTATAAAGTTGAAATCAATCAATATAAAATCAACTAGGGTTCTATTTAATCTAGATATAACAAAATCTAGCCACGAATCTTCCTTGAAATAACAAAATTATCAAAAGAATAAAACTCATTGTAAAGGTATCTTTTGATGATGATCTTAATCTTCTGAACTGATCTACTTTCTTAGAATGATTCTGATCTCTAATCTTGTTGATGAGGGTTGCAAGATGTGTATTCTAGGGCTCTCTCTCTCTCTAAATGGTTCTAACTCTAAGTGTAAGATGGAAAGAAGTAAAGTTGACCTAAACACTAATCTTTTTTGGCTTTCCACATCTCTTTAAAAAGGCCTTTCCATCATGAACATGGTCTGGAACATAGTTGTGTCCTAGGCCGCATATCACACTGTTTCTCCATAATCCTTTAAAGAGTGGAACATGAGCTCTGACACGCTTGTGTTCAAGACTGTGTTTTGCAAGGCTGAGAAAAATTCAATTGACATACTCATGTAAGCAATGAAGGAATTCCAAGAGATTTCAGGGTTAAGATGCAACCCTCTAAAGAGCTATTACTATTTACCTTGCAACTCAAGTACAGAGGTAGCATCTACAACTATCGAGATGGGATTAACCCAAGGGCAACTATCCTTCAAATATCTATGGGTACCAATTTCTCAAAGAAGAATCAATGCTGGGGAGTGTAAACCTGTGTAGGACTTAATTCATGGCAAAATCAATCAATGGAACAATCGGTTCCTTAGTTATGGAGGCAGGCTACAACTAATTCAGACAATACTAAGCAATCTTATCACTTATTGGATTAACCATTTATCCATTCCCAAAAGTATCCTTAAGGAAAGCGACAGGAGGCTTAGGGATTTCTTGTGGAACGGCTCAAACCAAGGCAGAAGCAAAGCGAAGATCAGTTGGGACAAAATTTGTAGACCTAAGCAACATGGGGGATTGGGCATCCATTCTGCAAGGATGAACCATAAGGTGAGTAGGGCGTGGAATTTGTGGTGGTTATGTTACAAAAAGGAGGATTTATAGGTGAAATGGATACATAATGTATTCATTAAGCACAAGAGTATCTGGATCCTATAATCAAGGCAGAATATGTCAAGTACTCTCAAAGAAATTCTAGAAACCAAACAATGGATGCATAGCTAGGTGTTCCATAGGATTGGAAATGGAGAAAGTACGTCTTTTTGGTATGATAATTGGCACTGTAAAGGTCCTCTATATAAGGTGGAGGTACAGGGCTTGAAATTGGTGGTGAATCCAACTTCCAAAGTAAGTATGTTTATTCGAAATAATCAGTGGATATGGCCCTTTCATAATAGTAGGAGTGTTAGTTTCACATGGAGGAGTTGCCTCATTGTCAGGAAGGAGAGCAGGATGAAATTCAGTGGTTAGCAGATAACTCAAAGAAGTTCAATACAAAAGCTTGTAAAACACTGTTACAGGCTACACAGAGCACAGGGGCGGAGTGGGCAACATTAGTATGGGATAGTGATCTTAACCTAGCTCACACATTCATCTTATGGATGGGAATCAATAGAGGGTTGCTTATAAGGGATAAGATCAAGTTCTCCATTAGCAATCTGAATTGCGAGTTATGTAATGCAGAATTGGAAAGTTTGGAACGCCTCATGATTAGATGTAGATATACCAGATAAGTCTGGGATCAGTTGCAAAATATACTCAACGTGGCCCGACCAATAGATTCTTGGAGTGAAACTATTGCTTGGCTGGGGAAAATTAGAGTGCTTAATGTGGCAGATCTCAAAGCTATCAGGTTAAGTTGGGAAGCCTTGCTGTACTACATATGGAAAGAGCGCAATTGCAGAGTATTTAAACAAGTAAGTAGAAGTAGTGAGATGGTTTTTCAGGACATCTTCTTACATTGCAAATTGGCCATGTTAGCCAGAGGAATAGCTGCAAATCTGACAAGTAACTTGAAGAGCAGATGGGGATTGGAGTAATACTGGACTAAGTAGTCTCGCAAGTTCCCTCAATCTCAAGATGTAGATGATTACTAAGAACCATAAATCTCTGTTATCTAGATTCTATGGATTATACTAGTTTTATCCTCTAGATTGTATATATTTTGTTATAATGAAATCTATTAATTTTCGAAAAAAAAGCATTGGAGGCTTTTGAAAAGCCAAAGCTTTCAGGTGCTTTCCTCTCATGAAGAGGATCTTTCCTATTATGATCAATATCAGGACTCAGATTAGAAATTTTAGGAAATTTAGGAGAATAGGCATATGCCTTAGTGTCAATTTTGAAAGATTCATCCGATGACATGGTAGTATCATCAAGAGAGGTATTGGACTTAGGAGATGTAACCATGATATCTTCCTTTCTTCCAAAATAGGCCATCTAAAAAAAGCTGAGCTGGTCTCTCATGTCTCTCACAATCATATTCAATTTTATTTTCCTCATTCGGTGGGTCATCTAAAACTAAAGATTCTTCATTTTCCTTAATATTCTCTATACCTGAGATCCATATCTTCTTTTCTCCCAACCACAATTGTTCCTCTTTGATAGAACCCTACAACTTTAGAAGTTGCCCCTTTCATACTCCAAATGGAGAAAATTCCTCACAATGACCCCGCCCCTCCCCAACAGACACAGGCGTTGCTTATATATTCTAGCAGCCTACACACCTCAAACTAACTGCCAGCTCATCCACTTATGTACTCACACGCACAATAGACAAAATAACAGAATAAATGGTGACACATCATAACAACCATAATAGAAAACCACTCCTGCAGCTGTCTCTAATTCCCCTTCAGTTGGGCTAAGTCCTCTTGGGCCCTCTTATCCCTTTCACTACATACGAACCTGATCAGGGGCCTATTATTTCTCCTCCCTTTGATAAGCACCTTGTCTTCGAGGTGGAAATCTGGAAACTGTGCTTTTATCTTTGACAAAGGTTCCCATGTTGCTTCAAATTCTGACAGATATTTCCATCTGATTAACAGCTATGTCTCCCTTTCTCCTCTCATCTACAGAACCTCTTCAAGTTCAATCAACCATTCCATGCTAGCATCAAAAGTGGAAAGAAGAGATTGGCTTGAAATAGAATCCCCAACAGCCTTTTTCGACTGCGAAATGTGGAAAACAGGATGAAAGGCTGCTGTTGGAGGCAACTCCAAATGATATGCCACCTAACCGTGGCATCTTTAAGACATTTAGTTTTTAAAACCCTGTTGTGAGCTCCTGCCATAAGGATTTCAACTGATTGGCATATTTAATAACAGTCCTACTCGACTCGTATACTTAGATCGCATCTCTAGCGTTGAAATATGTCTGATGGAGTGCATCCCAAATATCCTGGGCAGCAGCCAACAACATACTTGTGTCACTAATCCCAGTGTTCATAGAGTTCCATAGTCGCGTTACTTGGTTAGGGAACCTTAGAGTGCACAATGCAGCTGATCTTAAAGCAATTAAGTTGGACAGCTTTGGTGTACTACATTTGGAAGGAGTGAAATTGTAGAATTTTTAGACAACAAAGCCGGAGCATTGAAATTGCTTTTTAGGACATTTTCCTCCATTGCAGACTGGCCATGTTAGCAAGAGAAGTAGCTGTAAATCTCTCAAATAGTATGAAGGGACGATGGGGAGTGGCGTAATACTGGTTTCTGTGGTCTCAAAAGTACCCCTTAGATAACAAGATGTAGACGATTACTAGGAACCACTACTCTTTGTAATCTAGACTTTTTGGATTATCCTTGACCTTTTGTATGCTAGCTGTAATTATATCAAATCAATGAAATCTTTAATTTTCAAAAAAAAAAAAAGTTCCATAGTCGCACCATAATCATGGAATCTTCTTAATCCCATGCCTCGGTCCTAGCCCTTTCAGATGGTTGTTGTTCTCTTTTCCTTTTGGTATGGTGTGAATGAGTTGAGACCGTTTAAAATAATTCTCTGTTCAATTTATGTGCAGCTTGAAGGTTCTGCAATTCATTATGATGTTGATATTGAAAAGTCTTCTCCGATTGTGTTGTAATGGTTGTCTCTACTACCTTTGACATCTCCATGAAAAAAAAAGAGGATCTCTGGGTAATCATGGCTGATTGCTTAAAAGAAACTCATTGGTAATAAAGGCTGATCAGAATCACTAGAATATCGACAAAGTAGGCTAGACACACAGATTAATTTTTCCTAGAAATTCAAAAACCTTATAGCTCTAATACCTTGACAAAATTTGAGATTTGAAAGAATATTTTCTGCGTTGGTTGTTTACATGTGTATAAATCAATTATATACATTTTACCCTAACAACTTCAAAAACAAATAAAAATAATGAGATCCCATGATCATGAGATATGCTAGCTAGCTAACTAAATATAATAATTAGATCCCATGATTATGAGATATTCAAATCCTAAAAGGTTATATAAATTCTAACATAGTCATGTTTTCCCGCAAGAACATATGGAGTCAAGAATCAATGCAGCTATGGGTTTGCTACATCTTGCTACAACATTGAGAATGAATAACTCATCTACCAAAAGTTTGGTCATTGTCATAGCACTGTAAGCTTTGACGAGAGAATTGGATTTATTCGGTATTCAATTTAAAGTCACCTGCTTTAACTTCATAATAAATGGATAACTCACAACGTTGATCATGCTAAACTTGACATTTTAAATATATGCTTTTCGGGGTTCATTATTTCTTAATTCCCTTCCATTCCCATTTGAAAAGGTTGAAAAAAAAAGTTTGTTCTATATTTTGGGCTACTTGCAGAAGCAATTTTCAGAATTACTAATGAAGGCTGCTAGTGATTATGGTGCCTTGACTGCATCTGTAGCAGATTTCCGGTGGAGTCAGAATTTTAAGGAGTCTCCTTCAGTGTGGGGGGTAAGTTTATGAGATAACATTCGTCTTTTAGCCTCTCCCTGGTTCTTAATTTTTTGTATGCAATCATTTTAGCGCTGCTATTTCAACTATGTTACTTTTTTAAAAGTTCGTCACTAATTCCACCATTCTGTGTGACATCTTTTAACCAGTGTACTTTTTATCTATAGCTCCTTACTAAAATTCGATGTTTAGGAGTTTCAAATCTGTTGAACAAAAGAAGTAACCAATCACTTTGTAGAGCTTTCTGAAAATTTCATGTAATGCCAGTGGATAATAATTGTCAGAAATGCGATATTCGATGCTCTTTATCCAAAATTGATTTCATGATTGCTCTACAATGTTTTTGGAGAGATTTACGGCTTCAGAAAAGCATGAGGTGCATAGTTGGTTTTAACTTTGTGTAATTTCAACAAACCGAGCTTATCCTTGATGAATAAAACAGATGGCACACTTGGTGCAAAGGTTGTTTCACGAGGTAATCTAGTTTTGTTTTTGTTGATGCAGGAAATGTTGCGTCCTATTCCTGTTGCTTTAGCATCTTGCACTCGATTCTTTGAAGCCATGTCTGCCATGAGAGATTCATTTGCTACGCTACAGAATTTGAGAGTTGATCATTCAGCTTCCTCTTTTCCTTCAACACCAGTGACAGATGCCTCCCAACGAATAAGGGGGGATTCAGATTATGTTACTCCTCCATGGAGAACGAAATCAAGCTTTGACGACTTAGCAGTCAAAAGCCTAAAGAGACAAGAAGTTGAGCAGCAAGAAGCGGATCAAGAGAATGGGGAAGCCGCTGACTCTAATCAAATTGATGGCTCATGGCATAGGAGATTATCCTGGCCTCCATCCATCAACAAGGGTGGTGTATAACCTCACGAACACGTTGTCTCGTCAACAAGATGCACAATTCATATTTTCTTAATAATTGAGGAGCCACTTCTGTTTGTTGTTGTAACTTTTTATTTTTTGTTTCTTGATTTTAATTTTTGAACTTTCTTTTCAAATGAAGAACAAAAATGTTTAATTATTAATATTAATGTATTTATAATTTTATTAATGATAATAATTAAGTATAAATATAAATTAATTAATTGTATGACTTTTATCGATATAAATTAATTAAACAAATAGTTTTATTTTAATATCTTGTATAATATTTATTAATAATCATTTATTAAATTAAATTAATAATTTATCATAAAATTTGATAATATATATTTGAATTAATAAGCTAATGTTACTATTTAGAATTAAATATTTAATATTGATAACTATTTTGAAATTTATATATGTTCGAGATATGTTAAAACATTTTTCTTAACTTTACAATACATCGCAATGTAATTCTTTCTACAATATTTGTAGTATGTTACATTTCTTGTCCCAAAAGGTGGAATCGACCATCCCAGCTGCCCGCACACTCGGGTCCGACCAGATGGTGAGGGGTTAAACCACGGTTTGATCTCGATCAACCACCTAGCAGAGCGGTCCATGCGCTCCCGTTACCGGGAATCGAACCTTGGTCCTTGTCCCAAGTTATCCTGTTAGATTGCCAACCGAGCTACCCGTGCGGGCTAGTATCTTACATTTCTAAATTTAGGTGAAAGTGAGAAGTTTTGTTTGGCTAATTCTATTTTGGTATTAAAGCTAAGGTTTCTCCATTTTGTCTTTAACGGGGAGTGCTCCTACTTTTTAGGATCTGTAGAATACTATTGATAATAAATATTTCAGACAGGTTTACCTGATTATTTAACTTTTGATATTCCAAGCCCTGATTACAATAAAAAACATTCTCCAACTTGTTTACAAAGTTCATAAAATATTGTACACCAATCACCTCTAGCTTCACCAAATTTCATTACAAGTGTAACAAGCTAGGTATCACTCACCTCTGTTATTTACTACTCTTCTATAGGGCTACTCCTATATCAATTGATATTCAGATTTAACTTTTTAGACCCAAATAAAAGCTCTTTCTTTTTATGTGTTAAAATAATTACATAAATACTAGTTACAGACTATAGGAAGTCAACTATTAAGGATATGAAAACCTTAAATCCTACTATTATTACAAAGAAGGATTCTAATAAAACTTCTGTATTTAAACCTTATGTAGGGGAAAAGATATTGAAGAATTTCTCCTAGCAATACAAATAAATTAAAAAGAATAAATAAAAATATTATCTTTCATTCCCTAAATTCTTCCTCATCATTGACCCCAAATGCTTCAACATACATAAAAGCAATACAAGTAGAAGCCAAGTTAGAATAAAAACTAGTAATTCCCAAGAAGTAAATTCACAAATCCTTATTATGCTCAACAAAATAAGATAGTTTTCAACCCATTTCACCAATAATTAAAAATTTTATTAAAAATTCACAGCTATACCTTATTGTAGTAAAACCCATTTCCCCTCATATTAAAATTAATAATGAGCATAATATTTTACAGTAAACAAAATATAATAGGTGGAATGTCTAAATATAATATACTAAACACACTATAACAAATGACAACACTACCAACAACAATAATCCAGTGAAAGTCCCGCTGATAAGCAAGGTCTAGAGAAGTCTAGTGGTACGCAACCTTACTCATAATAAGTAGAGAGGTTATTTTTGATAGACTCACATGAAAAAAAAATGCATATGCATATGTATTTATATATATTTTTAACTAGTGATATTTTATTATTTTAATATGAAATGCACATGCATATGTATTTTATATCTATTTTTAACTAGTGATATTTTATTATTTTAATATGCATAACAAAATAAAATAAATATGTCATAAAAGATATGTAATAAAATAAATAATATGATAAAAATATAATAAGGTAAAGCGTAAAAGATAAAATAAGTAAATTAAGTAAATAAATACACACAAAAGAAAGAAAACAAGCAAATAAATAAATAAAATAAGTTATTATAATAAAATATTTACGCTAAGTAAGGAAATGCTTATGCTAAATCACTAAGAGGGAAGTACTCATTATTTAAAAATTTAGGCTAAATACAAGAAGAAAATGTTTAAAGGACATATGAGAACGACAAGGAAAAGCAATTAGAATATATGAGGAAGGGAAAACTATATCAGATTAAAATAATGAACCTATACAAGATGTTGTCCCAACCTTAATATTAGCAAAATCACTATATTTCATAGGAGATCATTTTTATTTAAAAGATAGAAATGCATCATTAATATCAAATCTAAGATGTAAAAAACTTTCAAAATTTAAATGTTATTGGTGTGAATTATAGTGTGTTTTCTAGGTACTAGAGTATCTTTAGTGTTCTCTTAGATGACAATTATTTAGAACTAAGACTTATGCTCTTGTTAGTGTTTTTATGTGTGTTGCTTGATTGATTATTGTTTAAGGTAAGAATTTGACCTTAATTGTATATTTCAAGGATTGTTTGATGTATTTGGTGATAGGTGGAGACAGGAAAAAATGAAGAAAACATGGATAAAAAGCTGGAGAATGATAAGCAGCAGTAGATTGGAAAGTCTCTGGCATGTACAATCATGCAAAAAGTTTTTCCAAGTCATGATTTTTTTTATATTTTTGATATTTTGGGGCTATTTTTGGAAGATAAACATATGGAAAACCTAGATAAAATCCTTGAAAGCTCAAAAGTATATAAGAGAAAAACATCACTTAATGGCTGAAAAAACATAATAAGAGGAGATCAAAAGAGCAAAATCTTTAGAAAGAGCTACAATTTCTAGCTCGAGGAAAAAAGGAGAAGACATCTAGATTCAATTATTAACTCTTTTCTTATTTTCTTATTGTTCCTGAATATTAATGATGATTAAATTTGGATATATAGTTATATATATCCATTGCTAATATCCTTTTTAGGCATTACTCTTAATTTATTTGTTAAACTTTACATTTTTTATTTAATGAAATATGCTTGTGATGTTTATTTCTTTATATTCAATTTGAATCAAGAGATTGGATTGAATCACTTGCATTGTGATGCACAGTGAGAGCTGGTATCTCAATAGACCTATAAATATCAAATTAATAAGCAATTAAAGAGATATCTTAATTGTTTATTAGTTAACCATAGGATTGCTTCAAATCTAGTTACATACTTCGAAAGAGTTTTGATATATTAAGAAATCACAATTCAATTTCTATCTATTTTAATTAGGATTACTTGACTAGATCTCGAGAGGGGGTAATCATAATTATTGGATATCTAGGATCAAGTAGGATTAAATCAAAAAGGTAAAGTGAAAACAAATAAGGATATAAGTAATTCCTAATTTTCATCATTGATCAATCAATTAAATTCACTGCTGCTTAATTCATTGTTTATTTATTAATTCATTGTTTATAGTTTAATTCTTAGTTATTCATCTTATTGTTTGCTTTAAACATAATTTACAAGAATTATTGGGTAACTACTAAATCCTTGTGGGATGATACTTTTTATACTATAAGTTACGATCTGTATACTTACACAGTAAAGAAAGTTTTTCATTTAAAACTTTAATAAACCTTCTAATAAGTGCTTAATTATTCATATTTTAGGTTATATTTAGTGTATTTTGTTTGCTTATTTAAGTTTTTTTAATATTTTTGGTGTTAAATTCGTTCATATTGTGTTTTTAAGTTGTAGTTCACTTATTTGAAGATAAAGGAACAAAATGGGACAAATTTGGAGTGATTTGGAGCTATTTTGACCAAAGTATAAAGATTTTGGAAATTAATATAGGCATTAACACTCTCGTGTTGATGGCCGTGTTTATAAACACAGCTATGTTTCATGTAAAATAAATGGTTTTGGAGTTTCAAAAAAATTCATGGTCATCAACATATACATATTAATGACTTTGTTCAAATTTTGAACCTTTGTTTGTCCTAAATTCATGGGTTTCATGCTTTTTAATCATTACAACCTTTAACATAGCCATGTTGATGCCTGTGTACTATCCCAAAACCTAATTTTCAAACAATAAAAGGCAAAATTAAGAGGAAAAGTGAGGAGCAGGCTTTGGAAACATAAATTGACTTCCTAGGATGATATAAAGAACAAAGAACAAGCAAGGGAACAATTTCAAAGTGGATTTATTAAAGATTAAAAGGGATTTCATCATGTTTCTTTTGATTTTCTAAGTATCCTTTAGTTTTGATGTTATGTCTTGTATGATTAGGAACTCAGATTTTGTTGGTACTTGGATTAGAAGAACCTCATAATAGACCTTGTAGTGATTTTTCAATTTAATTAATTATTTAGTTTCATTAAGATTCAATTATGTGTTTTTTATTTATTCTTGAATTAATATTACCAGTATGTTGATTCATGTGTGATTTTGTACAATTGGGATTAAAAAATCCATTGTATGAATAGATCTAGTATAATTGAAAGTAGTTTCATGCAAACCTAGAGATATGTCAACATAATTCACCATATTAGGGTCAAACCTAGTAGTGAAATTAACAAATTGATTAATGCAATTTTAGGGGTTTTAATTAGAAAGAGATTTTAATTAATCAACTTAAAGATAAATGTTAATAATCTTACAAAAGATAATAGCTTAGTTGAGAAATTCCATCATCCAATGAACTATAGATTAAATTGAAGGGTGTAGTCCTAATTGCATAAGAAGACCTGGGGGATTCGAAATGCAAGAATCATTCTCTTCTTTGATTATTTCTTAGTTTAATCGTCATTCTAGTTAATCAATTGTGTTGATTTATTTTACTTTATTTTTTAATTTGGAATTTAATTAATCATCATTAGCATAATTTGTTAGACTAGATAATAGAAATATAGTAACTATAGTAATTCTAGACATCATAGGATTGACCAATATTTGCCAATACTAGCTGCAATTGCACAGTGCAGTTTTGGCACTATTTTTGGGGGGACTGTAAGAATAGGAAATCCTTATTTTTATTAATCTAGTTATTTTTATATGTAGTTTTATTTCTTTTTCTTTTTATATTTTTCTTATAACTCTCTTTCTTAATCTTATGTTTGTGGCTAATTTGTAGGATTTAGGCATTCATCGTTATAGCCACCAAACACAATGGAAGGATAGGGAGGACAATATTCTTAGGGGGATAGAGTATGCCATCTTGTATAGTAGCTTTGGAAGCTTGGAATGAGAGGGATAGTGACATGTATTTAGTTTTGGCAATTGGGCCCAGGCTCAGCTGACTCGAAGTCAACAGGTCAAGCCTTGGTTGATCAAGATTTGGGCCTATTTTTGGGTTCAGGCTACCCAGGTCCAAGGCCATATGAGCAATAACTAGACAATATTGTTTTGAAAACTGAAAAAAAAAAAAAAGGGCACGACAGCCCCAGGCTCAGCCCAACCCATTGCTATCCCTACATGTATTAGGAATCTCAATCAATATCTATATAATGTTGTGACATTTATAGGATAAACACCCTAATTATAAATGTCAGGAACTGGACTACATATGGAGCCCTCTAATTTGCATGGAGAACTAGCCTCAAGACACCTCATATGGGAATACTGATAATCTAGAGTGGAGATGTTATTATGATGGAACAATTACGCTTCAACTAGATTTTCTACAACAATAGTAGCAAGAGGAGTATCGACATCTTGAAGATGTTCTTATGAACTTTGTTGGTTCAATTAAGGCTACCATACATAAAACTAAAGTGCTAGGTGTTTTATTCGGATACACAAACCAGATTTGAGGGAATATGTGAATACCATAACATTGTGGGGTAGAGAGGAACTAGAGGTTGAAGAAAAGAGGATGATACTGTTTAAGAAGAGAAGGAAGAGTGATGGCATATGCGGAGTGAAACAACGCCAAATGGGCCCTAGAAAGGTTTAGTAAAGTTTTAGAGCAGTTTGTTGAATCCATTAAGAGCAAGTACTCAAACTCTAAATAAAGTTCGGTGAATCTATCAAGTTCGTCTCTTGAGAACCACCATTGCATGGGCTATAGATTTGTTAAGAGCTTAAGGTTAACTTTCTTTAGGTCAACAGAACACGACATAGGAATGAGTGATGACCAAATTTCATTCAATGAGCTTAAGCCCCATCCCCCTCGACGTTTTAAGAACTAATCTCCTTAATAATCCTTTAGTTAAAGGATCAGCTAGATTCCTTTCGGATTATACAAATTCTAAGGAGATAGCAACATTCTTGAGTAGTTGCTTCACCACTCCATGTCCTATACAAATATGTCACCTTTTACCATTGTGCACGCTATTCATAGCAACTCCAATTGTAGCCTAAGAGTCACAGTGTAGTGGAATAGATGTAGACAATCTACCCCATTTGGGCACATATGCTAATAGATTCTGAAGCCAATCTGCTTCTTAACTTGCTAACTTAAGAGCAATAAATTCAGATTCCATGTTGGAATGAGCTATACAAGTATGTTTTGCAGACTTCCAGGAAATAGCTCCTCCACCTAAAGTAAATATATAACTACTACTTGAACTAACTTCATCATTGTCAAAAACCCAATTAGCATCACAATATCCTTCAGGCACAGCAGGAAACATTCTAAAAAGCACACAATAGTTCATGGTGCCTTTCAAATACTTAAATAACTGATGAAGTGCATTCCAATGTTTATTACTGGGATTATGTGTATACCGATTTAAACGTGAGACATTATATGCAATATCAAGTCTAGTACAGTTCATAAGAAACATTACACCACCAATTACCTTGGCATAATCGCTTTGTGATACACTATCACCTTTATTTTTCATGAGATGAATACTATAATCATAAGTAGTTCTTACAAGTATAACATCAAAACAATTGATTTACATAATACCTTTTCAATGTAATGAGACTGGCACAAAGAAAAGTCATTCTATGTTTTGAAAATTTTAATCACTGATAGAAAAACAAAAGAAACATATCAATAACACAACAACTGCGTCGTAGCCAAGGCCACTACCTTGAAAGCGATTTCGGCGAACTATGGTGCAATCCAGAATCTATCAAGTCCGTCTCTTGAGAACCACCCTTGCATGGGCGATAGACTTGTTAATAGCTTAAGCTCAACCTTCTTTAGGTCAACAAAACACTATATAGGAATTAATGATGACCAAAATTTCACTCAATTAGCTTAAGCCCCATCCTCCTCGACGTTTCAAGAACTAATCTCCTTGATAATCCTGTAGTTAAAGGTTCAACTAAATTCCTTTCGTATCTTACAAATTCTAAGGAGATAACATTATTCTTAAGTAGTTGCATCACCACTCCATGTCTTATACGAATATGTCACCTTTTACCATTGTACACGCAATTCTTAGCAACTCCAATTATAGCCTAAGAGTCACAGTGTGTGGAACAGGTGTAGACAATCTACCCTATTTGAGCACATCTGCTAATAGATTTCGGAGCCAATCTGCTTCTTAACTTGCCAACTTAAGAGCAATAAATTCAGATTCCATACTGGAATGAGCTATACAAGTATGTTTTGCAAACTTCCAAGAAATAGCTCCTCCACCTAAAGTAAATATATAACTACTACTTGAACTAACTTCATCATTATCAGAAACCCAATTAGCATCACAATATCCTTCAAGCACAGCAGGAAACATTCTAAAAAGCAAACAATAGTTCATGGTGCCTTTCAAATACTTAAACAACTGATGTGCATTCCAATGTTCATTACTAGGATTATGTGTATACTGACTTAAACATGAGACATTATATGCAATATCAAGTCCAGTATAGTTCATAAGAAACATTACACTACCAATTACCTTGGCATAATCACTTTGTGATACACTATCACCTTTATTTTTCATGAGATGAATAATATATTCATAAGGAGTTATTACAGGTATAACATAAAAATAATTGAATTTACATAATACCTTTTCAATGTAATGAGACTGACACAAAGAAAAGCCATTCTCTATTTTGGAAATTTTAATCACTGATAGAAAAACAAAAAGAAACATATCAATAACACAACAGCTGCGCCGTAGCCAAGGCCACTACCTTGAAAGCGATTTCAGCGAACTATGGTGCAATCCAAAAGCCGGTCGCTCTCTAAGGTTAACACAACAAACCTTTGCACACGTGGACTCGTGGGCTAGAGAATGGAGATGCACAAGTTGCTCAAGGAGACCGAACAAAGAACCGAAGAAAGCAAAAAAAAAAAGAGGGTGTATGTAATAAAGTTTCAGATAACCACAAAGAAGAAGACAACTCAGTTTTTTTTAAGAAAAGGGGGTGTAACCGTAGCACAAAAGCAGGAGGAGATTAAAAGAATTATAACATCGCACAATTACAAACATTAATGGGTCCAAATCTAGGTTCAGTGATTCTAAACAAAAAGATGACCATACCAGTCCACTGCTCGGCCGGACCGAACCAGGCAAGCGGCGCTCGTGTGTGAGAAAAATGGTTTGGTCCAACTCCAACACTCCACCAAAAGACCCAAACTAAATAACTCAACCAATATGGGACAAGCAAAAGTTAATGGAAGAAGAAGAAATAACTAATAGAGAAAAGGGAAAAGAAGTTGTCATTATTCCAACATGCCCCCACTAATGACAAGCTGAAATAGAAAATTTTCCTTGAGCAAAAGAAGGGTTTAATACTTAAATGTTAATATCTGTCAATTGAATTAACACATAGTGAAGTGAGGCAACAACTAAGTTCAATAGTGAATACATATATAGAACTAAGAGAACTTTAGTTAAGACCCCCGCAACACACATCATACCTCAATTTGTGCAAACTTTGCAATACTATACATGCACTACTTTACGCCATGCGCTTATTTTGGGTCTCATGAGTTCCCTCGAAAGATAGCCTAGGTCTTTTATAGAAGGCGGCCCACCTTAACACTCAAGTAGGTGAATCCATCAAATGCTTCTCATTAGCACCACCCTAAAGGGCTATGAATCCATTAAGAGCAAGTACTCAACCTCTAAATGAAGTTCAGCGAATCTATCAAGTTCGTCTCTTGAGAACCACCCTTGCATGGGCTATAGACTTGTTAATAGCTTAAGCTCAACTTTAGGTTAACAAAACACGACATAGGAATTAATGATGACCAAAATTTCTCTCAATAAGCTTAAGCCTTATCCTCCTCGACGTTTCAAGAACTAATCTCCTTGATAATCTTTTAGTTAAAGGATCAGATAGATTCCTTTCAAATCTTACAAATTCTAAGGAGATAGCACCATTCTTGAGTAGTTGCTTCACCACTCTATATCTTATACGAATATGTCATCTTTTACCATTGTACACGCTATTCTTAGCAACTCCAATTGCAGCCTGAGGGTCACAGTGTAGTAGAACAGATGTAGACAATCTACCTCATTTGGGCACATCCACTAATAGATTTCGGAGCCAATCTTCTTCTTAACTTGCCAACTCAAGAGCAATAAATTCAGATTCCGCGGTGGAACAAGCTATACAAGTCTGCTTTGTAAACTTCCAGGAAATACCTCCTCCACCCAAAGTAAATATATAACCACTACTTGAACTAACTTCATCATTGTCAGAAACCCAATTAGCATCACAATATCCTTCAAGCATAGCAAGAAACTTTCTAAAAAGCAAACAATATTTCATGGCGCCTTTCAAATACTTAAGCAACCGATGAGGTGCATTCCAATATTCATTACTAAGATTATAAGTATACAGACTTAAACGTGAGACATTATACGCAATATCAAGTCTATTATAGTTCATAAGAAACATTACACTACCAATAATATTGGCATAATCACTTTGTGATACACTATCAACTTTATTTTTCATGAGATGAATACTATAATCATAAGTAGTTCTTACAGGTATAACATCAAAACAATTGATTTACATAATACCTTTTCAATGTAATGAGACTGGCACAAAGAAAAGCCATTCTATGTTTTGAAAGTTTTAATAACTGATAGAAGAACAAAAGAAACATATCAATAACACAACAACTACGTCGTAGCCAAGGCCACTGGCTTGAAAGCGATTTCGGCTAACTATGGTGCAATCCAGAAGTGGTCGCTCCCTAAGGTTAACACAACGAACCCTTGCACACGTGCACTCGAGGGCAAGAGAATTGAGGATGAACAAGTTGCTCAAGGAGACCAAACAATGAGCAGAAGAAGCAAAAAAAAAGGAGGGTGTATACAATCAGGTTTCAGATAACCACAAAGAAAAAGACAGATTGATTTTTTTGTAAGAAAAGAGGGGGTAACCGTAACACAAAAGTAGGAGGAGATTAAAAGAATTATAACGGTGTGTGAAATAACTGCTTCGATCCAATTCCAACACTCCACCAAAAGACCCAAACCAAACAACTCAAATAAGTAAGAAAAACAACAGCTATATAAGGTAGTGTAAGTATTCTTCTCCGACCAATATAAAACAAGAAAAAGTTGATGGAAGTAGAAGAAATAACTAATAGAGAATAGGGCAAAGTAGCTGTCATTATTCCAACAAATGTAAGTTTAAGGGAGATTCAAAGTCATCATATGGTATTGGTTTATCTAATATAAAAAGAAAAAAATGTCAGAAAGCATGGGAGGCTCTACCGGCATTACTTTGTAAAAGTATGACGTTGTAGATAAAATTAGAGAATGGTTGATGTTGGAAACTTGGAGATAGGGAACTAATCCTGAGATGACGTTGATATCAGCAAACTAACCAATCAAATCGATGCAAGGATGGTAAGTTAGTAATCAACCGACGTTTTGGTTTGCTCTTTGTTATTGTAAAATCTGTTGGGTTAGACACTTGTTAATGTCAAATCTAATTCCTGTTTCTTGTATTAAGCTTGTATTGCTTTGGCAATTCGCATATCCAAAACAAAATGAGCGGAAAACGCAATTATAAGAAAAAGCGGCATATTCTATATTCCAAGCCCTAAAATTATAAATTATTAAATTACGATTGCCAAGATATAAGCACAGCTCATAATCAAGTCCAAATCTTTTTTTCAGTTTTTATGGTATTTTATTGTGTCTAGTGAATCTCAATCATTTATTTATGCGGATCTCGCGTGAGCTTCATATAAATAAACGTGAAACCTACATAAATAAATGACTGAAATTTACTGAATACAATAAGACATCACAAAACTAGACAGAATATCTTGTTCCTCAACCGAATCGTAACAAACAGCTTGCCCAAAAATAACAAAAGCTGAAAAGTGGCAATGGTACCTAAATTAGAATACGCACTGACAACAACAGAATGTCTCTCTCCTCACGCGCCATTCTCGCCACTTGAATTTCTTTCCCTTCTATTTCATTTTCTTTTTCTTCCATCTAATGATTGTTGACAAACGGCGATGAGATCCCTATTTACATATTTACCCTTCTCTTCTTCTCTCTACCAGCTGTGTCCTTCCTTCGATCTCGATAATCGTATTCAATTGACGTGATTCTAACGTATGGCATCTTTGTGGACACGCCTTTCAAGCCAAGCAAACTACCTAAATTCAATTTAATTCAGCAACATTAATTTCCTGTTTCTGCCTTCTTTGTTTCGAAGTGGGTGTCGGGTGATGCAGTTGTTGGTGTTTTATCCTCCACCGACATCCATAAAAACTTGACGAGTTCCTCTCGCTGCCTCCGCTGTTATGAAGCTCTGCGGCGCTGATTTTTGTTTGAATTCCTTTTTACTGTCACTTCTGTTTTCATGGAATTCACCTTCCCCAGGTACTAGTCTTACACCCCACAGACGTGGTATTTAACTGTCCTCTAAACGTACGTCTCTTCGCCTACACGTGTTCTAACTTTCATATGCTTCCATTCGAACTCATCGTCGGGGTGTTTGGTAATTGCTTCTTGACGGTTGTGTTTATGTGGGATATTTTTTTAAGCAGCGGAAAGTGGTAAATTCAGGCATAATTCCAAGTTCGAAAGTCGGGATTTTGATGGGGAAAAGCGACAATGACAAATGCGTTTTCCCTTTAACCAGTCTCCAGATCGGGTGCGTTTTTGCATGTTTACGATTGGTAGTTCAGAATTTTATTCGTATTTGACTTCGGCTTTAATCAAACAGTACGAATTATAGCCTTCGTTTATGTTTGTTCCTTTAAAGCTGATGGGGGTTTGCATCTTTTGGCGGTGATTTGTTTATGTTTCCTAGAGTTGTCTGAAAAGATTACGAGATCAGTAGAGTAGGTTGGTTACGCGTTTCTAGCTCTGATTGCAAACAAGACTTTTCTGCTACGTGCTTTTGGATAAATTTTTTTTTGTTATTTCATTTTGACAAATACGTTTGATTTTGATGATCCTGTATCTGTAACTAGGATTATTAACTCCTCCTATAATCAAACTACTAACTGAAAATCAATTATCAAACTACTAACTGAAAATCAATTATTCATTACAAAGCTTGAGTGTTTCTTGCTCAGTCGAGCATGGCCTTCTTTGAAAGTGCAAATATTGTGTGATACTCGTAGATTAAGTTTTTTTTTTTTTGTTGCTAACACTTCAAAACCTCGTCCAAGCTTTTGCTATTAGGATTAGAAAATTACCATAAATTTGACATTTTCTTGAGTAGTGATGATGTTAATTCAAATTGAAGAATAATATTCATCTGTTATATATCTACCTTGGCGTAATTCGACTATATTAAACATTGCAAAGTTAGTTTCATCCTAATTCCCTGTATGTGTTGTAGTTGTGGACCTTCTTTGGATGAATCTTGCATGTTAGTCATTGTTTTACTCTGTTTGATTACAGAGATTTGCAGTCTTATCTGTCGGATCTTAAGCTTTTCCTGGCTTTTGATAGTAAAAAGTTATATATCCTGGTGGATAATCGCCCATGGTTGAGAGACATAGATCCACGACCAGCACACTTTTGGCAATTGATGGTCACCAAGGTTGTTAAGGACGACCTTCTTTGCCCATAAAATTTTCTTATGAGACTCTTATGTGAATACCAAATTTCATGATGGTGCCTTTTGCTTGTTTGCAGTCCAGATTATCTCCTTTTGCAAACACCAAGGCACAAAGGGGGAGAAAAGAGGGAACGGAGGCTTGTCCTTCCTATTCTGGTAAAGAAAAGAAGTTTGAGAAATGGTTCTCGTTGGTGGATGCAGCAAATTTGTCTCAGAAAAGGGCATTATTACCTGTAAAGAAATTTAAAAATTCCTTGATTTTGAGCAGTGAGTTGCAGAGGACCCTCTATGGTTTTATTGTGTTTGAAGTAGAATGGACTGATGTTCGAGGCATTAACTACTTGAATGAGCTTCAGGTAGTCCCTTTCAAAATGCTCCATGTCATGTTTGATTCTCATGAATGTTGTTTGGTCATCAGTTTTTCATATTACTTGCAGACTGATACCTCTCTGGCTATTGAGGCTAAGAAAATGGAAAGATGGGAATTTGATAGCATAGAACAAGCAAGAAGTTGTATAACTTCATGGTTCTCAGGAACACTCTCTGAGCAACTAAAGTTGGAAGACTACCTGGAATCTGCAGTAGGTAATCTTTTCCTATCCTAATCCTGACTTGGGATAGTTATATATGATTAAATCAATATCTAAAGGATGGTGGGTGTGACATAGATATGTGTTTCAGCAACGTTATCTGACATTTGTGTTCTGTATATTCACGTGGGGATGCTTGTCAGCTACTGGATTAACCGTACTTTGACTACCGAATGGAAAATACATTTAAAAAAAAGAAAATACATATTTGCAAGAATATATAAATACATAATCTGGTTTTGGAAATTCTCCCTTGTCTTTGTCTACATATACCAACTGATTACTTGTTTGTCAATTACTCTTGCATTGCTATCATGTTGTATGATGTACGGTAAAAGTGCATATTTCCATTTGAAGCTATCTGAAAGTATAATGCCTTTTTGACATTCTCAGGGGATATCTTCTACGATGTGGAAGAAAATTTCTCAACAACTCCATCTAATGATGATGATGGTGGGAGTATTGGCCAAGATAATCTATGGATGAAGGACGATTCTTCTTGCTGTCTTGGGGGCAGTTCTAGTTTATATTCTGGGATTGAAGAAACATTAACAATTGAGCCACACACTCCACCTCCAACTGGTCCTTATAAGAGAAGAAGGGTAACCAAGTCAACTGGTACTGGACTGGAAGTTAACTTCTATTCTGAGGAAACATACAGAGGAAATGGAGGATCACTGGAAAACTCTGAAACAACTACCAATGATTCTGCGAACAATATTGAAGCGAAGCAGTACAGGGATGCTCTCATCCTATTTAGGTTCAATGATCATGACCTTCCTTTCAGGTTGAGGCTAATAATTATGTCAGACCTGCGCTTACTTACTTTGCTAGAGGCTGGGCTTCCATCTTGGGTCATTTTTCTTCAGTCCTATCCAGGGTTTTGCCATCTTTATCGCCCCTGGATGTGCCCTCTTGCGAGAGCTTTATATGTGTTGATCTCAATTATTACTGTTCTTATCGGATTTTATGATTTGTATAAAAATGTACCAGTTCTTAAAGCAACCGCATCTCGCTTATGTGGACCCCTTTTTGACTGGATAGAGAATTGGGAGATGGTATCAAGAATTAAGTACTTGGGAACAATGCTATTTCTACATAACTTTGAGAAGGCCGTTACCTGGTTTCTAGCTGTTCAACGAGCTGTACGGTCATTCTTCTCAATTCTCACCCAACCATTACTTGCACCACTCATGGAGATTTTAGGATATCTTCTTCCTATTTGGAATATGTTTATCGAAGTAGCTGGGAGTTTGTCTAAAATTGTTTTTCTAGTGATAGAATCTTCATGCAACACGGTGGGAGACCTGATAGAGATAATTCTTTATCCAGTATGGTTTTTTGCATCAGTTATTTGGAACATCAGTAAGTTATTCCTTTTGTTTGTTGTTCTGCATGCTATGCAAACAATAAGATCTGATATAACACTTCTCTCAACACTTTTATGGTGCAGCAACTTCTGTCATATATCCCATACTTTGCCTGCTCTGGGAAGTAATTTATGCCCCATTTCGGGTGGTTCTTTATCTAGCAAGTTTTGTGACTTTCCTTTGTGCATCAATTTTGGAATTGTTTGGCGATATCTGGCGATCCATAAGTGGCATACTTAGGCTTGCTTCAGCATCTGAGGTGACAGTAGCAACATATGAAGTTTCAATTTTCCGGTCACTCTGGAATGATCTTTTCTCTCAGGTGGGGAATGGAGCATGTATGATTGTATGAGTGACTGATGTTGTCATGGCTTTGTTCCTAACTATCAATCGTGACAGGTCTTCCGAGCACTTAGGAGTATATTAAATGGTTTTGTTGCCTTCTTCATAGCATGCAACAGGCATCGCCTTAGGTAATGTCTTACATCACCTTGATGTTAAAGTATCTGAGTTTGACACTTTCTGTTTTGAAGCATAGCTGAGTTTTCATTGCAATCAGAAGAGTTTCAAATGAGGAATTTATTCTGAATATTATTTGGGATCCATTGTAGGGGCCTTGAGCTTTAGATGTCTTTATTCTTCTCCAGGTTTCTTGTAAATTTCAAATATTGAGGATTTGTCTTAAGTTGCAATGCATGTTATTGAAAGCACTATTTGATTTTTTTTTCTCTTAGTTTAATATGTTTATACGCCACAGATTGATAAATTTCATTTTCCAATGGACAGCATCTATAATCATTTACATGATTTCGTTGAAAGAGTATTTGCCAGGGTGCAGAGATCAAAAATCTCAGATTCTAGAAACAGGAAAGTAATTCGTGGAACTCAAAGTCAGGTAAATCTCATGAAAATCAATGTTAGAAATCAGAGTAGAATACATGTTTTATTCACATCTAGAGCAGAACAGTAGACGTGCTTTATCATGATGCACCCGAAGTTATTTGTTTTATTGGCTTGTTGTCATCTATCTGCAGTTAGATGTGGTATTCAAAATCAGACTGCATCGTGTTCAAATGAATATATTTACTGAGGAAATTTGGAACAATCAGATTACTTGAAAAATGATCAAGTATTGCATGCTCAATCCTTGACCATGATAAAAGATGAACAGAGGAGATATTTAATATCAATGTATAAGCACATATTTTTGTTTTTATTTGTAAACAGAGTGTGGGGCATCTGGCTGAAGGATGCACGATGGAGTCTAGTTTTTTTCTGCTAAAAGTCTATTTCACGTCACTTACTAATGAAATTTATCAATTACTTTCCTCTTAGCTTCAAGATGCAGAGACGATCCTGAGCCAAGTAAACTTCATATGATTTTGCAGGTTGAAACATGCAGGAGTATTCCTGTTAGGCGGAAATCCCAGATTTTTGAGGTTGAGCAAAAGGGCTAAATTGGATACAGAGCCTATTTTCTGTGTAAATTACGGCCATGGCATATCTACTGACAAAAACGGAAGGAGCAGCGATACGTGTAATTTTAACTCCACAACGCATAGGAATAGGGTTATTCTTTTGTTCTTAAGGTTGCCATAAAATTTTTGTTTCTGCTTTTACTTTCCAGATGTTCATTCTCTCAACAATCTCCCATTTTTCTTCTTTCCCATGTCCATACCTTGATTTGTCTTTCAGTATGTAAATAGCCTGGAGAACGTTTATCAAATAAAGGAATGGTTTGTTTTTAAATGATCGATGGTGCTCAATGATGAGCGTGCAACTTCACTTTTGCATTTTGTAATTTGTCCTTATCTTAATTAGCTTTGCAATGCTGGGGCTGAGGACCGTTTGAATGACCTGACCCTGAAATGAATAAAAGGAAGTTCCATGATCAAGCTCACTCTTTTAAGCATGTATGTATATAGTTTTTATTAGGTTAAACGTGGGATTTATACCTAGCTTTTCACAGAAAGTCTAAGCAATTACTTATCGTTAATTTTTAATACTAATTTGCACAAATAATATTTATTGCATCCTAATATTATTAAAATAGTATTCATCACATCTTGAAAGTGATACAGAGATAATGTTAGAAGTTTATTTAGATTTTTTGTAAAATGTTAAAGTAAAAATTATATCTAGCCAATATTTTTAAAAAATCAGTTTTATGATCACTTAAGTGTCTGGTAAGTCTAAATTGCTTATTTGTGATATGATATAGGTTAAGTTTATGAATGATATACTAAACGTTGCAAAAAAAAAGAAGAAAAACTAAACACAATTAGGATTTAGGGTATTATTAGTACTATCTTGAAAATATTAAAGTGTATATGACACCACAGATAATAGCAGGAACTAAGGTAAAGTTTTTGAAGGAAATATCGGTAGGTAATTCATACTTTTTGCCTTTTTATTTCCAAACAATGTCATGGTAATAATAAGGGGGCGTTTGGTTTGAGCATGGGTTTGGGTATGAGTATGGGTATAATAGTAGAAGGGAATGGGAATGGGAATGGGAATGAGAATGAGTATAAAAAATGATGTTTGGTTTGTAACTTGGGTTTCTGTATTAATACCAATAAAAATAATAATAAAATAATAAATTTCGTATAATAAAATTAATAATAAAAATAAAAATAAATAAATAATAAAAATAAAAATAATAAGACAATTAATTTTGTATAATAAAATTAATAATAATAATAAATAATAATAAATAATAATAAGATAATTAATTTCGTATAATAATAATAATAATAATAATAATAAGATAATTAATTTCATATAAGAATAATAATAATAATCATCATCATTATCGTCGTCATAATAATGATAATAATAATGATAATAATAATAATAATAATAATAATAACAATAATTAATAATAATAATAATAAGTTTAAAATTTATAAATAATAATAATAATAATAACAATAATTAATATTAATAATAATAATAAGTTTAAAATTTATAATAAATAATAATAATAATAATAATAATAATAATAATAAATAATAATAATATTAATTAAATCAAATTCTTCGCATATTCGCCAAATGCTTTATTTCGGAGCATGTGATTTCAAACTACTGCAAACACTAAGTGGTGCACCCAATGCAAATTAGGAAGATAACAACCGCAAATTTTGCATTAAAAAATTGAAAGTTTAATGTGAACCTACGAACAGCTACAGTGATTCCCTAATCTAATTGTTTGCTGACCTTAATGAGGGCAAATAACAGATAAACCATTAACACACATGAAGAAACGATATCGAAATCACATCAGACAAAAAAATAGGATTTGTGAACCTGTCCTTTACTGATTTGCTTTGGTAGCATTGTAAAAAGTTGAACAAATCTTCCTTAATAAATTGAGATGGTCAGCCATAATTTACAAAAATATAAAAGTCCTATGTTATTGCCTTTTAGTTCATGAACAAAACTAACAATATTTATTAAGTATATATAATAACAAGTTCATGATCCACGCAGTTCCATATATCTAATATTTTTCCATCTAACATGCGCTATAATGGCCAACGAGTGCGGTTTATTTATGGAAAAGCTACAGTGGAATTCAACCAAGAAGAATTTTATGACCATATCCTTAGGAGCCATCACTCTTCTCCACCTTTACAATATATATATGTATACACACACACCAACTTCTTGCAAGATTCTTTAACCATTAATAACAGTGCCACTGTGAAAAGGTTACAAATAGGAGACAACAGATCTAAGGAGCGGAAAACAGACAAGAAAATTTAAATAACATCACTATTTGTCATCATCAAGAATAAAGTTCTTTTTGAATCCATTGATGTCCACAGAATATGAAGCTTAAATTTTGCAGAAATAATCAATAAACTTGGCTTTTTAATTACCGACCCATTTCACGCTCATGGACAAAAAACAAAAGTTTCCTGAACTTTCCTACGTTGCATGTGTTTTCCATAAACCCCTTTAACTTCGAGTATTGACCATTTGACACTAGAATAAAAAAGAGAAAGAAAATTTTATCGTCTGAACAATGTCAATGCCTCTTCTTAATGTAACATAAAAATATTTATAAATAGAATTAACCAATTCAATTGCATTTGGGTTAAAAATTCAACCGACCATGGTCTGTTATTTGATCAACAACTATATTCAAATAAGTGATTTAATCAATCTTCTAACTTTAAGTTATTTTCCCATTCTCTAGTTAACTCCAACATTAAATCTTGATCTACATCAAAAGGGACTTTTACTGACGAAAAAAATCGTTGCTAAATGTCACCAAATTCCTGTAGTAGAAAACTACAGGCGATGTTTTTCCATCATTATCGCTAATAGTGAAAATGAGACTATCTAGGTCGACTCACAGTACGCTTCAGATTAGCATTATCTTTCATCATCCAGAAACATCTGGATGCAGACATTTTATCCTGCATATCAACATTATGCAATATACACATTGCACACACATTATTAATTGCACAATTACATAAACATTCAATTGTACATAAATGTATATGTGTTATGTATAATGCATGCTCAATTTGACTATTCCGGGTATGTTTCCTTAATCACGTCTCTTGATTAATCAAACCTTATCATTTGTATATGTCTAACTGATTCTTAGGTTTATACCTCAAGAACACTTTGTTAATATAATATCACAATTCAATTACTCGTCATTTCTTTTCTAGCATTATATGCTCTTATAATAACAAATTCTCATTCACCTTTACTTAATACATATAGTTCATCTCTTTTGAATCACAACTACTATCACATGAACATCTTCATTCCCATTGTACACATGCCTTTGGTACTTTGATATCAATAATTCATTTACTAAGTTATAACCTTAATTATCACTTCATACATATCACATATTTAGTTACTTAATCCAAGCATCATTTTAGGTTCAATTTAAGCTCTATTCAAACCTACATTAATCCAAATGGTCAGTAAATGTCCGTTGGCCAGACATCATGTCCGTTGGGTAGACCTTCTCTGGTTTTCCAGCTTTCCAGCTCCTGCTAGGTCTGTTTGAAGGGACATTATGTCTGTTGGGCAGACCTTCTGGGGACACCTACAAAAATGTGAGAATTTGACCCTTTAGACAGAAAAATCTCTCCTCGGGGTGTTCATAGAAGTTGTGGAACTTGAAGTCCTCTTCGAAAACATATTTAAATGACCTCAATTTGACATCCACAACAAAAGTTATGCCTCTTGCTCCAAAATCTATCCAATTGCATCCATATTTCCAGATTTCTAACTCTTTATTTACTACATTCAACACCTTATGCTTGGTCTATCATTTCTAGTTTAGTTACTCAACATTTCCCCATCATTATTAACTCCATTTCAGCTCAATATCATCCATAAACAAATTATAGTCCATAATCGATCATGAACACTAAAAATAGAACATGTACATATATACATTCATCATCAACTTTCTGCACATGTTTAACTTCATTTCTACTTTCATTTCACTTCTATCTATCACCTTAATTCTTCCCATTTTAACACACCATATTACTCCCTTTTTTTTTTTTAGCTCTAGACACATTTTAGTTTATCTCCAAAACACCTAAAGAAATCCACATTAATACACTAAGAAAACATAATATAAAACCCATTATCTATCAAATTTTATGCACTTTTTCGTACACCATCTTTGATGATCTTTCGATTTCAAACTCATTTCTACAACAACTTATGAAATATTGATCATCATAAACACGAAAACAAGACATCAATGTGTTCATTTATTTACCCACGTTCCAACATATATAAAACACCATTTTCTCTATTAATCCAACATTATATCATTCCATAATCTATTACTCATCAAAGCAAAAAAGCAAGACATGGATATGTTCATTGTTCACCTACGTTACACATATTTTCAGCATCTTTTTCATGATCATCCCTCCTCTTAAACTATCATCAAATATGCTTCATTTAACAAAGCGATTAAGATTAATATGTTACTTACTTGATTTTCCCAAAGCTTCTTCAAGAATCATCAAATAACTTTAGCCTCCAAGCATCATACGATCATCATTGTTGAAGGAGGAATAGGCTATCTTTTCCTTGTAACAAGAAGGGATAGTAATGATCTTGAAGTGGTAGTGTAGAATTTTAACAAAAATCAGCGCGAAGGGGTTGAGTTGTGAGAATGAAAATGTCGTGGGTTGAGAAAAGAGAAGAAGAAGAAAGTGGGAGCATTTGGCCAAAACAAAATGAAAGAAAAAAATGGCCTTTTAGTATAACAACGTGGGTTAAGATATGTGGTGTGTCACTTGCTCATGGTCCTCTTTTAGTCTTTTAATTAGCTAGTCTATTTGTGTCCTAATTCTAATCCAGTTGACTCCTAATTTTAATTGACATATGTCATTAAATCCTAATGTCATGCATCAAAAATTCTACTGCCATTTGACACTTATTTCTATTGTCATTTATCAATTGTTCTACCACTTGGTATTTTTTCTAGTCCAAAAATACCCATAATTTCAGAAAATTCTCAAAATTTGCCAAAAATTCTAAATCAATAATTTAATTCACTAGATCAATTTTTAAGGCAAAATATTCACTATCCATATCATAATCGCATTAAAACAATGTTTATACCCAGAAAATGTCAAATAAGTACATGAATAAATCATTGTAATATGTGCAATAATCAAATTCATGTGTGTGTATGCTAACATTATGCATGAATACGACATGCATTTTTCTAATCTCTCATTGCTATTTCTCGTTGACAAAAATCTAGGGTTCTAACCCTTTGTATGGAAACGGGATGTTACAATTCTCCCCCTTAATAAATGTCGTCCTCGAAATTCTTATATAATTGATTAAAAAGGCAGGGTTATTGTTTCCTCATATTCTCCTCTGTTTCCCATTTAACTACGTCTCTCTAATAATTTCTTCCAATTGACTATAGTCAATAGAATCAATCGATCTTTCAATTACTTATTCAGATACCACACTATCTTAACTGTTTCCTCAATATATTTCATATTACTTATAATTTCACTTCCGGTATCAATAACACATATATCGAATCATCATGGTATTTCCTAAACATATCCATGTAACATTGTGTGAATCTGAAACATCTGTTATTGGTAATAATAACTTATAAGTCAATGGTCCTATTCTCACAATAATTTCATATGAACCAATTTATGTCAGGCTTAGTTCCCCTTTTTTACTAACTTGAGCATACCTTGCCAAGGTGATACTCTTAGAAATAATTCATCTTTTTCTTGAAAATTCACACCTCTTCAGTGTTAATACACTTAACTCTTATATCTATCTCATTATATTCCATATCTTTGGTGTTGATCCACCTAACTCATTTATCTTTCTTTAATCACTTACTTTCTAATACAGATCAATTTCACTTATCAGCAACATCTCCAATCAATTCTGGCCTTAAACTATTTTAGGCCTTATTTATCCCAATATAAAGGTGGACGACTCTTTCTGTCGTATAACGCCTCATACGGTATTATAATGATATCACTGTGATAATGATTGTTATGCTTAAAGTCAATTAAAATTGTACATTGACCTCATGTTTCTATGAACTCCAAAATATAAGTTCTAAGTATATCTCCAACATTTAAGACTGTTGGTAATTAAAACATTCAGTCACTTGATTCTACATTCTTAGCCGCTAAATGCTATTTCGGCGTATTCCTACTAGGATGTATAACTTAGATTGTTATTTGTGCTTTCTCTAATAATCTCTTTGCCCAATCATTTTTATCGGGTACATATAATTTTTACTATAATCACAAAATATCATTTTTCCTATTCAAACTCAAAATTCGAATTCATTTTCAATTTCTCAGTAAGATTCACAAGTTCTGAATCCTCAATTTGAGCTTTGCTAATATTTTCATATGAAACTGAATCTTAAATTTTCAATGTAGCTAATAATACTTCATTTTGCCCCAAATTCAACTCAACATTCAATGCTCTTTATTGTACTAGATTTGGTAACCTCAATATCTGAATTTGTGCTATTATGTTATTGAATTTTCTGTTTAATGCATCAGATACACACTAGCTTTACTATGATAGTACTCATTTGTATAATCATAATCTTTCAGAAATTATATCCATTGTCTCGGTCTTATATTCAATTCTTTCAAACTCAATAATTACCTCAAAATTTAATGATCTGTATATTTATATATAGATTCGAAATGTTTCATTGTACATATAATGTCTCCAAGCTCTCAAAGCAATTACTATTGTAGTAAATTCTAAATCATATTTCGAATAATTCAATTTATGAGACTTTAATTGTCTCCATGTATATGAAAACACTTTATTATGATGCATTAGATTTCACCCTAATCTCTGATGTGAAACTTCATTATATAGTACATAATCTCTAAATCCAAACGATATAATTAACATCGGTGCTATAATTCCTCAAAATTCTTTTTACATTCATCAGTCATATCATTTACACGTTTTTCCTCAGACATTTTTGTCAAAGGGCTAAGATTAGTAAAAAATCCTTAACCGTCTCTGGTAGTATCCAATATACAGCTAGTTCTAGAAAATTCTGGATCTCTTATATAGTCCTTAGAGTTTCTCACTTCATCATTACCTTTACTTTCTTTGGGTCTCCCAATATGCTATGTTCAGATACTATACGACCCAACATTTTATTTGATCAAGCTAAGATTCACTCTTATTAAACTTGGCATATAATTGTTTCTACCTTCATAATATGTAAGATTTACCTCAAATATTCAAAATATTCTTCTCAACTTTTCCAATACTTCAATATTATCTATGATCATAGTCACTAATTGATCTAAGCAAAAATTGGGACACTTTATTCTTCAATACTAAAATACTGTCGGAGGTATTTGTTAACTCCAACAGATATTGCAAAGACTCAATGTGGCCATGATTAGTTCTCGTAATTCCTTAAGTTACTAATTCCTCAATGAGGTAATATAATCTCATGTTATTTTCGGTTTCCCAATTGACTTCTTTTCTCGAATGATTTTCTCCATTCATTTGATTTCCTCTGTTTTTCTCATTGACTTATTCTAATGTCTGTTCATTCATACTAGTTTCTCCTTACATTTTAATTTATTTACAATTTTAACTTCCTAAGTTGGCAACACATTCATCAAATCTAATTTTGTATCTCCTGAACATATTTGCATAGAATATAGTGTGGACCTAGGTTCTCCTTACTTTAGCAATAGTGTCACCTCAAATTCAAGAATCCAATCACATAGTTGGATACTTTACATCAAACAAAAATGCACACTCTTAGTAGCATATTCTACATCTTATGCCTGAGTCTCAGTTAGAAACGGGACTTTAATATTCAATTCTGATTTATTCCATCATTGTTCATTCTTAGAAGTAAACCATCTGGTCTACTTAACCTAATTCGGTGAAATTTTTCTTCAAAAGAAGATTTCTTGCTACTATCATCTATACTGTTCATGTAATCCTTATCAATAAACTGTTTTTATCATTGCTTATCAACCAGTCATAGTAATTCAAGAAGATCAATTTCCATTGCTTCTTACAAGGTTATAATGTTCTATTTACCAAAACTCGATGAAGTAGTAGACATGATTATTGTCACATATGTTTAGGTGTGTATCATCAAGATCATCCCATTCCATCCAAAGATTTATTTCTGACAAATCACCAATTTATATCTTACAATAATAATACTTTGATCTCAACTGATCCTAGACAACATTTCTATTTTTGTTCCTGCCACGATCATGGTGGACCTTTTCACGATCGTGATAGAACAAAATAATCTTAGCCACGATCGTGGGGACTGTGCCACGAACGTGTTTGCTTCATTTTCCTTCCTTTTTTCTCGAATTTATCACACAAAGTAACATCATTTACACTCTCAATCTATCCCCAATTGATCATTATAAATTCTTTCATGCGCTACTTTGAGTCACCTCATAAATTTAACCATAGGGGCTAAGCCTGATGAGCATTTAATTAGTCACAGATCACTTCCTATATCATCTCCGAACATACAAGATATATGTGCTAATAACATCACTTGTCAAAGTAATCACGTTATCAGATATACACTCATAATGACAAATCAACTTAGCTTTAGGGGGTTTTACTTATCTCGTTCTCATTTATTGTTAGGCCCGGGTCCCTTTACCTATCCCGAGGTGACCACTTAAGGCGGTTGGGTAAGGATCATGCCAAAGGAAAGTGAAAACTTCAATTTAAGGAAGATTTTAGCGTCAACATTTGGGGGGTTCGCTGCGACAAAGTATATGTTCGCCGTAGCGAAGATATGGAAGTAATTCCAAATATCTTTCGGGAGAAGTTCACCGCGACGAAGTCTCAAGGTCAAATTACCGTACCCTTCGAGACAAATACGCTGCAGCGAAAATCCGCTTCGCCGCAGCGAAGTCCCAGCTCGAATTCAAAAACCTCTCAGGACAAATACGCCTCGGCGAAAGAGTTTGACTATGCCGCGACAAAGTTTCCAACTCAACCCAAAAACCTTTCGGGACAAATACACCGCGATGAAAATTTGGCTTTGCCGCAGCGAAGTTATGAAAAATCAAGTAGAATTACCCTTTAGGACAGGTTCGCAGCGGCCAAGATCTGGCTTTTCCGCAGTGAAACCTTCACATCCAAACCCAGAAACCCAATATTTAACACAAAATTCTGCACACATGCACTTACAATTTCAACAACTACCACAACTCAACTACAAGATAAACATAAACATGCACAAAAGGAACTTCTTCAATCCTCATAATCATTACTAGAACAAAATAGAGTTTGAACAAGCTTTAGTTACATATCGCCAACTACATCATTAGCTTAATACAAAAATACAAAGGATGCACATGTTCGATATGCTGCTAAAGATACCCAAAAGTAATCAAACTAACTTAGTTACTAAATGTAACTATCTTGGAGTTTCCAATTGCCTTGTAAGGATCAACGATCTTCTCGTTCTGCACCTAAGGAGAAAATAGTAGGTTGAGCTACAAAACTCAATGGCTAATATATTTATAGCCATTGACAACGAGCCACACAATCAAACATATATATATGTATGTATACATATATATATGATATGTATGTATACATATACATATATATACATATATATGTATATGTATACATATATGTATATGTATACATATATATATATGTATATATCATTATACATACATCCATATCTCAATGGCTCAATGGCTAATATATTTATAGCCATTGACAACGAG
>JAOQMQ010000004.1:13052196-13064580 GCA_027563845.1 Erythroxylum subrotundum
AAGAGGTGTCGATCCTACGAAGAAGGTACTAGCCTAATCTTAAGTTATCTAAGGCTTAAAAAAAAGAATAAAAAAAAATAAAAACTGCACAAGTGAACATGGAAAGTAAATACGAGAAATTCATTCAAGAGCTGTAAATGGAAATTTCAACAAAACATAATTAAACTGAGCAGTCACACAGGTCACAATAAAAATCCGTCAAGAGAGTTAATCAAGATATGAGAGAGGGGATTACCCATCATTAGTGTTAATCTAGCTATTTATGTGTTTATGGGGTGTCGATTCTAGATAGACGTAGGGTTGATTACTCTCTCTCAAGTTATAACCATTAAACCCTAAATTGTAAACCCTAATCAAAATATGGAACTTGCAATCTCTCACTTTACAAATTACCCACAATTCTAATTAGTTTTAAAGCTCTCTAATAAACAATCGGGTCTCGCAAGAGATCTCTCTTCATGAAATTACCGACTAGATTGATTAAATGGTCAATTAGATCGCCTAACTCTTATTAATCCGATCTAATCATTTTTATTCGGCTGACCCTCTCGATTTGTTATCGAAACATGTAAATACGTTAATCAATCACAGCACTCAAACCAATAAACAAAAAAATAACTAAATCAACATTAGCTCAAAGTAAATCCCAAAGGAGAGTTCAGAACAAAATCAACAACTCGAAATCCATTTCCATACAATCCATCTCAACTTTATACATTTAAATGAAAAAGGAAATGAAGAGAAAATGAAACTTAGGTTGGACAAATCAAGAAGACAGCGGCGTCAGGATACCACCTGATCTAGGGAGCAGCAGCATCATGATCCACTTCTTCTTCCTCCTTCTTCCTCTTCTTCTTTTTCTCTCTTTTTCTGGTTTCCATGAGTGGCTGAATGAAAAACTCCTCATTCTCTTCACTTGTTGTTCTTTAAATAGTCTTTTATGTTTCGAGTAAGCCTAGGGTTTTTTGGGGTCTAAAAGGTCCCTCGAAATGTGAAGTTCATAAGTGTCTATATGTCTGGCTGACACAGGACACAATCGTGGCCCATATCTGAGCCTTCTGTCACAATCGTGGGCCATTGTTTCGGCCTGAATATCTTTCAAAACTCCTTCGTTCTTCGATACTGACCCTAAAACACTAGCAAACACATCAAGGTACCTCAAAAACATAATACTTAAGCTCAATAGCTTGTACTAACCTATAAAACACTTAAAACACAAATAATTAACAAACTAACACAATTCTAACCAAAATACATACTAAATGATCAAATTAACAACTAAACACATATCAAACTATGCCCTAAATCACGATGCAATTTACACTTATCAACATCCCCACACTAAAACGCTTGCTTGTCCACAAGCAAACAAACCAATACAAAAACATAAAACACGCATATGCAATAATGAGACAATGTCTTCAACTTAACGAAACAAATTTAACTATAAACACGATCCTTCAAGTCGTTCTAACTTATTAACAAGTGAAATCTGCGTCTAAATACCTTAAACTAAATATACAAACTAATCAAAATTTTATTTTTGAGTCTATTCACCCTTATCACTTGTACACACACATTGATAATCATTCAATCAAAACAAAAATGTAGCTATTCCTAAGTAGGTTTTCATGAAAAATCAGGCTACTAACAAGTTTGGTAGGATTTTATTTGAAAACCTTCTTTTTGTTGAATTTTTCTTTAAGGATATGAACCTAGCCTTTTTATGTGAAGGCAAACATTTGTGATGAATGTCAATCCGGTTACTCAACTAAGTCATGTTGTTATTAAGCTGCTTGGTTGGAATGTCATTATAGCCTTTTTAAGCGAAGGCACACATTTGTGATGCGTGTCGATCCCGTTACTCAGCTACATCACATTCTCAACTAGCTACCATCTCTATTCATAACCCAAAGGCCAGTGGAATAGTTATTTTAGTTAAAATTTATAAAAAAAAATTTTAACACAAAAATTTTTACCTACCTTATTGCTTTAGCTAATCATTCTCATAAAAATGTACTAATATGCCACTTATTTGATTGGCCTAAAATTATAAATGAGTATGGCAAATTCCTAGGGTGAGTGGACTAACATCGTAGCCTAATTAATCAGTATATTTAGCCTTAAGTAACTTAGGTCACTAATTTCACAAGCTAACTAATCTTCGCAACCTAAAAGGCTATGGTTAAGGCTAAATCTATCCCGTTAATTCCTAACCATTGACGCATTCACACAATTCACATCATGTAACCTAAGCAAACTATCATACAATATACAAAATTCAAACTCAAGGTAAAAACACACAACTCTCCCCACACTTGAACAACACATTGTCCTCAATGTGAGAAGGATACATGCAAGCACAAAAGGGGGAATCAAACAATGAAAAAGAACAAAATACTAACAAAAATGAAAAGAAAAGGGTTAGAACACAAAACCATCACAATGACTGAGGTGGTGATGTGTCGGACGCGGTGACCAATTGCGTTTTATGCCGAACTGGCTTTCATATCTTATAATTGATTTAGAGAGAGTAAAAGAATTAGTAGGGCAATGCATTCCGAATCATTGATATTTATTTATGGAAATGAAACAACTTTAATTGCATAACAATTTAGATCTACCCTAAACATGCTAATTTATGGTCATTAGTTTGACCTTGTATCATTGGAAACTTAGCCAGGATTAATTATGAGCAGCTTGCTTCCACCCTTTTCATTCAACATCAATTTTGTAGCCTGTGAGTAAGCTACAAATTGCAAAATGATCAGAAGGAAAATGTTAATAAAGTTGAGAAAACCAATTAATTTCAGTAATGTTCTTTTCACTAACAAACTGTCAATAAAATCGAGAATAACGAAATTCCCTGAATCTTCTATTAATTCTAGCAGTTTGTTTGGTAAAAGGGTGAGCTTCTCTTGTTCTTCCTTAATCACGCCCTTTTCTTCTTCTTTTTTTGCTTCACGAATAGAGACTTCTATAGCTTCTTCAAAGTCGATGTCCGTGTTCATTTGTTCTTCTTCCTTATTCTCCTTTGAAGATTCAACATCTTCAACTCTTATGAATGGTATTATTAGTGGGTAAGGCGAAAGAGGAATATAGGGAAGGTCCTTATTCTTTTCTTCATCCTTTTTCTACTTCTCTTGGTCTCTTACAGAGTGGGTTTTAGCTGGTCTATCTATTGGTTCTCCTAACTCTTTACCACTCCTAAGTATGATAGCCTTAACTTGCTCTATTGGACATACTTCTGTGTTGCTCGAAAGACTTCCCACACTTTTGATAAGTAACATATTGGCAAGCTATTCCACTTAAACCTCCAGGCTGAGAATAGAAGAGACATGAGTCCTTGTTACTTGATCAATTTGCCCTTCTAACCTTTTTTGGGCCTCATTCATACTTATGAGCTTGTCCATGATCTTGTCCAGTTTGGAATCATAGTCATTGTATTTATCCTGTTGAAATCCATATGACCCTTTATTTCTAAACTAATTCTCAGTATTATTAGACCAATGAAAATTTAGGTGGTTATGCCACCTTGATTGATATGTGCTAGAATAAGGATTGCTATCTCCTGACCAATTTGTGCTCCATTAAAGATGAATTGCTCCACATTGTTGTTTTCCCCTAAGGAAGCAATCAGCTGCGATATAGCTCCCTTGTCCACATGACTCATAGTCATGTTGCATTGCTATGACTAGAGAGGAAGAGGTGGCTTTCAGGCTATTTAATTGCTTGGTTAGGTTGTCGATCTCAGCCTACAATGTTGTCATTAAATTTATAGCAATCATTCCTCCTAGGTCCCAAAAGGTTGACTGTTGTCTACTTCACTCCGATTTCCAAAGACAACTAGTGTATATCATGTCTTCTAATAGATCATGTGCTGCTTCAACTGTTTTCCACATGAATGATCCTCTAGTAGTTGTGTCTATGGTGCTCTTTATGAGTGGATTAACTCCAGTGTAGAAGGTTTATAATAGGAATTCGTTAGGTAGGTTATGATGAGGACAACTCCTTTGTAACTCCTTATACCGCTCCTATGCTTTATATAAAGACTCCTCGTCATTTTGCTGGAAATTAATAATTTCCTTTATTAGTCTTATTGTCTTGTTTATAGGGAAATACTTATCTAGAAAAACTCACACCAACTGCTCCCAAATTGTGATGTTGGATGGGTGGAGAGAATTCAAGCCTTGGCTCGATCCTTAAGTGTAAAGGGAAAGAGCCTCATCCTAACAACAACCTTCGATATCCTAATATATTGGAAGGTGTCACAAATTTCAAAGAAATTAGCTGAATGAGCATTAGAATCTTCATTGGCTAACTCGTATAATTGCACGTGGGTTTGCAACATGTTTAGCAGTGATGGTTTGATCTCGAACGTATTCGCTTGCCCTAGTGGTCACGTAATCCCTTGACGATGGGCATTGAGCTGTGTCCTCAGGACGTCCATAAGGGTCTGTCGCTTTCTATGGTTTATTTCCTTCACCATTGTTCTTTCCTTCTCTTTTAGCGTTCAACTCTTAAGATTCCCCATTATTGTATGGTGATATCCAAGTTGATGTGTCGTCTACTTTATGCCCAGCTTCTCGTTTTTTCACAAAAGGTGGTGAAAAAAACCTTAGGCTACAAGAATTAAACTAATCTATGCCTCCCCGACAACAGTGCCAAAAACTTGATCATGTCGTTCGACTTTAAAATTTATAAGCCCTCAAATCCCTCAAGCACACAGGTCACGACTATAGTATAAAAGGTGTCGATCCTACGAGGAGGGTACTAGCCTAATCCTAAGTCATCTAAGACTCAAAGAAAAGAATAAAAAGAAATAAAAACCGCACAAGTGAACACAAAAAGTAAATATGAGAAATTGGTTCAAGAATTGTGAAGCGGAAATTTTAATAAAACAAAATTAAACTGAGTAGTCACGCAGGTCTCAATGGAAATCCGTCAAGAGAGTTAATCAAGTTATGATAGAGGGGATTTTACCCATCACTAATGCTAATATAGCCATTTATGTGTTTACGGGGTATTGGTTCTAGATGACTCTCAAGTTATAACCATTAAACCCTAAATTGTAAACCCTAATCAAAATATGGAACTTACAATCTCTCAATGCACAAATTACCCATAATTATAATTAGTTTTAAAGCTCTCTAATAAACAATCAGGTCTCGCACGAAATCTCTCTCTATAAAATTACTAGCTAGATTGATTAAGTGGTAAATTAGATCACCTAATTCTCATTAATCCGATCTAATCATTTTTATTTAGCTCACCCTCTCGGTTTGTTACCGAAACATTCAAATATATTAATCAATCACAACACCCAAACCAATAAACACAAAATAACTAAATCAACAATAACTGAAAGTAAATCCTGAAGGAGAGTTTAGAATATTATCAACAACTCGAAATCCATTTCCATACAATCCATCTTAACTTTATACATTTAAATGAAAAAGGAAATGAAGAGAAAATGGAACTTAGGTTGGAAAAATCGAGAAGATAGCAGTATTGGGATACCACTTGATCCAAGGAGCAGCAACATCAGGATCCACTCCTTCTTCCTCTTCTTCTTCTCTCTCTCTTCTTTTTCTCTCTCTTTAGGGTTTCCAAGAGTGGCTGAATGTAATGCACCTCTTTCTCTTCACTTGTTGTTCTTTAATAGTATTTTATGTTTTGGGTAACACTATTGAAGTCCGAAAGGTCCAAAAAGTCTCTCAAAACATGAAGTTTGTAAGCATCTGCGCGTCTGCCTCACGATCGTGGCGTGGGTCGTTGTTTCGACCTGTATGTCTTCTAAAACTCCTCCGTTCTTTGATACTGACCCTAAAACACTAACAAACATATCAAGGTGCCTCAGAAACATAATATTTAAGCTCAAAAGCTTGTACTATCTAATAAAACATTTAAAACACAAATAATTAACAACCTAACACAATTCTAACCTAAACACCTACTAAATGATCAAATTAACCACTAAACACATATCAAACTATGCCCTAAAATATAGTGCAATTTATACTTATCACTTTTGAAGAGAAAAAGATGGGATGACCAGTAGAATTGTAGGGAGTTTAGGATAAATTTGATCAATTACACCTTAGCAGTAGTCGTTAGCCTTAAGTTGTAGTAACTTGTGATCCTTTTTTGTAACTTCTCTATAATAAGAAGACATTCATGGTATTTTAGTCTCTTAGTATATATGGGAAGACTTAACTAAGTGAAGGGGTGACTTTGACTTAAAGACCTGTCAGTTCCTGAGCCTATCTATTATAGATTGGGCACTTTCTTCTATAAATAGGTAACTTTTGGGTTTGTTAAGGTATAAGCCTGATAACTCCTTAAAGAGTTTGAGGGAATCCGTCAAAATGCTCATAGAAGATATATGAGCTCCAAAGAACAATATAAGATCATCTACAAATAATAGAGAAACAAAACCTATTTTCTTACATTTTATATGGTACTAAAGCCTAGGTTGGAGGAAATTGTGACCTTGATCAATTTAGAAAAAGCCTCCATACAAACAATGAAGAGATAGGGGAGAGGTAATCATCCTGCCTCTCTTCTTTTTCTCTAAAGAACATGCAAGATGGTTCACCGTTTATTAAAACATTGAAGGAGGTTATGGTGAAATATGAATTTCCAACTTATGCAAGTCTATCTTAATAGCATAATTTTTAGGACAGTTCTTTTTTTAATATCCATTAAAGAGTTCTTATATGATTATAATATTGTCCTTGATCAATCTTCCATCCATGAAGGAACCTTAAGTTTCATCGATAAGAGGCATGAGTACCTGTTTCAACCTATAACCAATAACTTTGGAGATAATTTGTAAAAAAAAATTGACAACATGAGCTGTGTATGAATTCATTGAAACATCTATGAATAGGGGTTTTAAGGTTTAAATAAATGATTTTTCTATTAATTTCTTAAGAATTTTACCCTTTTGAAGAACTCCTATATTACCTCAACCATTATAGGGCCTATAAAAGGCCAATCCTTCAAGTAGGAAACTCCATTCAAACCATTAGAACTTGGTGTTATGAGTCATTTCAAAGACCAATCTCTTAGTTTTTTGAACATTAATAGGAATAGTCAAAAGGTTAATGTCATTATCCAAAACTTGGTTATAAATGAAGAATTGTAAGATAGATATTAAGGAGGAGGTCTTAGTTGATGTGCCCATGATGCCTTTGTAGGAGGAAGTTGCCTTTTCTATATCATTTTGATTACTCATTATAGATTCGTTTAGATTGAGGATGGAATCTATCATGCTGGTGTTCTTTCTCACTATGACTGAATTGTATAAGAACCTAGAGCTTTTGTCCCCTTCTTTGAACCAAAGAACCCTAGATATTTTTTGGATCAATGAATTATGATATGCGCTTAATGTAATTAATAAAAGCTGCCTTTTTTTTTAAGTGAGAGTTGGCTCACTTGTAAGATGTTGCAGGTCCTCCTAAATTTTGCTAAGATTCTCCCATATGTCAGTAATGTGATTCACCACACTAATTATCATTTCTTATTATTTAGCTCATCTAATTCTTCTTTAATCCTTCCAAACTTCTTAACACAAATGTAGAGTTTACAACCATTGTTATCATAGGTCCTTAACACAAATGTAGAGTTTATAACCATTGATATCATAGGTAAGACCTTTAATTACTACCTCTTCGAATATGTTCTATTCCTTTAGGAAATTATTGAATCTAAAGGAGAATCGTCTTTTCACACTCTCACATAAGTTTCATACTTTAACAGGAGAATGGTCCGAGAATGTTGGTTAGAGCACTAGGGCTTTTCTAAATGAAAATTTTGCTAACCACTTACTATTGACCAAGGCTCTATCAAGCTTCTTACAAATTTGGCGTATTCTTACTTATTGCTTTAGGTGAATATAAGGCCTTTAAATTTTAAATCCACAACTCCAATCTTTTCCACGTACTCCTAAAATCCAATGTGAAGTTCCTTAATAACACATTCCCATTTGTTTTAGAAAGGAAGAGGATACTATTGAAATCTCCCATTAGCAACCAAAGATCCTTAGTTTGAGCAGATATATCTTGTCGCTTCCTCTATAAAATATGTCTTTGAAAGAAAAATTTGGATCCCTAAACAAAGTAATCATTACCTTGAAGCCTTTCTTTAATAATAATACATCCATATGTATAAATTTGTCTGAGGAACATATACATTACGCCTTAATTTACCTAAAGTAAAAAATCATAATTATCCTACTAAAAGGGTGGTGTTGATAATTTAAAACTATTTGTCAATTATTATCTAAAAACCTCTAACTGGTGAATTTCTCTAGGCTTAATTTAGTCTCCAAAATACCTATTAGATTAGGTTTATTAATAAGAAGAAAATCCTTGAGAATTTGTGGCGTAGAAGGATTATTTATCCTCTTACATTCCAAGAGATAATATTCGAAAGATAATGGTCATGAGAGAGGACTCTTGAGCTTATTATTTAGACTTATTCTGTAGCATCCCAGATCACCCGCTTACAGATATTGTCCGCTTTAGTGCCTTGGCCTAGCCAAGCACTCAGAGTTTTGCTTTTCCACATGGCCTTCCTAGGAGGTCACCCATCCTAGAACTACTCTCACCCAGGCACGTTTAACTTCGGAGTTCCGATGGGATCTAGTCCATTAGGCCATGGAAAATACGTCTATAAGGGAGAGGTATCCATACCTTTATAAGGTGTACTTCGTTCCCCTCTCCAACCGATGTGGGATCTCACACTCTCCACCCCTTTAGGGCCCGACCCTCTTTGGGGTCCAGCCTAGCTAGCACAACGGTTCGAGTACTGGCTCTGATACCACTGGTAACATCCCAGATCACCCACTTACAGATATTGTCTACTTTGGGCTTTGACCCAGCCAAGCTCTCACGGTTTTGCTTTTCCCTAAGCCTTCTCAGGAGGTCACCCATCCTAGAACTACTCTCACCCAAGCACATTTAGCCTCGGAGTTCTGATGGGATCCTGTGCATTAGACCATGAAAAACGCGTCTGTAAGGGAGAGGTATCCGTACTCTTATAAGGCGTACTTCGTTCCCCTCTCTAACCGATGTGGGATCTCACACTCTCCACCCCCCTTAGGGCCTTGCCCTCTTTGGGGTCTAGCCTAGCTGGCACAACGGTTCGGGTACTGGCTCTGATACCATTTGTAACATCCCAGATCACCTGCTTACAGATATTGTCCGCTTTGGTGCCTTGGCCCAGCCAAGCACTCATGGTTTTGCTTTTCCTGAGGCCTTCCCAGGAGGTCACCCATCCCAGAACTACTCTCACCCAAGCACGTTTAACCTCGGAGTTCCGATGGGATCTAGTCTATTAGGCCATGAAAAACGCATCTGTAAGGGAGAGGTATCCGTACCTTTACAAGGCGTACTTCGTTCCCCTCTCTAACCGATGTGGGATCTCACATATTCTTTCTACTTGACTTCCTTCTTTTTTCAATTTGGAATTCCTCTCTTTGATGATTCTCTAAGCTAGAATGAGAAGGTACAACTACATCATTTAAATTCTCCACCATATAATCACCCTTTTGAGACCTGCATTGCTCCTTATCCTTAGGTGATATAAGGTCAAAAGAGCCACTTATGTCATACATGTTATCTCTTTCTCATCATTGCGTAATTCCCTCATCTTATTCATTTGAACTAGTTCCCTTACTTTATGAACAACATTCTCTATAGAACCATAATTTATGTGTGAGGAACATCCTATTTTAACATTGCTCTTATCCATGGCCATGTGTTCTTCAAAACCACTATTAAAAAATGTCCTTCTCATTGACTTCCATTATTTACCTTGATCTTTAAAGGAGGGTTTTCTTCGGTGCACTACTTTAACAACATACTCAAAGAGAGTATCACCATCACTCAATCTCATAATTGGAATGCTTTTAGGTAGCATTTTCCCTACCTCCATACTAATGCAAACTCTTGTAAAGCCAATTCTACTCTTAGAAGAATTATACTCATTGACTTCCATTATTTACCTTGATCTTTCCAATTCATATTAGAGATGAAAGTTAAGGAAGGGGCTCCTAGTATAGGGGTCGAAAGCATCCTAAAATCAGCTATTGTTCGTTTGTGGGTTAGGGATGAAGAGAGGGGTGGAAAGGACATTACATACGAGGGATTAGGAATATATTCCAGCTATTATTGTCCATAAGTTGGTTATGGAAAGGTTTGAAGGGGACAGTGAAAAGGTTTGAAAAGTAGTCGTTAAAAATAAAAAGATTAATAAAGGAGGAAAAAGGTCTAGAGAGTAAAAGGACCAAACCACTCCTAGGTTGGGGAAGGTTGAAAGGAAACATGTTGAGAATAAGAGAGTGGAGAAGCAGCTTATAGATGCACTTAAAAAGAAGGTTTGGAGCAAATGAGAAGAAGGAAAGATGAGCTAAACAAATGCAAATAAAATGTAATAAAAAAGACGAGATTCTTTATGGGATGTTGGGGAACCCAAGATGGAAGATTGAAAAGAACTAGAGAAGGAATAAAGACAAGCCAGATAAACTAAGCTGTAAGTGATAAGTGTAAATTGCATCATATTTTAGGGCATAGTTTGATATATGTTTAGCCATTAATTCAATCATTTAATATGTGTTTAAGTTAGAATTGTGCTAGTTTGTTAATTATTTATGTTTTAAGTGTTTTATGGGTTTTAAGTGTTTTATGGGTTAGTACAATTCTTTGAGCTTAAATATTATATTTTTGAGGTACCTTGATGTGCTTGCTAGTGTTTCAGGGTCAATATCGAAGAATAGAGAAGTTTTGGAGACATTCGGGCAGAAACAAAAGCCTAGGATCGTGACAGAAGTACCAAAGTTTGCTGCCACAATCCTGACAGAAGCCTAGGAAATGGCCCACAATCATAGCCTACATGCCACGATTGTAACAGAAGCCCAAGAAATAGCCCACGATCATGGCATACCGGGCCACGGTTGTGGTCTACTTCGGCCAGACACACAGATACTGAAAAATGTCAAGTTTTGAGGGATTTTTTGGACCTTTTGGACCCTGAAAAAATCCTAGGGCTGCTCAAAACACAAAAGGATATTTAAAGAACAAGAAAAAAAGACAAAAGGGAGCTTTTGCATCAGCCACCTTGAGAAACCCTAGAGAGAAATCATCGAGAGCTAGAGGAAAAAAAGAAGGAAGAGAGAAGAGGAGAAGAAGTTGACTCGACATACTTCCTAGATTAGGAGGTTTCCCGACGTCGCTGCCTCCCATCATCCATTTAAATTGTATTTCCTATTTATTTTCAATTTTATTATTGTATAGAACTGAATTGAACAGTTAATGATATGATCTAGAATGTTGAGGATATTATAAACTCACCTTCAGAATTTTATTTTTGAATTAATGGAAATCTGATTGTTTATGTGTTTATTGGATCTGTTGTGATTTAATTTTGCGATTGCATAATTTGGTAATAAACTGAGAGGGTGAATCGAATGAAAAATAATTAAATTGGACTAATGAGAGTTAGGTGATTTAATAGAACAAGAATTGAATTAGATCAAGAAATTGTGCAAAGAGAGATCTTGCATAAGTTCTCCAATAGTTTATTAGAGAACTTCAGAACTAATTAGGGTTTTGGATATATTGTAAATTGAGAGATTGCAACCCCCATAATTTGATTAGGTATGATTTAGGATTAATGGTTATAACTCGAGAGAGAGTAATCAACCCTAGGATAGTCTAGAATGAACCAATAATCTAATAATTCATAATCAATTAGGTTAGCATTAAGGATAGGTAAATTTTCATTTCTCTCAATTGGTAATTTTTTTCGGTTGATTTTTGGATGTGCTACAATTGCTTAGTAATTAGTATTTTCGTGTTTGATTCTTAATTTAATTGATTGAATTAAATTCTCGCATTAGTTTTGTGTAACTTGAATTTCTGTTATTGTTTCTGGCTTTAGATTTTAGGATTTGATTAACTCCCTCCTCCTGATCGACACCTTTGGTACTATGATAACGAACTGTGCGCTTGCGGATTATCGAGGGTTAATATTAAAACTTACACACAACCAAACCCCCATTCAATAAGCAGAGAAGTGAATTTCATACTGTATTGGCCAGTACTAGTTTGAAGCTACTGTACTGGTTAAAAAATGGTATGAAATCTTGGCATTTCATACTGGCTATCGGTACTAGTCAGTGTAGGAAAATCTCGGGGTGTGTATTACATATACACGGTGCGGAAAAACAAAAATTTTTGTTCCGGGACCTTCCTGAAAGCCAGGATCTATGTGTCTATATGAAGAACTCAAACCATAACGACCAATAGAGATCGTCTCTAATGGTATCCACGCAGAGATCGGAGAACCTAACCGGGGCAAACCCTTTGACCCGGGAAT
>JAOQMQ010000004.1:13094066-13110618 GCA_027563845.1 Erythroxylum subrotundum
TTTTGGAAGTAAAATTATAAATATGCATAAAAAGTCACAAATGACACTTATTTTGAATAATTAAAATCCCTCTAAAATGACACTTATTATTAATCGGAGGGAGTAATAGAAATAGTATGTAAATTTATTAATTTAATTTTGATATACGTTTTAATTTATTTTTACAAATAAATTAAAGGAAGTCCAAATACTCCTGATAATTCAATCATTTCGGGAAGATTCAATGATCCAACTTATGCTTATGCTAGAATAGTTCCTAAAATAAAGAATCATATCATTTGTTTGTTTTATATCAAACACTTGAAAGGTAGAAGAATCATTAGATTTTAATAAAAAGAAAGATAAATTTAGGGCTAACGTTATATTATCCATTTTATCCTTATCCATTATTTGCTTGCTTATTTTTAATGATAATTAGATTAATTTAAAATTAGGTTAAACTAATCAATCTCTTAATTACTAATTAACTAATAGTAAAACGAACTTTTATCCTTGTAGTGTACTTATTACTACACTATTGCAAAGTGCAATATGATAAGTCCAGTTGTAATCTTGAATTACCACTGAATCAAAATCAGTTTGCCTTTATCTCTGTCACCCTTATTTTTCTATGTTAAACATCATATGCTTTTCTAACCTCCGTCGTAAGAGTGGTGTTAGCGAATTATTTTTGCTCGAACGCCACAGAACAGCCGTTGCGACAAGAGATTGAGAAATTGAATCACCCAAAATTAGGGAGTTCTTTCATAATATAACGGACAACTTAAAATACTGATTAAACAGATCAAAAGTAAAAAACAGAACTTTTTTTTTTGGGTCCAAAACAGTAATACTGCAGCTCTAAAGATAAAGAATATAACCGCTGACCAAATTCCTTTCAACCCAAACAATGATTGATCATAGTGCTATTTGCGTCTGTTTGAAATCTCCCTTCCTTATTGGCAGCATCGGACTGTTGCCGTCAGAAACAGTTCAGGAAAAGTGGTCTGATGCATTCCACTTCTGAAATGAGACTATAACTTCACTACATTTTGAAATAACATGCCGTCACGGGGTTCTGCAGCTTATAATAATGGAGGGATTAGAGTCGTTCCAAAATGAATTCAAGTTCTGAGAGGGAAGCCACAACAACTGAAAGGGAAAATGTTCCTCATGAAATGGGGTCAACAATCATCTCCATATGCTCGGAAACTATAACGTTCTTGATACGGACCATTGAAAAAGAGGTCAGCCTCAAACCACTTGGGGTAACGAACAAGGTCTCCGGTCGTAAAGCTCATGTAACGTTGGCTGCCCTCAGGCACCACTCTAACCTCCCCTTCTTCTATGTAAACAAGCTGATCAACCTGCCAGTCCCATGGCAACTTACACTTCCCAGTCTTCCACACTGACCACCTTGAAACTCCAAGCTCTGCCAGTCGCTGTGATGAGACTCTCCTTTCAACCCTCACATTGTACAATTCCTCAAGAGGTTTCTCCATTTGCATTGCTCTTACACTGTCACATTGCCCAACAGTAGATTTTAATCGTTGATGGTTTCTAGTGGTCCTGTTGACACAGGAGCAGCTAAAGGTTGCCGATGCCACCACACTTGTTATAGCCATGCTCAATTGATGCCTCCTCAAAATGGCCAAAATATCTGTTCTCTAAAAAGAAATTTTAGAACATCCACAATAGATAATCAACATCAAGTAGAATATATCCTAGATTAAGTGCAGAGAATGTTCCAAGTTCCAACTACCAAGATGGAGTAAATCATTAGAAGTTTGAACAGAATCCCAAGAAAGAGCAGCTAACTTTATGTTAATCTTCTTCCACAAGAAATTTAAATATTCACTTGAGCATTTATTCAGCTTACAAAAGCAGTAATGTTGAATTGAAGCAAGAAATGCTTTCGACTGCACAAATAGACCAAACTTATTTCCGAATGGCGTGTCGAAATAAAATTTCATACATCCTAATGCTTCTTGAGAATTTGGCCCATAGCTATATTCGGCGCAAAGACTTAAGTTTTCCATCTTCTTTTGATAAGTCTACTTAAACCCGTTTTCCCACTTCATTTTCACTTCTCTCACGAAAGAACTGTAGATATATCCATTACATCTCATATCAAAAAACATTTGTGGGAGACACAACAGATGATTGATTTAACTGAAGAGAAGCCCCAAAACTCACCCTAACCTTTCCAGCTAGGTTCAGAAAGGACTAACTCAAGAAGAACGGTGAAGCAAATGATGATAGCTTAGACCAACTAAATTTGGCCTTCAAACCGCATTTGCCAAAACAAACCAAAAAGGAGTCTCTGTTTCATTTCCTTTGTTTACCCTCATGACTGAGTAAGCAAAATTTGTAAGTAATGAATTCAAAGAACGTTAAAGAAATATAATCAACGAATAAGGAGGACAAGAAGAATCAACGATGTCTTACATGTTAGTAGGCGTATACCCCAACTCGAAAGCCAAATTAATGTGTGCCTGAGAACCCTACCACAGCAGCTTGAGGCTTATCTTGTTACCGCTTTCAGGACAGACGTTAGTGATGTGACTACTAACCGGACACCGGATCTTCCAGTCACGCTTTTACGGATAATGAAATTAAAAAAAGAAAAAGATAAGAAAGTATGAGACAGTTTTGGCCGTTAACGTGTCCTCTTCTCGTCAATTTTCGTTGGAGATGGATGATATACTAAAAGGAACGAAAACAGAGCGGAAGATCAACTGAAAGCTTTTGGGTTTGGTTTAGTATGACGATTCTTCAACTTGGAATATCTAACGGGTTGCTTAACAACCCGAAGGTAAGACCGTTGGTACAGAGAAGAAAGGAGACTGCCCGAAGGAGAATGTTCTTGTTAGCGCAAGCCATTCCATCTAGAACCCAGGCAAGGTTTTACACCTCATATGGTGCGCATGTGTGTGTTTGTCAATGTGAATTGATGTTCTTCTATTCTTGTAGAGAATAATGGAGAGCATTTCATCGAGTAGTGAAGTTGGTGGTGCTGGCGGCGCATATTCATATGATGCTCTAAAAAGGTTGGACAGCATTTGGTCAAGTATTTGTTCTGCTAAAAAATGTAAGAGTTCATCTCATTGACGAGAAAAATAAATCCAAAAGGAAACATTTGCTATTCTGAAAAATGAATTGATACAAAATTATTCCATCAACTCTGATACATTCTTTTCTTTGGACATTCCGACAAGTAATTCCATGTTGTATACACCTTGAAATTTACATTAACTTTTAATACAGTTCCTCGAGAACCTCAGCAGGTTGTTTCAAGTTTCCCAGGGAAGTCAAGCCACAATACTGTTATGATAGACAAAGAAGTTGTGAAGTACGATGTGGTAGTTTGTGGAGGTACTTTGGGAATCTTTGTCGCCACAGCTTTGCGTATCAAAGGTCTTCAAGTAGCCATCGTGGAGAGAAATGTGCTGAAAGGGGTATAAGCTAATGTCAGTTCATGCAAGAGACAATGTCAGTTAATGGCTTTTAATGGATGAATTGTTCTAAATATTAGAGGGATCAAGAATGGAATATCTCAAGGAAAGAACTCTTGGAGCTCGTTGAAGTTGGAGTCTTATCTGAGGATGAGATTGGACAAGCTACCGCTGTGAAGTTCAATCCTGTGAGTTCTTGACTTGAATTGAAAACTATTTCTTAGTTAACCAACATAATGGGTCATGATTACTGTGTTAGCACAAACAAATACATGATGCAATTTGCATATGTTATGAAACATATGGCTGAAATGCAAAACAAATGATTCAAACACAGTATTGGGCTTAAATTTATTTGTTGTTGCGGTGCTTATGAGCATCTGACCTATGACCTTACCTATTTTATGCTATTTCTTGGGATTATTGTGCTGATTCTTCTCCTTATGATATGATTTGTTTGATTGAACAGCCTTTAGTTGCTCATTAGAAACCTGGTACCCTTGCCATATCAACAATGCAATTCTCCATTTAAAACTATTCACTACGAAGTTATGCTATGCATTGAACATTGGAAAACAACAAAAAAGGTTCCAATTTTTTAATCATGTTCTGGTGTCTGTTGATTCTATTTATTGCCCTTCTATGTAAATTTCTAATGTACTTTGCTATTCAATACAAAATTTACTGGAAGTTTGAGTGACACAATTGGTCAAGTAAGAACATTTGAATATTTAAAAGAAGGACTGCAAACATGAACGTCAGTAATCAAATTTATGTTCTTATGACAAAAGAGTACTATGCCTTTGATGTGATCTGCGAGCACAATTTTTCAATCACGCCAAGTGCAAGCTAGTTTTACCAATTAAACTTCCCAATCTCGTACTTGAAAAATCCTTTGCAAGGTTTCATAATTTGATTGACAAAATCCTATTGTCAAAGCTGCCTTTAAGTCACCTACATTTACTAATGCTCTCATACTAAAATAATCTTGAATTTTGTTAACTGTGTAGAATAGATGTGGATTTGAGGGTAAAGGTGAAATCTGGGTGGAAGACATTCTCAATCTTGGTGTTTCGTAAGTAATCTTATTATTTTAGTGAATGCACTTTGTCCACTTCAGTTCAAAATGCAAAATATTACTATTTTTTGTCAGATTCAAACAAAAACTTCACCTAAGACCTATCTCAGGGGTTATAAAACCTATGTTTCCATTTTGCTCATACCATGCTAATGAGTGAAAAAGGGCCAAAATTTACTATACTATTTGTGACATAGATATCCAAAAAGAAGTTGATGCAGTTTTTGGGTGATATGAATCTTCATTCCTTTGTTTTGTCATATAGAAAGCATAACTTTTCTCAATTCACAGGCTTTTGGTTTTTCTTTCAGTACACACAATATTTTGGTCTCAAATTTTAAATACATATGCACATGAGAACTGAACTTAACTTTTGTAAAATAGAGAATGAATTGTTTCTCTCTCTCTTGATAATCAAATCAATGTACAGAGATAAGGATATATATATACACATTTGTAGGACTAATTTAGGGAATATAATCTCTATGATCAAGGGATTATAATCCCTGTAATGAATAATACATTTAATGTTCAATCTATAACACTCTCCCTCAACTTGGAGCACATATATTAATCATGCCCAATTTGTTACAAATGTAATTGATTTGGGTATCATTTAGGCCTTTTGTAAATACGTCTCTGAGTTGCTCTTCACTTTTAACATATTATGTTGAAATCAAGTTGTGTTGTACTTTTTTCGTGAATTAAGTGATATTCAATTTAATATGTTTAGTTCTTTCATAAAACACGAGACTAAAAGCAACATGTGAGTTGCTCTTCACTTTTAACATATTATGTTGAAATCAAGTTGTGTTGTACTTTTTTCGCGAATTAAGTGATATTCAATTTAATATGTTTAGTTCTTTCATAAAACACAAGATTAAAAGCAACATGTAGAGTAGCCTAATTATCACATCATAATTTTACCGGTATTGAGGCTTTAAATCCAATTTTAGATAATAGATGATATATCCACGTTGCTTGTGTTATAGCTCTACATTTACATTCTGCAGTGAATCTAAATAGAACATTTTGCAGTGTATTTCATTCTTGATATTCAATGTATACATATAAGTGTCAAAATTTGAATAAGAGCTGTATTTTTTACATATCTCTAAAATTTACAATAAGTATTTGAAGAAAGAAGTAATATTTTTTCTTATTTTGCACAAGTGCCTTTGAATATATACACAAGTCCTAGCTTAATTTAGGTAACTAAAATATTTCCTATTTACAGCAATATCCCTTATTTATAGCAATTTCCTAAAGTAAATATCCATGATATCCTCTTGTTTCCTATTTTATGATTAGGAAATAATTTCTCTAAATCATTGTTCTAATTTTCATCACTCCCCCTCAAGTTGGTAGGTGCATAGATGTCTTGCATTCCCAACTTGCTTATAACATCTTGAAATTGTGCATTTGCCAACCCCATATTCAATACATCTGCCACTGTTTGGCAGTGGGAACGTATGGGGTGCAAATAAGCCCACTTTCCAATTTTTCTTTAATGAAGTGCCTATCAATCTCAATGTGTTTAGTTCTATCATGCTGTACTGGGTTGTGAGCAATACTAATAGTTGACTTATTATCACAGTAGAGCTTCATAGGTCCTTGCCACCTAACTTTCAAATCATTCAAGATGATCCGAATCAACAAGAGCTCACATATACCGTGAGCCATAGCTCTAAACTCTGCCTCAGCACTTGATCTAGCCACAACTGATTGCTTCTTACTTCTCCAAATGATAAGATTGCCCAAAAACATGGTGCAGTACCCAGTTGTTAACCTTCTATCAATGCTTGAACCTGCCCAATCTGCATCTGTATAAGCTTCAACTGTTTTATTGTCATTTTTCTTAAACATAATCCCTTTGCCAGGGGTAGTTTTAAGGTACCTTAATACCCTATACACTACTTGAAGATGGACATTTTTAGGGACATGCATGAACTGACAAATTACACTTACTGCGTATGCTATGTTAGGCCTGGTATGTGACAAATAAATTAGTCTTCCCACTAGTCTTTGATACCTCCTCCTGTCAACAGGTTCATCATCTTTGGCCTTGCTTGGTCTACGATTCTGTTCTATAGGTGTATCAATTGTTTTGCACCCCATCATTCCAGTTTCTTCTAGAAGATCCAAAATATACTTGCGTTGGGATAGAAAAGTTCCCTCTTTCAAACGAGCTACTTCTATGCCCAAAACATTTTTCATCTTCCCCAAAATCTTTGATTTCAAAATCTTGGGCAAGTTTAAATTTGAGGTGTTTCATCTCTTCAAGATCATTATCTATTACTATGATGTCATCCACATAAACAATGAAGGTCGTCATTTCGTTTTTTGCAGCAAATTTAATAAATAAAATGTGATCTCCTTGACTTTGCTTATACTTCATTTCCAGCATAGCCTTTGTGAATCTCGCAAACCATGCCCAAGGAGATTGTTTAAGGCCATACAAGGCTTTCTTTATACTCTATTCCCAAACTTATCTTCAAGTCCAGGAGGGGTTGTAATGTACACTTCTTCATTTAGATTACCATGTAAAAAGGCATTCTTTACATCAAATTGCTGCACAGGCTAATCAAAATTAGCTGCCAAGGATAACAGTATACGTATGGTGTTCATTTTTTATACTAGGGAAAAAGTTTCAAGATAATCAACCCCTCAAGTTTGAGTATACCCTTTAGCTACCAGCCTTGTTTTATATCTTTCCAATGAACCATCTTCTTTATATTTAATTGTGAATACCCATTTACATCCTACTGGTTTTCTTCCTTTCGGTGAATCCACTATTTCCCATGTTTGATTCTTAATTAATGCATTCATCTCATCATCCATGGCATTTTTCCAATTCCTATCCCTAAGTGCCTCATCAAGCGTTTGTGGTGTGTAACTTGAATTTATTTTTGTAAGAAAACATTATTGGCTTGGAGAACATTTGTCAAGTGAAGTGTGATTTAGTGCATGTTCGTGTGCCCTTCCTAAGAGCTATAGGGACATACAAATCATCAAGTTTAGGGTTTTGTATTTCAGTACCTGATTCCGGGTTAGAACCTTGAGCCTACTCTGGTTAGGTCTGGACAGTATCCCTTCGTGAGTAGACTAAGAGAGGCTTGTTAGGGATAGGTGCAGTATTTTTTTTTAGGTATCTGGCTAGGCACTTTTTGACTTATTTTGGTCAGATTTGTTAGGTGGTGTAGGGACAGTGTAGTGGCTGACTCAATCTGTGCATTTGGGAAAGATAAATCAAGTAAGAAGTTAGTCTCCCTATACTTATCTTCCGCAGAATTCTCCATCTCCCCCTGAAGATAAGTATTAGGGAAGAAAGAATAACTCTCAACAAATGACATGTCCTTGGAAATGAAGAATTTATGTGAGGGAGGATAAAAAAATTTATACCCTTTTTGTGTAGGAGAGTAGCCAACAAAGATGCACTTTAGGGCTTGTGGGTCAAGTTTTCCCCTATTGTGACCATGAATATGAACAAAACTAGCACATCCAAACACCCTTGGAGTTAAGACTATTTATATTAAAGCTGGGGAAGAAATTACGGACCATTTCTACCGGTGTTTTGAACTCTAGAGGTCGTGAAAGGCAATCTGTTTATCAAATGAACTTCAGTTAAAACAGCCTGTCCCCTATAGTGTTTAGGGACATTCATTTGATATAATAATGCTCCAATGACTTCAACTAAATGCCTATTTTTACACTCGATCACCCCATTTTGTTGAGGTGTGTCAACATAAGATGAAAAATGGATAATGCCTTCACGTAAGGTTTGATTAAAGTATTCCCGGCTTTTATGGTCACCCCAAACAGGTTTTTTATCATATGAAAGAAATTAGGAAAAATCCCACTGACCTCCGATTTGTTTTTCATGAGAAAGACCCACGTGACCCTTGTGCAGTCATCAATAAAGATAACAAACCATTTAGCTCCTGACACATTAGGTATCCTTGAAGGTCCCCATATATCATAATGAATCAAAGTAAAGGGAAATTCAGATTTATTATTGCTTAAAGGAAAGAAAGTACGACAATGTTTGGCAAACTCACACACATCACAATGGAAACTGTTAGGATCACTATTTTTAAACAAATTAGAAAACATGTCTCTCAACAAACTAAATGAAGGATGACCTAAACGATAATGGTGAAGCCAAATAGGGTTAAGAGTATCTCTGGTCATGAAAATCAAGGAGGGATGTGAGGTTTTGTCTCCACTATTAGACTCCAGAAGGTAGAGTCCATCCTTTTCCTTAGTATGCCCAATCATCTTCCCCGTTTTCTGATCCTGAAATACTCAATAATTAGGATCAAAGATGGAAAAGCAATTCAAGTCTTTGGTAAATCTTTTAATGGACAAAAGATTGGCAGAAAGTTTGGGAACATATTGTACTTTGTTCAAGGGAAGATTAGGGCACAAAGGAATGGTTCCTTGACCTGCAACACTAGTAAGTGAGCCCTCTGCAACTTTAACTTTTTTGTTACTAGGACAGGGGTTATAAGAAATAAAAGAATGATGAGAGGTCGTCATATGGTCTGTAGCACCTAAATCTACGACCCAAGAATCCCTAGGAGACACTAATGAGGCACTAAGAGCATGAGAATTAGAAAAATCACCTAATTGGGCTAATAAAATTCAGAATGCTCTTTAAACGCTCAATCTCTTCTTTGTTAAGTCCTTTTAGTTTTGATCTAGCTTGATCAGAATCTCCAAAGTTTGTAGGTTCAGTGAAGTGGGCTTTGGCCTGTCCATCCTTGTTTGCCCCTTCTTTCCGCGCTTTCTGTGGCTTCTCAAGTAACTTCCAGCAGGTCTCTCTAGTGTGACGAGGCTTCTTACAAAAACTACACCAGACAACTTCCTTATTTTGAGGATTCTGTTGGTGGTGTTAAGGGCTTCTTTGTTGGTTTTCGTAGACATGAATGCTGAGCTATCAGCAGATTTGGATTCCAACATCACAATTCTCCATCTCTCTTCTGCCAGGATGAGTGAGAAGGCCTCATTCAAAGATGGTAAAGGGTCTTTACCAAGTATTTGAACCCGAAGTTGGTCAAATTCAACATTAAGACCTGCTAAGAATTCAAAATTTCTTTCCCTTTCTACAAACTTTTGTAATTTTACACTTTCATCATTGCATTACATTTAAAAATTCTAATAATGATCTAACTCAAACCAAAGACTCTTCATTAGATTGTAATATTCAGTAACAAAGTGCATACCTTGCTTGATAGATGAGATTCTAGTCTTAATCTCATAAATTAAAGAGGCATCATTTTACCTTAGAATACGATATGAGTAACAACATCCCATATCTCCTTAGCAAATGAGTAATGTCTGGTTCCATAGAGTTCCAAAGCCATGACATGATTAAGGAATCCTTGACATCCCAAGCCTCAAACTTTGGATCCGAAATAGCAGGAGCAAGTCCTAATAGGTGAGAAAGCTTTCCCTTGCCCTTAAGGAAAGTCTTAACCATTTGTGACCAGTGGAGGTAGTTTTTACCATTGAGTTGGTAAGATGGAAACAAGGTTTGTAATTCACCAATATGGGTAGGGGTGTACATTTTGGGATTACCAACAGAGGAGATTTCAGAGGAGGAAGAGACCTTGACGTTGGGGTTTCTGGTAACAGCTGCAACCATCTGTTTTCCAAAAGGTACTATTGACAATGAGGGCCAAGTAAGTGTTAGAAAAAAAAAGAAACCAAGAGTTACAGCGTCTTGGGCCCTGATACCATGAAGAAAGAAGTAATCTTTATTCTTATTTTGCACAACAAGTGCCGTTGAATATATACACAAGTCCTAGCTTAATTTAGGTAACTAAAATATTTCCTATTTACAGCAATATCCCCTATTTATAGCAATCTCCTAAAGTAAATATCCATGATATCATCTTGTTTCCTATTTTATGATTAGGAAATAATTTCTCCTAAATCACTGTTATGATTTTCATCAGTATTACTTATATACAAAATTCTAGTATGTATAAATGGAAACTAATAATTCTAATAAAGTGTCTATTCTCATAATTTATGAGATACTCTCTAATCTAATGATTTATGGAATATTCTAATATAATATGAAATTTAATAAATTACAATCAATCAATCAATTAATATAAATGATTTTTCTAACACTCCCCTTCAAGTTGGTGAATAGGTATTCTACATTCCAGCTTGGATACAATAGTTTGAAAATTTGATTTCAATGTGCTTTGTACAATCATGTCGAATTGGGATATGAGCTATGTTGATTGCATATTTATTGTTGCAGTATAGTCTAATAGGTCCATCGTACTTAATCTTCAGGAATAATTTTCAACTAGATCAGTTTACACACACCTTAAGCCATCGCCCGAAACTCAACCTTTGCACTTAATTGAGCTACCACACTTTGTTTTTACTTCTACAAGTCACAAGGTTCCCACCAAGAAAAGTGCAATATCATGGAGTTGATCTGGTATCAATAATAGATCCAGCATAATCAACATCAATGTATGTCTCAAGAACCAAACCTCCATTTTTTTTGAACAAAATACCCTTCCCTATTGTTCTTAAGATATTGAAGTACACTTTGACCTGCTTGCAAATGAACTTCCTTTGGACTATGCATAAATTGACTAATTACACTTACACATATGCTATATCTGGTTGTGTGTGAGACAGATAAATTAGTCTTCCTATTAGGCGCTAATACATCTCTTTATCTACTGCAACATCCTCCTTTGCTTTTTCAAGCTTGAGATTCGAATCAATAGGAGTGCTTGCAGGTTTGCATGCTATCTTACCTTTTTCCTTAAGAAGATCTGTAACATACTTTTATTGCGAGATAAAAATTTCATGCCTAGAACGTGCAACTTCAATTCCAAGGAAATACTTCAACCTTCCCAATGCCTTAATTTCAAATTCCTTATCTAATCATTGACTCAGCAACTATTTTTCTTTATCTTCATTTCCAGTCACTATTATGTCATCAACATACACTAGAAGAGTTGTAACAACCTTTGAAGGATAGTGTTTGATAAACAATATATGATCTCCTTGACTTTGTTTGTATCCTATAGCCAACATAACTCTAGCAAATCTTCCAAATTATGCTCTAGGCAATTGCTTAAGGCCATATAGTACCTTCTTCAACTTACACACAATATGAGCAACCAAATTCTTCCCATAACTTAGTGAAACTTTCATGTAAATTTCTTCTTTTAGATCTCCTTTTAGATCTCCATGTAGAAATGCATTCTTGACATCAAACTGTTGTAATGTTGGATAATTATTTTAGATACGTTTAGTTAGCTTAAGAGATAAGTTTATCTTCTAGTAGATAAGATAAGATATACTATAGATTTGGAAAGTTAGTATATACAAAAAGTCTAGTAGTTTAGTAGTATTAGAATAGGTTATACCCGTGTATAAATTACATATAATCAGATAAATAAAGTGGCTTTTTCTTTTGATATTTTCTATACCCTCTTGTTTCATAGTATCAGAGTTACCGATTCTAGTAGCCTAATTTTTTTTCTAGCCACATCATGGCTGGAGTTCAACCAACCTTCGGTTCCTTTGATGAGTTTCAAACCTCATCCCAAACACCTACTTACGTAATACCTTCAGCCTAAACTCCATCTCCTCCTATTGATAATCTTTCGTTGCAAATCATGCAACATAGATTAAATGGAACGAATTTCAGAGAATGGTCCCAGTCAGTCATGCTCGTAATCAAAGGAAGAGGCAAGGCTGGATATCTAACAGAGGCAATTCCTCAACTACATGAAATAGCAGTCACTTACGGTGCTTGGGAAGCTGAGAATTCTATTATCATGGCTTGGCTTATAAATTCAATAGGGCCAAAAATAGGAAGAACCTACCTATTCTGCAAAACTGCAAGAGAAATCTAAGAGGCTGTGCAAGAAATATATTCTGATTTAGAAAACACTTCTCTGCTTTGAAATCTGATCAAAAATAAAAAATATTCACCGAAGTAATATGTCTGTTACCGAGTATTATAACTTAATCACTGAATTATGGCAGGAGATGGATCTATTTTATGCAATAAATTGGGAGTGTCGTGCTGATGCCGTGAAGTATGAAAAATTATTGAATAAGGAGAGAGTTTTTGACTTCTTGCAGGGACTTAATGTTGGACTTGATGAAGTGCAACGAAGGTTACTCGGCTTTAAACCATTGCCATCAATCCGAGAAACGTTTGCTGAGGTTCTTAGGGAAGAGAGTAGGAAAAAGGTCGTGCTTACCTCACAAACTTCTGAACAAACCTCTCAAGGCTCAGCTTTAATGGCAAACTCTCGAAAGGGGTCTACTTACCAAACTCGAGCAAGAAACCAAGAACAAGCAGTGGTGTGACCACTGTGATAAGCCCTACCACACCCGTGAGACTTGCTAGAAATTACATAGGAACCCACCAGATTGGAAACCTAAAAGCCAAAGAATTCAGCCAAAACGTGGAGCAGCATATGTAGCATAATTCGATATCAGCAAATCCACAGGGCTAAACTTGTCCCCCCAGCAGATTGAACTACTTCAGCAACTCTTGAATCAGACAAAAATTACAACTAAGAAAGACTCACATGACCAACAAACCTCTACTGTAACACTAGTGGATAATAGTAACCTGTGTCAATCATTATTATCAAAGTCCCTAAGTCACGATCTCTGGATTGTGGACACAGGTGCATCAGACCACATGACTGGGTCTTTGAATGTTTTTGGAAAATATGAGCCATGTAACCGAAAAGTTAATGTCTAGGTCGCAGATGGAAAGGGGTCACCAACCATTGGTCAAGGGAGAGTTTGTTTGCCAAAACTGACATTAAATGCTATTCTCTATGTTAACCGCCTATTCCATTGTAGAATTTCCTTATTGATCACATCATTCCCAAGAGACGCTTGATGAGTAACTATCATGGGATTTTCTTCCAAGACGTATAAGTCATCTTGCAATCTACCAATTCTAATCCTCTACCCTATGTGGAGGTTCTGAAGAACATAATAGTCAGGAAAAATTCAACTTTGCAATTAAGATCCTCAGTGATAGAACTAACAGAGAGAAGATTAATAGGAAAACAAGGTACGTGAAGAACTAATGATAAAGTGATATTGGGAGTACAGTTAACAAAACATGTACCAAATACAGAGGTGAAAGACCCATCTGTTATTCTAACATTATCACCTTTTTTTCCATGAGAATATGTTAAAATTTTGTTTGGAGAACCTATCATATGCTTGTTAGTTCTAGAGTCTATAATCCAAGGATTATCTTTAGGATTTGCGTACACAATACCTGATTTTGCAATATTTGATGTACCAACTATGGAAGGAGAGTCCAGTTTTGAGAGAAGATGTCTTAAGTTTTGAGGTTCCTCATTGGATAAAACTCCAGTTAACAGTTTTTCAGATGCTTCATTCCCTTTAGCCAAGTGAGTATGACTCCTTACCATTGAGCCGTCGTGTTATCCACGACTCTGATTTGGCCTTGAAACTGCAAGTTTCTTTGGTATGCCTTTGTTTTCCACAATAATCACAGAGCAAGTGATCCTTATCAGATTTTGACTTCTCAATAAAATTAGCCACTAATCCTGCTTTCTCAACAATGGTTGTATGTAGCATAACAGTTCTTCTACTTTATTCTTGCTGAACGAGAGAATGTGCTAGCTATACTGAAGGGAAAATTCTTTTCCAAGTAATTTACCTCGTATATGATCATATTTTGGGTTGAGACCTGCTAAAAAATCAAATACCTGATCCTCTTCTATCATTTTTTGTAATTTAGCAGCATCTTTTGAGCATTCTACTTGAAAATCCTGATAATAATCGAGTTCCTGCCACAATCCACATAGCTCCGCAAAATACTGTGATACAATAATATCTCCTAGCTTGGTGTTATGCAGTTTATTACAAATATAAAAAATTTGTGCTTTATTACCTACTTGAGAGTACGTCAGAGAAGTAGCTTGCCATATCTTTATTGCTGTGTCAAGTAACAGATACGTCCGAGCAATCTCCGGTTGCATTGAATTGATAAGCCACAACATCACGAGGGAATTCTTGAACTCCCAATGATTATAATCAGGATTATTGACATCAAGTCTGACTACCACCTTTAATGTAACCCTATAAGCCTCTAGCTTTGATGAACAATAAACAAAATCTTGACCAAGCAAGATAATTGGTTCCATCAAGTTTCACGGGACTGATTTGAAGTGAAGGATTATCAGAACTCGAAAGGCTTACCTTTTTCCCATTCATCTTCTTTAGAATCACTCATGACAATGAAAATATACCAACAGAAAGGATTTAGAAAAAAACAGAGACTTTTGGCGTTTTTTCCGACAGGCTACCAGAGGTCAGACACCTCAGGGAGGATGAATAGGAGCCGACAACAATGGTGGTCCAAGATGTGCGGCAAAAGCTAACCATCTGTGGCGGAGCATGGCTACACCGGTGATGTCAGGTCTGTCATGGGTAGGGTCACCGGTTGGTTCTGAAACAGGCTGGGTGGGTGGTGAGAGAAAAAGCACTTTGTTTTTGGGCGAGTACAAACTCAGTCGTTTACTGTTCCAAGCGGAGAGGAACAGCTAAGGAAAAAAATTATGAGAAGAAGAACAAGCCCTTAAATCAAATAGGGCTCTAATACCATGAAGAAAGCAGAAGCGTTTTCTATATTGAATTGAGATATATGTACATAGGAATTCTATGGTATATATACAAAAGGCCTAGGAATATTTAGGAGATGTTCTTAGCTATCAAATCTCTCAATTATAGGAAGAGATCACTACAGATATTAATTCCTTAATATATATCAAAAATAAGTCAATCTAATAACTCATAGTCAACATATTATTAGTCAAAAAGGGCACCTGCTTGTGTTTAGGAAGCTCACATACCTCACAATGAAAAGTTTCAACATCAAGATTTGTAAATAAAGAGGGAAACATAGTCTTAATAATTTGAAATGATGGATATCCTAACCGATAAGGGTGAAGTAAAATTTTTCCTTTATTGGATGCAATAGAATTTGGTATGAAATGGGATAATCTGCCCTTAGTTATGTTCAACTGACTTGGTGTTTTGAGATAGTAGAGGCCATCCCATTCTCTAACAAGTCCAATCATCCTCCCCGAATCCTTGTCTCAAAATACAGAATGACTATTGTAAAAAATCACATTACAACATAAATCTTGGGTGAGTTTTTGTATGGAAACAAGGTTGGTTAATAGTTTAGGAAGATGAAAAATATTTCTTAGAGTTATTGATGGACTTATTTTGACATTCCCTACACCTGCTACGGTTGTTAAAGATCCATCGATTGTGGGTATTTTTCTAGTACTTAGACATGGAGTGTAGGCTAAGAAATATTTGGATAAATGCGTCATATGGCTAAAGCTCCCAAGTCCACAACCCAAGAGTTGGTAAATTTTGTATTGGGAAAATAGAAACTTACCCAAAATACACCAAAAAACAAGTACGTGAAGGCTTTTCATGGCTGTTTATAAGAGATCTCACTATGTGAATCTCTTTTTGGTTAAGATTACTCGGCTTTTGTGATGTTAATTTCGCTAATTGCTGGAATCGAGCAGTTTCTTCCAACTGTATAGTAGTGATATTTCTTGCTTCTTCAACTTTTGGCATTTTCCTATTTCTACAAGGAGGCTAAACCTTAGACACTTCCATCAATAAAGCTGGAAGAAACACACTGTTTTAGAGCACAATAATCAGCAATGAAGGCTAAGATGAAAGAGATAAAACAAGGAGACAACAATAAAGGCTGAAATGGAAGTACAGGAATGAAGGCTAAACCAAAGGAGAAAAAACAGATATCTGTTTGCAGCAATAAAGGCCGGAAACAACTTGATCCAAAGAGTCTAATGTGGCTCTAATACCATGTCAAATTTTGCATGTTAGTAATACTTGATGTAAACTTTAGAGATATCCTAAAAACAGAGATCTGTTTGCAGCAATAAAGGCCGGAAACAACTTGATCCAAAGAGTCTAATGTGGCTCTAATACCATGTCAAATTTT
>JAOQMQ010000004.1:13119307-13143446 GCA_027563845.1 Erythroxylum subrotundum
TTCTTATCTCCATTAATGTATCCCTGCATCCTTCTAGCCTTAATAAACAGTAAACATGATCTAGACCAAGCTAAATAAGTACCACAACCATCCAGTTTAATAGGGTTGATTTGAATATAGGGACTGTCACTAATGACGTGAGGTTTATCCCCTTCAGTTCGCTGCTTAACGTCTGCCATGATGATAGAATGACTGAAGAATATGCAGAGATCAGATCAAGAAGAAATCTAGAACCTGTTCAGAAGAACCCAAAAAATCCACGTCGTCGGAAGTGACCGGAGATTGGCTGGTCGGAGTCGCAGAAGGCCGGAGATTGGATCTGGGCGAAAAAATGCGTCGGACGGTGGCCGGAGACGGTGACACGCGCCCCACGCGCCGGCGAGTGAACAGTGTGACCGAAGCTTCAGGCGGCGCGTGAGACCACGCGCGACGTCGTACTGCGGCGAAACTCCGGTGGCTGGCCGAACTTGGCCCTGGTGTTCTTCTGGTGTGGGTGGTGTCGAGAGAGAAGGGGGAAAACTCAACCCCTTAGTTGGACAGAAATGAAGAACCGTAGATGCAGGAGAGAGAAAACTCAATCTCCGAAATAGGCATCTAGCTCTGATACCATGAAGAATTTCATTCTCTAATAATGATTTACAAGGCATATACACTTGAATATAAAGGAAAAACTATCCTAATTAGGAAGAACTAATTAAGGAAGAATAATAACGGAAAAATCCTAATTATATACATTCCAAATCTGTCAACAGTAGATGATCTAATTCTTTTATCCAAAGTTGATCAAGTTTCTATTCTTGCACTCATGAAAGCCTTAAAGATTTTAAAATGGCTCTCAGGTCTAGAGATTAATTGTTCCAAGAGTAGTTTTTTTCTTGTTCAAGTCTATTATGGCAAAAGAACATGTAGCCAGCTAAATTACCAATTTCATATTGCAATCACTTCCTGTGAATAAGAGCTGATTTTCTCTATATTCCATTACTTAGTGAATGCAGTAAATATATACAAGAATAGGAGTACAGAATAGGCTAGATAATCTATACAGATACAGAAAGATAAGCCTAGAATATCTCTAAGATACTGATATCTAATCTATAGAATCTGATTACATCAGATCGTAATATTATGACATAATACATATCTTGACCACACTCCCCCTCAAGTTGGATCATAGATATCAATCATGTCCAACTTGCTGATACATTCTGCAAACACTTGTCTTTGAAGTCCTTTGGTAAACACATCAGCCGTCTGCTTCTTTGTTGGGACATAAGTTACGCATATTGTTCCATCTTCTATCTTCTCCTTGATAAAATGTTGATCAACTTCAACGTGCTTTGTTATCTTATGGTGGACTGGATTGTGTGTCATGCTTAGGGTTGCCTTATTTTCACAATAATGTTTTATAGGTGTCTCAAAATTGATTCCCAATTCTGTCAACACTCTCTTTAACCAGAGACTTTCACAAATCCCTTTTGCAACAGCTCTTAGTTCAGCTTCGGCATTACTCTTGGCTACCACCTTTTGCTTCTTACTTTGCCACGTGACCAAATTTCCTCACACAAAAGTGCAATACCCAGTGGTTGATCGTATATCCTCTTCTGAACTTACCCAATCTGAATCAGTATATATTTCGATTGTTCTTTGATCTCCCTTTTTGAATAATAATCCTTATCAAACATACCCTTTAAATATCGTAGGGTCTTATAAACTGCCTCAAAATGCTTCCTACTTTATGCATGCATGTATCGACTTACAACACCCACGGCAAAAGCAATATCTGGTCTAGTATGAGACAAATAAATCAATCTTTCCACTAGTGTTTGGTATTCTTCATGGTTAACAAGTTTATCATCTTCATCCTCAAACTTTGCATTGTCAATAGGAGTGGTACTTGGTTTACATCTTAACATTCCAGTCTCTCTCAAGAGATCAAGAAAAAATTTCTTTCGTGAGATGTAAATCCCTTTCTTTGATCTTGCTACTTCCATACCTAAAAAATACTTCATTTCTCCCAAATCTTTAACTTTAAATTCTTTCCTCAAGGCTGTGTTGAGTCTTGTAATTTCCTCTACATCATCACTAGTTACGACAATATCATCTACATACACAATTAAAATTGTCTTCTTACCTTCTCTAATTCTAAAAAACATTGTATGATCTGACTGAGCTTGTGTGTATCCTTCTGTTTTTAGGACTTTAGCAAATCTTTCAAACTAAGCTCGTGGTGATTATTTCAACCCAAATAGGGATTTTCTTAGTCTGCATACTCTGTTTCCTCCTTCCTCATCAAACCTTGGAGGAAGTTTCATGTACACCTCTTCCTTTAGTTTGCCATTCAATAAGGCATTTTTCATATCAAGTTGCTGAAGTGACCGGTCGAAATTAGCAGCTACAGATAGCAATAGTCTGATACTATTTAGCTTGGCCACAGGTGCAAGTGTCTCCTTGTAGTCCATCCCATAGATCTGAGTATAGCTCTTTGCTACCAATCTCGCTTTATACCTCTCGATGGAACCATCAGCCCTATATTTGACTATGAATATCCACCTACACCCCACGGGTTTCTTTCCTTTTGGCAGATCAACTTCTTCCTACATTTCATTCTTTTCAAGTGCTCTATCTTCTCAATACAAAGCATTTATTGCTAATCTAGCAGAAGAGCATCATAAGAAACAAACCTCTCAATTGGGTGCATAGTACATGATCTAGATTTCTTCCGTAAGGCAATTGGCAGTTCTAAATCTGTGTTGTCTTCTTGATCCATACTACTCTGAACCTCTTCAGTTGGGACCTGCACTGGTTCAGAGATTGGTATAGCTTCAAGGATAAGAAGTGCACTACTTGCTTTCTTCTTCCGAGAGTACACATTGAGTGGATAATTAGATATAGCAACTTCTGTATTAGGATTTGTCTCTATAGGAGATGACATAGGTATTGGGTTTGTCTCTATAGGATATGACATAGGTATAGGGATAGGTTCAGGAACAGATGTAGGTTCAGGCTGAGATTCATCACCACCAAACTCACTCCAATACTCCCCTTGAATCGAATACTTGGGATAGAATGAATCTGTCTCAGAAAAAGAGACACCACAACTAACAAACAACCTTTTTGATATAGGATCATAACATTTATACCCTTTTTGTGTAGCAAAATAACCTAGAAACAAACATTTTTTGGCTCTTGGATCAAGTTTGTTGTGTGAAAAATTGTGAATAAAGGCTATACACCCAAAAACTTTTAAAGGAAGGTTAGTTTCAAGATAAGTGGTAGTATGGGTTTCTTGAAATTTCTGAAGTGGTGTTTTGAAAGAAAGAACACGACTAGGCATTCTATTAATAAGGTAGGTTGTAGTAAGAATGTTAAATTTAACAGACTCCAACTGATTGGAATTTCATTAGAAGGGGGTGTACTACTATTGTTCATCCCAACAACACTATCAAGTGGTGTTTTAGCTTGTCTATGGCCTTTCTAGTCAAAACTATCTGGGAAGAAAGGAATTCTCACTTTTTCTAGGATAAAGCTCTATCTTAGCAATAGTTCAACAATAGAACTCTTCAGCAGATTAGAAACTTCATCAGCCTACACGCTGTCAAATGTCAAGATCTAGATTACAGCAACAAAATATGGAATGTATGAGCTAAGTATGGTTATAAGTTGTATGAGGTTGTAATGGGGATTGTGTTTCATATCATATTCCAATTGTAGACTCATGTGGTGCTCTTTGTAGCATGTGTACATTTTGCTTATGCCTTTTATGGCTTAATTTATTACCTTTTTCTAAAAAAAAAAATCAAATTAATCAACATTAAAGGTCCAAGTATTATAGAGTTGTTGCAGCATAGAATAATAGGCTTTTCACAACTTATCTTATAAAGATGTACTAGATTAACATCATGATATAATGCTTGTGATATATTGTGGATCCCTTTGCTAGCCCTTTTGTTCTGAGCCATGAACTCAAGGTAATATCAAGCATAGTGATGTTGATCGTAGATCATCCTCAAGAACACATTATGAGTTGTGAACTAGGTTCAAGAGAATAGATTGTACACTTAAGGAAGGTCTTACGCTGATCTATTCTGGTAAAATTTGATTTTGTGAGGTAAGGCATTGTGTTTTAGTTGATTGACCCGATTGAGCAATTTCTTTGGTTGTTTATAGATAATTTATAAATGCATTTTTCTTTAAATGATGTCACTCATTGCTCTTTTGGTTCATTCAACTAGGATTATGAAATCTTGAGGTTCATCTGCTTCATGTCAATAATAATTTATGCTTCATGTCACTAATAATTTATTATACTTTTGGATGGACAGTGCAAATACTGATGTATCTCAAATTTTTGCCTATGTTTAACACTTACCAAAAACAACATGCATTTCAATTTTGTAGGTCGTTTCTCTTGAAAATCTGGAGATACTGAGAGTCATTTATGGCATTTTCCCTACATATCGTGACAGGTAATTGTGTAACATAAATGGAAAATTCATCGTACTCAAATAATGAACTAGTGAATAGCTATCATATGGCCCAAAATGGAAGTAACATAAACAGCTAATTCAATAATTACACTTTGAAGTTTGGTCAACTAAACTAAGTACACTTTGTCAATAATGAAGGCTAGAGAGAAGTGCTCCTCCTTCTCTCTAGATTTCCTAGGTTGATCGTCCTGCTTCCTACTACTCCAGCTTACTCAAGTAAGTAATTTGTTCTCCAAATTGCTCACCCTTCTACCTTTGAAATCTATTTAACCCTGCTTCCATCCTCCTAAACTCCCACTGCCTCCATCTTATGGTCTTTTCTTGCTTACACTTTTCTAGCTTACTCGAATAAGTTCTAGCTTCCTCAACTGCTTCTCTCTCTTTTGACCCCACCTTTCCTGCTTCTTGTGCTTCTCTTCCTTCTTCCTCCCACCTTTTGATCTTCACATCCCCTGCTACAACCTTGTAGCTCCTAACTAGATTACCCCAGACTGCTCCATGGTAAAAAAAGTCCACAATTATTCATCCTTCCTGCCTTTAAACTGCCCTTTTTACCGTTTATAGTAATTGTTTTTCAAACCTCAGAATTTGCTCACCCTATAAATGGAAATGTCTGCCACTCCTTTAGACATGGAGATTGTTGCTCCTAATGAAAGCGAAAAGCTCCTTCAGCTACAAAAACAACTGAACCTCAAGAAGCTTAAGCAACTAAAGATCAACCTTCCTTACTCACTTGGGTGCGAACATGGTCAAGTGTTGTTAGAGATGATGCTGCCAAATTAAAGCTGTCTTTCCTCCTAATAACAAATCTAACATTGTAAGCCCTCCTCTGGAAGTGTTGAAACTTAAGGCAAGCAGATGGAGGAATTCACTAGTGGGTTCCATTATGGGTAGAAGACCAACATTCCCCACTATGAAAAACTAGGCAGAGGCAAAATGGGGAAGCCATTGTCTCAGAAAGATTCTCATAAATCCAAAAGATTTTTTCGTATTTAATTTTTCCTCTGAGATGGCTGCAAACAAAATTCTAGAACTAGGACCTTAACATTGCTCAAGGAGGCCACTAATCTTGCAAGTATGGAAATCTAGAATGGAACTTGATAGGAGCAAGATTAAACAAGTTTCAGTTTGGGCGAACTTTCACAACCTCCCATTAAATTACTGGAGCACAGTAGTGTTTAGTTATTTGGCAAGCTCCCATGGAAAACCTTTATGCTTGGATAATAACATGACAAAAGCAGGAAGGATTGGATATGCAAGTTTGTGTGTTGAAGTGGAAATTGCCAAAGCATTCCTTGACGAACTAAAGCTGCAAATACTAGATGAATGGGGAAACATATTTGAATCAACACTAGGTATATCTTATTAGTGGAAGCCTAAAGGAAAGACAACTGTATGGAGACCAATAGAGAAAATTATCAAGGATCCTAAATTGCACCATCTATCCAGAAGAGGGAATAGAGACCTAGAAGAAGAACCAATAGTTGAAAATGTACTACTTTAGCAACAAAAAGAGACACAAGAATGCAACACAACTCCTAAGTCATTGAGCCCTAGTCCTAATGTGGAGATACCTAAAAAAGACAAGGGCAAGATTTACCTCTAAAGGAGAAACAAGCAATAGCAAAAATAAAGGAAAAGCCCTGGAAGAACCTATGCAGGAAGCAATGGAAATTGCTAATTAGTTTACATCAGTAACTAGAAGATCAGGGAGGAAAAAGGCAAAAAGAAGTCAGCCTCCTAACTCAAACCAATTACCATAGTAGCTTGGAATGTAAGGGGCCTAAATAACCCTAGGAAGCAGCTAGTAGTGAAGGACTACTTAAAGTCAATAAAGCCAAGCATATATGGCATTTTGGAGACTAAAATTGACGAGAGTAAAATGTAAGTTCATTTGAAAGAATGAGAAGTGCATACCAACCACAAGGAGCACTTCAATGGTGGAATAATTATGGTTTCCAATTCCACTCTAATTGAGATTCAATCATATAGTACCAGTTCATAAGCTATCCATCTAAGAGTAATTCTAAAGGAGACAAATGAAGAGGTATGTAGTAGCTTCATTTATGCTTTCAAAACTAGCTTTCAGAAACTTCTGGCAAGAGCTAGTTCAAATTGTCACAAACATAAATGTGCCCTAGTTGTTACTTGGAGACTTCAACAGCTCATTATACCACTCTGAAACTGAAGGCGGTGTGGGAAGCATAAAACCTTGGAGAGACTTTCAAACATGCATCTAGAAGCTAGATGTTACAGACCTAAGAGGTCAATGACATTTTTTCACATGGACAAATAATCACCAAAGGAAGTGGCTACTAAAGAGGAAACCAGATAGAGCCCTTGTGAACTATAAGTGGCTGATTCAATTTCAAAACTCTGAAGCAAACTTTGGACCCTCCCTAATTTTTGATTGCTGCAGTATAGAGGTTCTGAATCTCACCAAACGTTCAAGAAGGATTTCTCCATTCGGATTCTTCAACTACTTGTGAGGGGTACCAAGAGGGCGTGGAACAAGGATGTCAAACAAATGTAGATGGGTATGAACAATTCAAATGCTTCAAGAAATTGTGCATCATTAGAAAAGCTCTAAAAGACCTGCATATTAAAATATCCTCTAACCAGAACATGGAGATCAACGTTGCAAAGAACACTCTGTTAAAGACTGAAAGGGAAGTCTATCTAAATCCACAAAATGGGATGCTAAAGCAAGCACAGGAGGATTACCTTTCAGTACCAACAGCTCTATCACTCTATATTGAAGTAGAAATCCAAAATTTAGTGGTACCAGGAAGGGGACAAGTGCACTAGCTTTTGCTTCAAGTAGGAGCATAAGCAAGATCAATTGTACAGAGGATGATGAGGGAAAACTAATATGGGGCCATAATGAAGTAAAACACATAGCTAGACAATATTTCATCAAACTGCTTAGATCCAAAAGAGTTACAACCTCACCTATTCCACTACATTCATTTATGAAGAGGAGAATCACAACTAAGGAAGCTGAAAACCTAACAAGGAAGCTCTTAAAGGACTAAATCCAAATAAAGCCCTCGGTCTTGATGGAATGAATGGACATTTTTTCAAAACTGCCTAGACATAGTTTGGAAACCAAAACTCCACAACTATTCAAGAATTCTTTAGAATGAGCAAAATGTTGAAAGCTTTCAACCATACATTCATCTGCCTTGTGCCTAAAAAAAACCTTAGCAAAATGGGGTAGTTTAGATCAATTTCCTGTTGCAATACCGTCTACAAACTCAGCTCTATAATTCTGGAATCAAGGTTAAAACCCATACTTGGCTTCCTAACCTCAACAACACAGGGCGCATTCAATCAAGGAAGAAATGTGGGTGATAACATCTTGATTGCTCAGGATTTATTCAAAGGTTAAACGAGAAAGGGAGATGAAAAAATGTGTACAATAAAATTTGACTCCAAGAAAGCTTTTGATTCAACAGATTGGAACTTCCTGATACTAGCCATGGAAGCTATGGGATTCCCTGGAAAATTCTTACATTAGATTAAAGAGTTTGTAACTACACCTACTTTCAGTGTTCTTGTGAATGGAGAAGCCACATCACCATTTAAATGGGAAAAAGGACTCAGGCAAGGGGACCCTCTATCCCCTTACCTATTCACAGTATGCATGGAGGTGCTCATTCAACTTATTGCCCACAACATTAGTTAAATCCAGGGTTCAAGTTTCACAAAAAGTGTAGAAACATGAAGCTGTTCAATCTGACTTTTGTTGATGACTTGTTGCTCTTTTGCAAGGCTGATATACCTTTAGTAAATTTAATAATCAACTCTATCGAACAATTCAGCTGCCTCTCAAGGATTGAAGTTAACTTTGGGAAAGTCTTTTGCTACTTTCCAAGGATGCAAGACCTCTTAAGCAGGAGTTGGAGAATATAACTCATATTAAGTCTACCAATCCACCTTTCACTTACCTTGGATTGCCAATCACCACCTCCAGACCATCCTGTGAGGACTGCAAACCACTAACAGAACAAGTAGAGAGGAAGCTTAGGAACTGGTGCAATTATGACTTCCTCTAAACTGTTTCATAACATACTTCAGTACTTTTCAGTGGCTTAAGCAAATACTTTTGTTTAATTTCCTTTCCTTCTTTATTGACGCAACTAAGTCTCATTGTTAGAACAGATATTATTTTAACATTGAAATCTGACTTGGATAAATTGTTAATTGGCGATGAATCAACTTGTCAGTCCATTGCAAGCAGCTTTTGATCGTGTCCTACAGGTGATATATATTGCACATTTTCATAGTTTTTGTTAGTTATGAGAGCACAAAACTATGATTTGTTTCTCACAAGTATTTCCTGCAGTTCGGGGACGCTAGTGGGATACAATCACCAGTTTCATTTGGTGGTTTTGGAAGCTTGACCAGGCACATAAATAGATTGTCAACTGGTACATTCCTTTTGTTTAATATTGTTTTGAATCATATTGTTCTCATGTTTCCTAAAAATATTTTACAGTTATAAAAAACTTTGTAAGAATGGCTAGTGTGAGATGCTCCTCCTCTCTAGTCACCTTTGTCTTTAACCTGTTGCATCCAATTTCCTTGCTCCAATTACTTGAAGTTTTGGTCCCTTTTATTTCCCTTTCTCATTTCTCTATGTTTATTCCTTTAACTTTTGCATTGTTGCTTCCATCTTTTTTCCATCATTTTTTGAAGTTCTTCCTATACACCCTTAACAACCCTTTCCCCTCAGTTTTGTCTAGCTACTCAAACCCTTCAAGGGCATTTTAGTACTTGCCTTTCTGCTATTAAATTCTTACTTCTTTTATTCCCTCTTTTGGTGACAACTTTTTAATCTTTTCTTTCCTAGAAACCAACTTTTACTAGTCCTATAGAAATTTCAGTCAGTGGACCAAAGATATAAGGACTTGATATTTCCACCCCTCCCCTCTTCCTCCTCCTTGTCCAAGAAAGAGCTATATGCCTAGGCGACAAACCACAGAGAGACCTTGTAACTCGAAAGCGACCCTCAACTCCTCCTCAAATGAATTGGAGGAAAATTGTAGGAGAGTCTTTGGATAACTCATTGCAATTCTACCCTCCCTGTGACACTAAAATTGGTAAGATAGTTGCACCAGTTATTAAAGTTCTAAGAGAAGGAGAAAAAGCATGGAACACCACAATTATTGGTTTCTTCCTGGATCAAAGGTTAGCTTTTCAAGCTATTAATAATTGTGCTCAAACGACGTGGAAAAGTAGAGGTCTATAGGAAGTTGTAATTTTAGAAGATAACCAAGTCTTGTTTAAATTTCAAATCAAAAGTGAAGCAAGAAATATAGTTGAATTTGGGCCTTGGCACATGTTTAACCTGCCTATTTTTTTTCAAGTTTGGAGGCCAAACATCAGTTTAGATAGAATCAAATATGAAAACATTCCATTTTGGGTGAATATTCACAATGTCTCCTTAGAATACTGGGCAACCAAGGGGCATAGCTTGCTCATAAGTCACATTGGATGATCCCTATGCATGGACGAAACTACAACCAAAAGGAAACTGTAGGTTCGCTAGAACTTGTATCAGTGTGGGATTAGATCAAGGGCTCCCAAAAACGTCTCCTATAATGGGACTCAATGAAGAAGGAAAGCTAGTAGAAGGTATAGTGAATGTTTCCTATAATTGGAGATTAACTTTAAAGCATCAAGGAAAGAAATGGAAGGCGATTGGAAGGCTTTGTACAAGAGGAGACTATGAGGAACTAATGAATCTTGGAAATGATCAATCTATTTTAGAGAAGGGATTTGTGCAATTAACCAATCCAAATGAAAATCCAACCCCCAACTCAATTCAAGATGATGGAGGATCGGAATCTACACTAGAAAAATCAAGTAATGCATAGGGAAAAAGAAGTACTATATAGGAGCACTCCTCAGACACAAATCTCAGAAAAAGAGCAACAAGAAGTAGAAAAAGAATCACCAAAATAGAAAGATCCAAGAAATGCCAAAAATGGAGCAGGACCAAGGGGAATTTTAGAGCAATAGAAGGTAGAAGAAATAAGTCGTTACAAACTCCCTTACTAATTAATGTCTATTATCGCATGGAATGCCAGGGGTATCAATTGCCCTAATAAACTAGCAACAGTTAGAGATTATAAATGAAACAAAACTTGTTTTTCTTAGATTACCGGAAACAAAATTGAAGCAGGAAAACATGACGAAGGTTGTTTGCATTTGAACCTAGGAAAATAATGATCAATCTGGTTGATTCAATGATCAAATCATGCATCTGGAAGTGACAATGTTCCAAAGCAATACAAGATGGATGACACCTTTGTGTATGCCTCAAACTTCAACTTAAAAAGAGGAACCTTATGGGAAAGCTAAGAAATATACACTCAACAATACAAGGGCCTTGGATAATACTTGGAGACTCTAACAATGTTCTTCATAGAAATGAGATAGAGGGATGTCTGTCCAAAGATCCTTCAGCCTTGACCTCAGGGATTATGTGCAAAGCATAAAAGTAACTGACTTGAAGATGGAAAGGTGGTTTTACTCCTATCGTAATAAAAAAATTCAAGGTGGGTAGTAAGGAAAAAACTTAATAAAGCACTAGTTAGTGACGATTGGATTGAGAAGTACCCTAAAAGCAAGGCTGTCTTTGAAGCCCCCAAAGTATCAAATCATTGTCTGATCATTATATAGGACTTAGAAACTAATAGAATCATAAAAATTCCCCTCAGATTCAATAATTTCCTAGTAAAGGAAGATGGGTTTGTTGAAGCTATAACCAAAGGCATGCAACATGAGATCACTGGGTGTAAAATGCTTATATGTGTAGGGAAATTTATTTTATCCAACAAGAATTGAAGAAAATCAATGCTAAGAGACATTTGCACACCAAGGAGAACATTGAAGCTGCAAAAAGCAAAATGATCCTAGCTCAAGCATCATTGAACTAGAACCCAACAGATCCTAAACTCAATGAAGAGGAGAAAATTGCAATGGAGTACACTAGAGCAATGGAGATTCATACTTCCATAATGAAGCAAAGTGCCTATATCAATTGGATTTAGGATGGAGACAAGAACACCAATTTTTTCACAAACTCAGTTAGAGCCAAGAACATTACAAACAAAATATGCTCCCTAACAAAACCTGATGGCATCAAGGTCTCTTCCCAATATCAATTAGTTGGCAATATATTTCATCTAAGTTTGTTAAAACTGCATTACATCTGTAATTGTTTGATTGCCAATTAACACGAGAAAAGAAATTCATCAAGAAAATTCATTGATATGTACATATATGATAGCTAATATCTAACTAAGGTGGAGGTCCACATGTCTGTAAATGTAGGAATATATGAAGCCATCGCTGGAGATTTTCTTGATGCGTACAGCTTGTCCCTGCTAAATCCTTACTTGGTTTGTATTTCTATTTATTGGTTGATTATAGAGTTTATTATATTTTGATTCAAATTTTTGTCATTGCAGCCCAACTTAAGTTGTTCATGGCTATTTCAGAGAGCAATGTCAGCCCAGCAAGTATCCGATGTGTCTCCAAAATTTGTTAATGAGCTTCTTCATGTCAATTTCTTATGTATGGAGGTATGCATATGCTTTTATTTATTAAAATGGATAACCAATTAAAAACGCCAAACTTTTTTAGCTTTTTATATTTTAGTTTTTAACTTTTAAAATTTTTTATTAAGTGTCAAAAATTTTAAAAATCAAACAAATTAATTCATGAATTGAGTTTGGTTAACGAAACACTTAAAAGTTGATATTTGGAGGGGGTTATGTGGCTTTACTTCGTATTAATTTTCTATTCTCATTGATGAAGAAGACTACAATGAAAGGAGGAAAGGTATTGGTTTCTTAACACATTTGTACAAAATATAGTTACATATGTACTAGTAAATAAACAGTTGGTTAGGGAATGGGTTTCCTATAATTAAGCCTATAATCAAACCTTGAAATATTTTAATAGTTACATATTCTTATCCCTGTAATCTATGACACTCCCCCTTAAAATATAGCATAGATATTAGTCATGCCGAACTTGTTAAATATATAATTAACCTAATTGATTCTTATCCCTATAATCTGTGACACTCTCCTTTAAGTTGTAGCATAGATATTAGTCATGCTGAACTTGTTAAAAATATCATTAACGTGCTTTATACGATCATGTTACACTGGATTGTGCACAATGCTGATGGAAAACTTGTTGTCGTAATAAAGTTTCATGGGTCCTCCCACTTGAGTGTGAGTACCCCATAAAAATGTATTTTAAGGTTCTAGGATCAAGTTTCTCTCTATGGTGAGCATGAATTTGTACAAAAGCAACACAGATATGTACAAAAACAACACATGCAACTGACAAGTTGTTTGTTCAAGTGAAATTGGGCCCACATGTTCAAAATATATATATATTGATAAATTGGTTCACCGAAAAACCGATTGGTTCTCTAATAAACCGACTGGTTTTTATATAGAAAGGTTATTAAGTGAAACCGAACCGAACCATTTGCCGGTTCAGACGGTTTCCAATCGATCGTTCGGTCCAGTCCAGTTTTTAAAACCTTGATTTTTTCATTTGGTGATCCCATTTTGTTGGGGTGTGTCTACACAAGATGACTAATGAATTATACCCTCTTTTTGAAAAAATGTGACAGAGTTTGATTAAAGTAATCTCTTCCATTATTTGACCTCTCTTCCATTATTTGACCTTACTCTTTTGATTAAACTTCTAAATTATGTACAATCATTTTATGGAACATTGGAAAAACAATGCTCACTTTTGATTTTTCTTTCATAAGAAATAACCAGGTAGTTCTCGGACAATCACCAATGAATGTTACAAAACATTTAGCACCAAAAATATTAGATATCCTAGATGTCTGCCATATATTAGTATGTGTTGGCAAAATTGAATAGGAAAACTAGAACCAAGTTTTGCAATTTGATTTTTTGACTGATGCATCTTAAATAGGAAAAATACGGTCAGTATAGAATCAATATCCTAACTAAAATATAGCCAGTATATAATCAGTATTCTAATTACTAATCTCTACTAATCTGCAAGACCTTAACTACTTAGGTGTTGATTTATCGTATACTCAATCTGGCATAAGCTTTTCCTATTTTATTGGGATCATTATCAGTTTTCCTAATTTACCAACACTCCCCCTCAAGTTGGTCCAAAAATGTCTATCATGCCCAACTTGCTAATTTGACATTCGAATGGTTATCTTAACAACCCTTTAGTAAATATGTCTGCAACTTCTTGTGTGGTTGGAATGAATGGAGTATAGATTATTCATGCTTCAAGCTTTTCCTTAATGAAGTACTTATAAATTTTAACGTTTTTTTCCTGTCATGAAGTACTAGGTTATGGGCAATGCTTATGGCTGCCTTATTGTCACGATACAATCTCATAGGAAAGCTCACTGGACTTTGAAGATCTTCTGGAACTCTTTATAGCCACAGAACTTCACATAGACCTTAAGCCATTAATGTAAATTTTGTTTCAGCATTGCTAATAGCAACTACACTTTGTTTCTTACATCTCCATGTGACTATTTTCCCCAAAGGAATGTACAATATCCAAAGGTCGATCTTCTATCAATAGTTGATCCTGCCCAGTCTGCATCAATATAGACGTCCACTCCTATACTTTCATTTTTTTTGAAAAAATGCCCTTTCCAGGAGTTCCCTTTAAATATCGAAGGATTATGTACACTGCTTGATGCCCCTCATATGGGGAATGCATAAAATGACTAACCATACTTATAGCAAAGGCAATATCAAGTCGTGTATGAGACAAATAGATCAGTTGCCCCATCAATCTCTGGTACCTTCCTGTATCTACTAGGATTCCATCTTAACGTCGCCAAGTTTGACATTAAACTCTACCGGAGTGTCTAAATGCTTATATCCACTCCTTCCAGTCTCCTTTAATAGATCTAAAATATACTTACGTTATGAAACCACAATTTCCTTTTTTGATCTTGCTACTTCCATCTAAAAAAAATCTTAGCTGACTTAAGTCCTTAATTTCGAACTCCTTGGCTAGAATAAGCTTAAGTTTCCTTATTTTTTCTATATCATCTCTAGTTAACATTACATCATCCACTTCAATAATCAAAACTGAAATTTTTTCTTTGATGGATCTCTTAGTGAACAAAGTATGATCAGATTTCCCATGACAATAACATTGACCCTTAACAAACTTTGTGAATCTGTCGAACCAGACTTTGGGAGACTACTTAAGACCATACAAGGATTCTTTTAATTTGTATACCCTGGTTCCAAAATTTCCAGAGAATCCAAAGGGAGGCTCCATATACACTGCTTCATCTAGATCTCCATTCAAGAAAACATTCTTTACATCTGACTTAGAGGCCAATCAAGATTAACAACAATTGAAAGGAGGACTTGAATCATATTTAATTTTGCCACTGGTGAAAAAGTCTCATAATAATCTATGTCATATGTCTAGGTAAAGCCTTTGACAACTAGCCGAGCCATGCACCTCTCTAAGGATCCATCATAATTGAATTTTAGAGTAAATACCCATTTACATCCAACAACCTTTTTTCCATTTGGTAAATTGACTTCTTCCAGGTTGCATTCTTTTCCAAGTCTTTCATCTCTTGAAGAACAACTTCTTTACACTCAGGAACTTTTAGAGCCTCCTTAATACTACTAGGAATAGGAATATTAGATTGCTTGTGAAATAAAGGTATAATACATGGGTGAAACATTTTTGTAAGACACAAAATTGGAGAGAAGATGTTGTGTACGAGATCTAATACCTTTTTTAGAAGCTATAGGGAGATCAATTTGAGAAGAAAAGTTTAGCTTAGCATCACTTAGAGGAATACTTTTAGGAACATGAACATTTGTGGAAACATCATGATTTTCTTGATTTAACCTTTGGTTAGACTCATGAGGATTTGCAGAATGGTGGTTTTTTGTGCTAGGTGTTCCTTTGAATATACAAGACCTTTGTACCATTTCTCATGTTTCCAGTATTATCATTTTGTGATGGCATTGTCATAGGTTGTTTATTAACCGATCCATCGTTTTCAATAGTTACTTCACCATCTTATGTTTTATTTTTGTGAATGACTTAATTTTCCACAATAGTCATAGCGTAGATTACTTTTGTCTCCTACATGCTGATTTTGGGAAGTTTTATAGCTCCAAGGCTGACTCTTCTATGTACCCAGTTATACTTGCAGACTTCTTTCCAGCATCAAATGTCTCTAACTCTCTTCCCTTCATACCTCTACAAATATTTCACTAATTGAAGGAAGAGGTTTTCTTCCAATAATTTGGCTAAGAATATCATCATATTCAATATCAGACTTGCAAGAAATTTGAAGATTCAACTAGCATCCACTATCTTCTTGTAATGATTGTAGTCATTAAGTGATTTCCACTCATAATTGTTGAATAAGTTTGGGTCTTGCCAAACCCTTTTAAGAGAATTAAAATAAGTTGCCACAGAATTCTCCCGTTGGAAAATTTCCCCTAAGTCGTAGGATTAACTCAAATCTAAGTACATCTTTATGATATTATTCCATAGTTCCTTTGTTGTAGAGTAACAGAGGTAGTTTGCACCTATCTCTTTAGCCATGGAATTGACCAACCATATCATCACCATTAAGTTTTCGGCGTCCTAAGTGGCATATGTTGGGTCCTCCATGTCGGGCTTCTTTGTATCTCTTATGAGATACCTGATCTTGCCTCTCCCTCTGATATACATGCGAACAGATTGTAACCAACGAAGAAAATTACCACCATTTAGTCTGGTTATAGTAATATGAATAGGATGGTTTATGGATGGCTTCAAGTTCTATCAAAGGTGATTGAGAAAGCTTATTTGTCCCAGACATGACCTCAGGCATTTTTTAAACAATTCAACCTTAAGGTTTTACTTTATGCTCTGATACCATATAAAACAAAGAGTAAATTACAAAAATAATGGTTGAATGCTTCTTTTCCTTTATTGATGTGCAACTATTTAAAGACTTCAACTAGAAACAAAAAAGGTAGTTAATCTTCATAATTAAGAATGAAATAATACTTACTTAATTTCTGCTCACAAATCTCTTAACTATCTAAATATAGTACATAGTCAAACATTGTACACAATTAGAAATATTTAGGATATCTTTCAACAATTTTACCAATGGCTGATGACCAGAAATTAGTTATGGTTACTGATGTTATTCTAGTGATGTCTAAGATCACTGAACATAAGTTGACAGGTCTTAATTATATAGATTGGAGAAAAGCAATTAGAATTTATTTGCACAATATTTCCAAAGATAACCATCTTATAGATGATCCACCGTCTAATAATACAAGACAGGAATGGGTAAAAGACAATGATAGATTGCTTTTGGAGATCCGAAATTCGATAAATATTGAGGTAGTCAGTATGATTAATCACTGTGAGTATATTAAGGAATTAAAGGACTGTATGAAATTTTTGTATTTGGGAAAAATATTACTTCTTGTATCTATAAAGTTTGTAAGAATTTTTATTGGGTTAAGTAAAATGATCGATCTCTTCAAACCTGTTTTATGAATTTCAAAAAGGTCTATAAAAACTCAATGTCATGTTATATTGATATTAAAGTAAAGCAAACTTAATGGGACAAACTGGCAGTTATAAGTTTACTACGGGTATTAAAGTACTTCTTGGGAGTTGAGGTGACAAGGAATAAGAGTGACATCTTCTTATCTCAAGAAAATATGCACTTGATTTCTTGTCTGAAATAAGGAAATAAAGGGCTAAACCATGTAGTGCTCCAATGCCACCTAATCTGCAACTCACAAAAGATGAAGATTTGTTTAAAGATCTTAAGAAGTATGTCACCTAATTTCTTCTACTCTCTTCTTACTGAACGAGAGAATGTGCAAGTTGTACTGAAGAGAAAGGATTTGTTCCAAGTATAGTACCTCGTATATGATCATATTCTAGGTTGAGACCCCCTAAAAAGTCAAACACCCGATCCTCCTCTATCATTTTCTGGGATTTGGTAGCATCTTTTGAGCGTTCTACTTGAAAGTCCTGATAATAATCCAATTCCTGCCACAACCCACATAGCTCCGCAAAATACTATGATACAGTCATATCTCCCTGCTTCGTGTTGTGCAGTTTATTACAAAGATAAAAAATTTGGGCTTGATTACGTATTTGAGAGTAAGCCAGAGAAGAAGCTTTCCATATCTTTGCTACTATGTCAAGTAACAGATATGTTTGAGCAATCTCTGGTTTCACTGAATTGATGGGCCAAGACATCACGAGGGAATTCTCGGACTCCCATTGATTATAATTAGAATTATTGACAACAGGTCTCTTACTGTCACTATTAATGTAACCTTATAATCCTCTAGCTTTGATGAACAAAACACAAGATCTTAACCAAGCAAGATAATTAGTTTCATCAAGTTTCACGGGGCTGATTTGAAGTGAAGGACAAACAAAGAAATATGTCAAGAGTAGTAACAGGCAGAATTCAGAGACAAACAGAGGCTTTTGGAGTATTTCTGGAAAGGCTACCGGAGTTTTGACACCACAAGGAAGATGTACCTTGGTCGATGACATTGGTGGGCCAAGAACTGAGGCGAAAAAATGGCAAGAGGGTGGCTCATGGAGCTCACATGTGGCAGAGGTTGACAGACTGTGGTGGCACATGGCAGCACTGATGATGTTAGGTCTATCATAGAGAGGGTTGTCGGTTGGTTCTAAAGCAAGCTAGGTGGGCAGTGAGATTAAAAAACCTTGATTTTTGGGTGAGTACAAACTCAACCAGAATACTATTCTAAATAGAGAAGAACAGATAGTGGAAAAAAAAGATTGGAGAGGAAATAATATGCCCTTAAATCAAACAAGGCTCTGATACCATGAAGAAAATAAATCAAAGAAAAACCAAAAGTGTTTCTATTAGTGAACTGTGATATTTTGTACAGAAAAATCCTATAGTTTATATACACAAGACCTAGGACTATTTAGGAAACTATTCTAGCTATCAAATCTCTCAATTACATGAAGAAATCAAGGAGAAATTACTACAGATATCAATTCCTAAATGTATACAAGGAAATACAATCAATTCTAATAAATGTGGCAGTCAATAGTAAGGACTAGGGAAACCAAGTATACAAAGGTGATGGAGAGGAAGAGTTAACATCAAAGAAGCTTACTAGAGTACGAGACACTATTGCATATGCCGTCACACGCCAAGGTATGGAATCGGAGGCAGAAGGCAACGTGTAAGTTTCACGCATTGGGCTTCCAGTGACCAGTCTTCAAAGCAAGGCTCGTTGGTTGGTGGCGCTCTTAGTGGTGGCAATAGTGAGGGTCCCAAGTGACCCAAATTTCAAAGTTCTGTTCCCTGGGAAGAACTTAAAATGAAGACAAAAACTAAGACTTCTAATCACTGGCAAGAATGAAAGCTGAAAACTCAAATAGCCAAAGATTGACTCTAGAAAGGAGGAAAGGTCTTGATTTCTGGATATATTAATATATAGTTACATATATATACTGGTAAATAAGAAACTAATTAGTGAATTAGATCCCAGCAATCAAGCGTATAATCAGGCCTTGAAATATTTTAACTGCTGCATATGCTTATCCCTACAATCTGTAACCAAGACTGTTTTCTTCATTTTCTACTCTGAGACAGTGGTAACCCTCATAAAGCTCTAGCTTTTCTTCAGATAGCCTCCCAAAAGGATGCTCTTTTGAATTCAGTAACAATAAAAGAAGCAATGTAGATGTTAATCTAGGCCTGTGACCATTAAAATGACTTTGATCTCCATGAACTTATTCGAAAGACCCATCATTGCAATTATTGTGTACTTAATACCCGTCTCGTTTCCATGTATGCCATGAGTGGAAACTCTGTGAATTCTCTTTGTGTGTTTAGATTTTGCTCATGTGGAATGCAATTATTAGTAGGTTTACTAATTAGTGACATTGTTACTTTTCCTTATGTCATTAAAAGCTGCAGTATGCCTATGAATGGTAGCTTGGAGACGTTGTTCATGGGATGGTGATAAAGATGCCTTTATTTTTTGATGTGTTTGTGGGTAATGTATTAACCACAATGTATGGGAAATATCATTTTGTTGAGGAAGCATCAAAAGTTTTCCTTTATATGTTAGATAGGAACTTGGTTTTATGGAATTCAATGTTTTGGGGATTTGTTGACAATATTTTTTCATGAGAGAGTTTTAACATATTAACAGAGATGATGGAGGAAGAGGATAGATTGTTGCCAGATGTCGCTACATTGGTAACTATAGAATTAAAAGTTGGAATAGAAAGGTGGTTTCATTGTTTTGTTGTTGATGAAGAAGAAGCGCATGTAACTTTTCCAAATATCAGTCTTCACATGCTCTGTTGGCCACATCAACAAAATGTCAACGAAGATAGCATTTTGAATTGAGTTTTATAACTGTTAAAAGTTTTGACACTTAATTAAAAATTTTAAAAAGTTGGTTCTTGAAGTGAAAAAAATCAAAAAGTTTAGACACATCAATTCATTATTCCTTACTAAAATGCGGACTGTTGAGTTGCTATCTATTCGCCTCTTTTTTTGTCCCCCTTTCCGTTTCCTGATCAACACAATGTGTAACTTCTTCAGAGGCTGGGGGATCCAGTTTTAAGACCATTTCTTCAGGTTATTTTCAGTTAACCATCAGTTGACCACTACATAAAACTGCTATACTGTAATGTATTAGAATTTCATCATTGTTTTATATCTGATGACAGGATGTTATACAGTTTGGGACTCTTGCTAAGACATTAGGCCTTGTCATGTTAACGAAACCTCAAATCATTCCTTCAATATTTAAGAAGGTACGAAATCATGTTTATCTTTCCTCTATTTCATCTGAACTCTCTTTAAAGAACTGATGCTCACCTCAGATGAGAGATTGAAATATGTTATTCTGGGTTTTATTCCTCAATTCTTTTACACTGCATTCTGTTTTAAAATTCTTGCCATAACCTTCCCTTAATTTTATGCTTAAAATATGTAAATAGCTATTTGGACTGCATCTTATAGACTCTGTAAATCAAAGGTGGCCAAAGTTATCAATTTGGATCGTTATAAAAAATCTGGCATGTGCATCAGAAGCCGGATGTATCGATCACCAGTTTCAATTTAAGAATTTGGCATAATTTGCAGTTTTATGGTTTGAGTGTGCAACAAACAATTGTAGAATTATTAGGGAATGAGTTAATAAGTTTGTTAATCGTTCAGGTTGGTATACCTGTGCTTCTTGACTGGTCTGTGCACTTTTTTATGCTGGGTTATTACACCCTTCTCTCCACTTTCGCTGATCCAGTGATAAGGTAGAATAACAGAGCTCATTTCTCATCTTTCAGGTTTAAATTATATTAACTAATTCCTTATCATGCACTAGTCCTACATTGAATAAGCTGAGAACATGCCTGTTATGTTGAAGAAAAAACTTACCAGGTTTACTAACATTTCATTCTATTCCCTGCAAGACCATTATTAAATTCATTTCCATCCAAGTTGAAGTATGAGTGGAAGCGGCGCCTTGAGGCTTGGAAGTATGGCTCCGGTTTAGACTTCAAGCTATAGCTCTCATCCATTCAAACATCACCAGCAGCTCAATGGCCGTAATGAATTTTGATGATCTCTATGTGTTATTACAAACTACGAACCTTAACTGACACACTCATCTTGAATATTTGGTTCGCCTTATTTTAACATTGGATGAAGAATTAGTTGTTGTATCAATTTAATAGATTTTATCCCTGAATCTTGATCCATGAATTTAGAAACTTATATCTGAAATTTATCCCGTATTCCTTATTTTATCAACTTCCATCAAATCCAAATTGACATCAGGTAATTCTAATGAAACGAGGATAGAACCTAGTTAAACATAAGTTGATGCAGGCAATACAACGTATTCCGGGGTCTCAATCGATTGAGAATCATAATTTAGGTAGAAACACAAGAAGAGAAGTTAGAGAGAAGAGACCGTTAATTGCCTGGTTAAAACTGTTATTAGCAGCCTTCAAGAATTCTTTTATAGTTGTTAACCAGTGAAATTTTGATATATATTCCTCCTAACATAGCTCATTATCTAAATGACTACATTTTATTTATGTTCAGCTACCATTAACACTACGTCATCTCTTTCTTTCGTCATCTTTACTCCTTCAGCTAAGATGTTTGAACATGCCTACTCCCTTTCTCGTCAGATTGCATCCTTCGTGGCCTTTTTCATCTCATTTTTATCCAACTCGTATCATTATCCCTTCTTTCAATAACCTTGTTCACAAGGTTTACATCAGGAAAACATTGTTATAATTCATATAGATTCTTCCAAGTTTACAAACTACCCATTGAACTAATACTTTAGAAAGAAAAAAAAAACTCTGTAATGCTTTTTAACAAAATTTTTATCCAAATTTTTCCAAGAAAATTTTTTTCAACTAATCTGAAATATTAGCAAAAGTCAATGTAACATTAGCATCTTTCTTGAGCTGGGAAACATGGAATGTGGGACTCCAATTTATAAGTAACCTTACTAATCCTCCTAAATACCTTTTATATAGACCATAGGATAATGGAATTAGTTTGTGCTACTATCATTATTAAAAATTGTGTTGTTGATATAGTTGAAATTTCACAAAAAAAAAACAAATATCAACTATAAACTTGTGATCAATTTGATGCTTATCTACCGTTTGCTTTGTCTAAACAAGTTGTTGGTTTATACCTTACAAACAATCTGTTCATTGAAGTTAGTAATATAATTATTTATAGGCATTCTTTATCTTTTACGTATTGAAATATATATGATATAATATATGAGATAAATTACGTTGCAAATTAAATTATTCCGATCATAATTATGAGATTTATATTGCATTTATATATTAACCTTAATAAGTGATTGACTGACTATATATTTACTCCCTAATTCTTAGTGATTAATATTATGTTGTGTTTAGAATACTTATTTTGGTTCGTATTTTGTTTTAGGTACAAGTTGGAGGAATAAGAACCAAAATGAGCTAGAAACATAACATTGGATTCATTCTATCGATGTTCGATCTTATTTTCCTTCGTGGAGTAAAAAAGAGATAAGTTAGGGTGAAGATGAGACAAAAAATGCAAGAAATGAAGTTATTGCAACTTACATGGCTGTGCATGAGACCTTCACAACCTACATAGTCGTGTGTGGACTTACATGGTCATGTTAGTGGGCTACACGGATATGTAAATGGTTGTATAACTCACTATGAACGTGTAAGTTCACAAATTTTGGAAAAAATGACATATACAGTCACTTACACGCTCATATAGCTAACCATATATTATGATGCACCCTAATTTTTAGTATAAAAGGACATTTATGAGGTCAAATGAGGCACAGAGTGATTAGAGACCAAAAAAGAAGAGCCATATTCCTTTCCTTTTGAGAGATATGAGGAGCTAAACTTCATCCTTCCAGTTTAAAGGGGATATCGAGGACAATAAACATGTTTGGGCATTGATTAATCTAGTGATTCTATTTTTAACTCTCTTTTGTAATTGATTATGTTACTATATGATTAATGGCTAAAAGAGCAAAATAAACCCTAAAGTTTACACTGGTGTCTAAAATGGACCATAACATTTCAGACTGTTCAAAATGAACCCTGACATTTACAAAACGTTCAAATTGAACCCTAACGTGTGGAAAATGTTCAAATGGAACATGGACCACTAACGACGTTAAGCTACCCTCAATTATCTACTAATGTGGTGAAACTTTTATTGACGTATATTTTTTAATTTTTTTGAAGTGAGACCCGCCATTCGATGATGTGGAATATTTTTAAAGGAGGTGGGTACCATATTAATTTATAACGCTGCATTTTTGGGGGTACTATGTTTAAATGGAGATGGGCCCCACCTCTATTTAAATGCACCATTTTGTTCTCTTAATTAAGCAGCAACACGCAACATTTTCTTCTTAAATACTGCGTATGAAATTTTCAGTCATAAACGTAGCGTTTCCTTCTTAAATGCAACACTCCGTTTGCTTTTGATTCTTAAACACAACATATACAGAGCTAGAGAAGTAACGTTTTGAAGAACCAGCAATACGCAACATTTGCTTCTTCCTCAGACAATCCCTAATCTGCATTCTTCTTCACTTTCACATAATCCCTAATTTGTTAACTTCAATCCCTAATTGTGTTCTTCTTCAGATGATTTTAGTTGCACCGTAATTATTTCTTATTGTTGCACACATCGTTTCCAATGTAACTCAACTCACACACTCTTTAGGTTTCTGAACAAAAAGTCAACATTTATTGTGGTAGGTCTATTGTTGTCTGGCTTTTATGTTTTTATATGTATGGTCTCCTAAATCTGCTTGTTTGTGTGCTTGGTTGTTTATGATTGGATGATGTGGTACCCTATGCTTATTGAGGTGTTGGATGTAAGTTATGGTCCCCTATGCATATGAAGACTTGATGTTATTAGTGAATGTATTGGTTTTCTATGATACAATTTCATCTGTCTTGCACATTTCGATCTAACTTTCACCCAAATAACTTGGAATAATAAATGTGGTGCCTGCAAATTGATGATTCTTATATAT
>JAOQMQ010000004.1:13143546-13155409 GCA_027563845.1 Erythroxylum subrotundum
TATATATAGAGAGAGAGAGAGAGAGAGAGAGAGAGAGAGCTGGTAACTGCTCTACCTCTACACGTATCTTATTCATTTATATATATAGCTGGTGACTGCTCTGCCTCTACACGTATCTTATTCATGCACGGGGTAAGAAGCTCATGTAGAAGGGATTAAAAATAGCCTAAATGAGTTCTGAACTATACCAAGAGTAGTACTTCTAGTAGTAGTATCTTCCCATATATTTTCATTAGATTTTGGTGAAAAAGACATATTAGAAGCATACAACACTGCTCTTTTATAGAGGCTAAATATCGCTTTGTTGCTATGGTTGTAGTTGAACTCATTTGGTTGTGCTATCTCTTGTTTGATCTTGATCTCCCTCTTCCTCACACGTCTATCGTTTATTGCAATAATTTTATGCTACATATTTGGGTTCAAATCATGTGTTCCATTTAAGAATGTAAAATGTTATCATTGATTTTCACTTCATTCGAGATCAAGTTTAATCTGGCGCTCTTCATCTGGCTCACAGTTCCTCTATTAATTACTTACAAAATCATTAATCCATTTTCAGTTTTAATCTTTTAAAGTCAAGATTGATTACATAATAAGATTTTGTGAGTTATACCCTTAATTTTAGGTGATGAGAATGTAATTTACATATAATAAAGATGTATCTTTAATTTAAGATGTCCAATAATCTGAATGTTCAATTATAGGAAGTAAACTTATTTTTAGAAGTTGAATGAGATGTATATTATATTAAGACCTGAATATATATTATGTTTCTCAACTATGCAAGCCTATTAATACTAAACAGTATACTCAATAAGCTGCCACCTTGCATCTAAAGTCCAAATGCAGTAAGCTTTGAACATTAGGAGCATAAAGTTTTTACAGCGGAGTATAGAGAATGAGTTTGTCAATTATACACTCAAAGGATATTATACATCACTTAAGGTTGTTTATTGTTCTTTGATAGTCCCTTATGTCATTCCTTTAGTATGTAGGTAGTTAAGACATAAGCTAATGTTGATAATAAGAAGATGAACTAGAAAAGGAAAAAAGTTATTGATAATCTATTACTATCATGTTACCATGCATGATTTATAGTAGTTTAAGTTATTTATGATGCATGATTATTAGTCTAAGTTTTTTGGGATTATTTTATCAAATTTGAAATGTTTAAGTGCTTATGTTATCCTCTAATTGTATAATTATGCATGTAGTATCCATTATAGTGTTGAAACTATCATTTAATTCTATGCTTTTTAGTGATACACTTGCCTTTATATATTTGCTGTAAATAAGTGTATGATGGTCGAATTTGGAAGTATAAGGTTGATTTATGGTGGCAAGTTCATTGTAGAGCTAGAGTTGAAATACGTTGATGGGGAGTCAAGTATTTTTGATAAAGTAGACCTATATTTTGTTAGCTATCGGCAAATATATGAGATGAGGAAGGAGTTAGGATATCTTCAAGTCGATAAGGCCTATTACAGGGTACCCAATTTTGAATTGAATCAAATGAAAGTTTTCAAAGGTTCATTAATCTGATGAAAATCTACCAAATGATTGATGTATATGTAACTCATATGTTAGACACCCCATCATTTGTACCAAACATATTGCCTATATCTAGAGGAAAGGATCGAGATAGGGAGGGTAAGGAGGGAAGTTGTGGATTTATTAAAGGTGTTAATGAAGGATTTGACGAAGGAGTTGATGAAGAAGAGGATGATGATGTGCATGACGAGGGCTTTATATAAGTTGAGATTCCTGATGACCACCAACTAGTTGAAATTGAGATAACTAATTCTAGTAGTTTCATTGGCAGTGATGAATATCCAAGCATAGAAGAGCTTAGTGAACCATTATGAAGACCTAGTAGTAGTATTAGGCATAATCCATTTGATGCTGAAGCAAATTGGAGATTGGGGATGGAGTTTGGCTCTACAAAAGAATTTAGAGTGTTTGTTGTGGATTATACAATGCAGACAAACTACAAAATCATAGGATGAAAGTGAGATGTATTGAGAGATGCCCATGGGAGTTGTATGTTGTTTGTGAGAAGAATGAATGACGCTTTAAAGTGGTGACAGACAATGCTGAGTATAGGTGTTTTACGACCACCTAAACTAAATTCGTTTACACTAAGTTCCTAATGAGACATTTTAAAGAAAGGATACTTGTGAAGCCTAATATCTCGATGACGACAATTATTGAAGAATGCAAAGAAAAGCTTAATATATTTGTCAACTCAAGTATGTGTAGAACTATAAAGAGAAGATTGAGAAAAGAAAGGGCAAGTGATTATATGAATGATTGTGCGAAGCTATAAGGATACATTCATGAGTTGAGGATTAGTAATCCTAGATCAACAATTGTGTTAAAGCTAGCTAGGAATGAAGAAACCAGTTTGTTACAGGTATGCAAAATTAAGTTTTATATTTTATTGATAATTATAACATTTATTTATTCATTTATTCATACATCTTTATCTCTTTTTTGATTCCACAAAAAGAGGATGGAGGCATTTGAGGTCAATTTTTGGTATTGATGGCTATTTTTTGAAAATTGAATTCCAAAGTCAACTATTGAGTGCAATTAGGAGGGATGGTAATGGAGGGATGTCTCCATTGGCTTGAGTCGTTATAAAGGTAGAGAACACTGATTATTAGACCTGGTGTATAAGTTTGCTAGCTTTGGACTTTGAATTGGGTAGTGGTGAAGAACTAACAATAATATCAAATATGTAAAAGGCATTTTTTCATTCATTGATAAATAGTTAGATGTTGTATCAATTATATATTAGCTTAATCTATTATATTGTTATAGGGATTGATTATAGCAGTGGAAGAGACAATACCATATACCACTCATCGGATGTGTGCTAAACACATATACCATAATTGGCATATGAATTGGAGGGGAAAAGATTTGTGAAAACAATTTTGGAATTATTCTTGGTCAACGTATTTAGAATATTTTAACGAGCAGTTGAAAAGATTGGATAAAATCAAACCTAAATGTGCTTCATCATTGCATTGCTTGAATATCATAATAAGAGATGGGCAAGATGTTACCAATCCTTTGAATCGAAATGCCCAATTTTTGATAACAACATGAGTGAAACATTCAATGGATGGATCTTACCAGCTAGAGATAAGCCAATTATAAGCACGCTTGAAACGATTAAAATCATGGTGATTAAGAGATATCCTAATAGGAGAGAATTTGCACATGGCTGGAAGTCAGATGTTACACCCAGGATTATAAAGAAATTAGAGAAGAATAAGAAACATGTTATGCAGTGGAGAATAGTTTGGAATGGTGATGGAGCATATGAAGTTTCCAAAGGTGATGGGAAGCATATTGTAAGGATTGGTAGACACCAATTATGTAGTTGTCAAGCATGAAAGCTATATGGATATCCTTACAAGCATGCTATAAATGTTGTTCACCATTCTAAACAATGGCCGGAGGCATACGTGGATGAGTGCTATAAGAAGGCCAAATTTATAGCATTGTATGAGCATGTGTTACTGTAACACCCCACTCCTGTAAGACCCGAACCTGACATCATGGGTGATATCCGATTCCGTGCCCCGTAAGGGTGGCGTGCTAGCGCACTGAAACAGTCAAAACTCAGTACATAAATTTTTTTTGGAATACAATCATATGCATGGAAATCAGTAAACAATTTGGGCCTACTTTATTTCATAAACATTTTCAGTCATAACAATACAATCAACAGGATTTCAATAGCCATTTGGGGCCTATTACAAATATAAAACATTTTCGGTCATAATGACTTTACATTACAAAAATTGTGGAATACTAATTTGTACAAAAATAAGAGAATACAAAATGTAGACGTAAACTTATCTCAACCTCTATCTTTCACTCGCATGCAGTAGGTATACTCCTGTTTCCTAACGGGGTATTCTTCTGAGTTTTGAAAAATATTTGCAAATTTTGGGTGAGTTTTGCAAACTCAATGAGTGACCATCATCGATGGCTCAACTAATCACGTAACACATAATTCACATCATTACACATTTCACACTTCACATTCAATACAAGTTAATCACTCATATTATGCATATGCAGAGCACATGAGACCCACTTTTTATTTGTTACTTTGTTGTGACTGAGTGCCTAAACTATCCCATATAGGGCTCATTGATAACTGTCCCTTGTCCGCTTGGGAGATACAGGGCTCATTAAACGTTGAGCCTGAGGCTCTGATTAACTTTTGAGCTAGAAGCTCATTTTCACTCGTTGAGCTTTAAGCTCTGATCAGTGGCTGCTCTGGTCATAACAACCATTATGTTTTATGCATTCATGAATGAAATGCATCAGTCAGATTTGCATGATCCACATTCACTCACATTCACATATCATTGGACCGTAGTCTGGCATTCAACATTAAAGTTGAGTATCACTTTTCATTTACATGCAAATGCACATTCAAAACACATTTGTCATCGGACCGGGGTCCAACATTTAACAATCATATTATGCACACTTATTTCATCTCATTCACATACAAGTAGCACTTCAATATTTCATTAATACATCACATTCATCAGACCTTTTGTTCGGAAACCATCACAATCAATCACATTCACATGATGATTCAGTAGTTAATTAATACAAAATTTAAATAACAAACAATAAGGTGAGACCATCTCGATCTACTCATAGTATACTCCAGATTAGCGTTTTCTTTCAAAGTCTGGAAACGTCTGGATGATGGCTCTCAAGACGATCCTCTATATCATGCAAAACATACACATATCACAATTTGCACTATTATAAGTGTTTAATAATGCACATGTATGCAATGAAATATGTACCATGCATGTTCATAACAATCCCGGGTATTTTTCCATCAATTCCATCACATAATCATTCTCATATCAAAACTCATCTAAGTATAATTTATACTTAGGTTTATGCCTCACTAAAACTATTAAAATCTCTATTCCTTTCTCATTGACTCACTTCAGATTTTTCCAAGTTACACTTTCGGGTCTACTATTTACATTAAATCAGAAAGTGAAACTGATGTAATTTAGTCATACTCTCTCTAGAAAAGTGTTCCTCTATATCTTATGTTTCTATTGACACCAAAATCACTCAATTTGGTTAAGTACTTTGGAAGATATACCTCAAACATTTTCGGACTGTTCTTAATCAAAAACAGTTTACTATGACAACTTCCATCCAGAAATTGAACATCTTAGAGACTGAACCATAATTAGAATTTTTCAGATAATTTGTAGCCCTATTTCTCTAATTTACTCCAAATAAAAAATCATCTCATTTGGATGACTATATACCAAGATATAACCAAAAAACCCAAGCATGTTCAGTGAAATCATACCAGTTCATACTATTCCAACAGATTCCCTCACTTTCCTTCAATCAAACTTTTTCAAATCAATTCATAATGCTACAAAATTTTATGGAGAGATATAAAAATGTGTTAGGAATCTATTGGTTTAAGAATCACTTCATTTAGAGGTCGTATGGGGAAGTTATGACCAAAAGAATCAACCATTTTTATGTCCTCAATCATATTGTACCTGTCTTGGCACGATTGCCATAACTTTCACAAAAGTTGTTGGATTGATGTCATATTTAAACTGTTTGAAAGAGGACTTCGATATCTACAAATTTTATGAAGAACTCAAAACGAGATTTGGCCTTAAAAAGGGTCAAAATCGTAATTTACTGTAGTTGTCCCGAGAATGTCTGTTTAACGGACATTGACGGGCTTGGAGGTGCTTTCCAAACCCAAGAAGGTCCGTTTAATGGACCTAATGTCCGTTTAACGGACATGGACTGGTCTGGGGGCCTTTTTAGACCTGAGAAGGTTCGTTTAATGGACTTAATTTCTGTTTAACGGACATATGTGACCCAAAACTCCCTTCAAAGCCTCCCCAATGGTTCCTACATCCATTCTAACATCATATACACCTGTAATCTACTCAAATTCACCTCTTCTAGTGCAATACCACTTCATATCAATTCAAACACCTACTTTGTTTCATTAACTCTTCTAGTCTCTACTCAAATGATTCACCACATTCAACTACATCTCATCATTCAAAATTTCTATCCTTTTTCCATAACATATCTTATTCCTAAGTATCCAAAACTTCATATTAAAAAATTCATCATTTCAAGTTGATGACTACTTCATGTATACCTAAAGTTTAGCTCAACATCATCCATACCCAATTCATATTCCTTATTTGTTCATAACACCCAAAATAGAACACAAACATATACATTCATCTACAATTTTTCTGCATCCAGTTTTCATTTTCATATCAAAATTTGAGACTCCTAAAAGCAGTATTTAAATTCAATGTATTCATAGGAAAGGTAGCCACATATCTCTAGTTTAATCCAAATCAAGAATCAACTCATTTGGATAACCACAGAACAAGTTATGGCTAAAACACATAAGCATATCAGTGGAAATTTTTTCTGCCAACATTTTCCAGATTTTAAAACTTTCAACATTTTTCATCTAACTCATCTTATACCTAGATTATCTCTTTCATTTCCTCATGATTCTCTACCCAATTCAATCAATATATTAATAAAAAAAAATCATGATCTATATTTGATCATTAACCCCAAAAACAGAGTATCATACATGTACCCATTCATCATAAATTTTCTGCACTTTCCCTAACACTATTATATGCAACATCTAATTTCCAAAACATCTCTATAACACATTATACATCATTAATCATCATACGTATACCAAAGCAAGAACTTTACCTAGGCTTTCCATCATTCACGACACATACCTACAACTCACATAATCAAGTCATCCAATCTCAATTTACTCATCATTCTTGCTTAATTTAACCATACCCATGATATTTAAAGCAAAACTTATTTAATTTAGCTCCAAACTCTTCAAAATCTCACCCAACCCTAGCTTCCAAGCATCCCACATTCATCATCATCTTGAGGTTAAAAGGCTTGGGTTTTTGGTCAGAATGAAAGAGAAAGCAAGGTGAAAGAGTAGCATGAAAGATGAGAGGGTTGGGTTTAGTGTGGGTGGAGATTCGAAGAATTAAAACTCACGAAGAAGAGAAGAAGAGAAGCTACGAAAATGATGGAGAAAACCAAAATAAAACACCAATGGCCTTTAAGTGAGAAGCATCATGGAAGAACATCATAAAAAGGAGATTAAATGCTTAATGGACTTAAGAGATTGTCACTTGCCACATGTCCAATTCTTATAGCTTAAATCCAATTTCTATTCTAATTGTCTCCCAAATTTTCAATAGCACTTGTCAATAAATCCTAAAATCTTTTATCAAAATTTCCATTACCATTGGACAGTAATTTCTACGACTATTTAACAATTGTTTTGTTACTTGGCAATTTTCCTAGCTAAAATACTCAACAATTTCCAGAAATTTCTCCAAAAATTACAAATCAATTTATACACTCCCCAAATCAATTTTTAACATATAAAAATCACATTTCTCAATATACTCACATTTATAAACAATTATACCCGAAAATGTCAAATAAATGCATATACAACCATTGTAATGTGTGCAAAAAAAAATTCAAATTCACATGTCTATATGCTAACATTATGCATGAGCAAGAAATGCAATTTTCTCAATCTCTCTTGATCTCACATGTACCAAATTTTAGGGTTCTAACCCTTAGTATGGGAACAGGATGTTACAATTACAATCTATTGAAGGTCCAATTTTCTAGCCTACTGTTGATGCAAAACTAATAAAACCCCCAGCTAAAAAAGTTATGCCAGGAAGACCAAAACAATTATAAGGAGAGGAGTAAAAGAGCCTATTAAGTTGAAAAATCCAAACAATTTTACTCGAAAGGATCAAGTAAAAATTTTGAAAATGTGGCAATTCTGGTCATAATGTCAAAAAATGTAAGAATCAAGGCTCAACTCAACTAGCTCAGTAATCTCCACATGTATGTAACATTATTTGATTACTATGTATTGCTTCATATATCTAATGATCATTTATGACAATCTTTGATTCATATTTATTAGATCATCCCCGAAGTCTCTTCACAAGTTAAACATGTTGTTGTAGCAAGTCAACAAAGTAATATTGTGAGTATATTACCATAAATAACATTATTAAATTCTTTTAAGATTCCATATTATTAACATGTTTATTTGTAGGTTTGTAGCTCTTTGCAAAGTAATAAACAGAAGTTTGGAGAAGCTTATCCACATTCATTCAAAATGTCTTTTGAACCAAGAGGTCTAAGGTTCAAAGGACAACCTAGCATAACTTCTCAACAGTTACAAACTGACGCAATGAGGAGGAGATCATCAATGAATCAACTAGTACATGGTCGACCTTCTCAATCAAGTGCAAATGAGGGAAACATTATGGTTGATTCACAGATTTTACACTAATGTTGTCTATATGTTGTTCAAACATTAGTTAATACATCCTTATAGATTCTTTTGTATATGAATGGATATATAACATAACTTTTGTATAAAAACGCATTATGATATAATCACTTTACTGATATAATCACTTATATATATATATTGCTCCAATTATTTATTATTATATAATCACAATTGTATATTATGCTCTAATTGTTTATTGTGATATCACTTTTGTATTTAATTATTCATAAGTTAACAATTATTAATTAGGCATCATTAAGGCAACTTCATGAATAACAAAACAATTAAGACAAAACATAGTGTAGAACATAATAGTTTTAATGAGGATTTTTCATTCTTCATATTCAAATTTTTTTTAAAAAGTACAATTTAATTCTACTAGCCCACAACAAACTATATTATAAAACTCATCATAAGTATAAAAGCCCATATTGCAATAATCTATACAATTTACCAAAAAAAAATCAATACAATAAATATAAACTCAATTTTCTCTTTTGTCAGCAAAACGATGTCTTCTTTCATTAGCTTTCTTTGCTCCTCAATTTTCAACATTGAAAGTGATTCAATTGTGGTTCGTTGAGCCTCCTGCTTCAAACTATCTACTTCTTTCTTCGGGTTATAAATTACTTCAATAGCTCTCTCACTAAATTTATCATCGTACCATTTAAAAAATTCACATCTGCCAACTTGAAAGATAATTAATAATTAACAACATAAACATTAAACATATATACAAAGAATTTTAACTTATTGAAAAATTAACTTACATGATATTTGGGGCATAAATAAAATCTTCTTCATGGGTTTTTAACACTCCATTAAGGTCTTAACGAAGCTCTTAAACCACAATAATACACCAGATAATCATTATTTGAATTTAATGTAGTGTTAGTTGAAGAAGTCACATCAATATCTTTAGATAGTCGCTACAAAATTATATTAATACTTTTAGTTCTTCTAATCAAAGGTGGAAACAATATGTCAACAATCTCAAATGATGTCTTTTTAGGGGTGGAAACAATATGTCAAGAATATCAAATAAAAGCCATTAGTTACAGGGGCAATTTGTGGTTTTTATGGGAAGAAATGGAGTATAATTTCTAACCATTAGCAACACTTTAATAATAGATATAGTTCCTTTTTTTTACTATGATAATGTACAAATTCTTCATTCTTTGTTCATAAATCATCCAATCCATCTAACCATCATAATCTCAACATGTCTTATTCTCATTAGTTCATTTATCATATATGAAGCAAGTTTAGTATTTCAAAGAAATTCCTTATGAACTAATTCACAATAGATACATGTGAGCAGTCAAAGTCTTTAAATTGTTCTGGGTGATTTTAATACCACAAGATTTACTCATAAGACTAAAGGTAGAAGGTTGAACCATAGACATTTGAATGATGGTTTAAGAACTAGTACTAGCCAAATTAAGATTATTGGCTCATAATTTTAAGGGTAATTCTTCACCTACATAAATAAAAAAATGGTGGTTGGCTAATAAGAAAAAAGCTAGACTATGCAATGATTAATTCAGATTAAATGAGCAACTTTCCTTTAAGCTTATCTCCTTCAAGTAATATGTCCATAACTTCAATTGCTAATTCCTTAAGTAGAAAATTTAACGTGAGCAATCAAAGTCTTTGAATTGTTTTGGGTGATTTTAATAGCACAAGATTTACTCATAAGCCTAAAGGTAGAAACATTGAACCATAAACATTTGAATGAACCATAACCAAATTAGGATTATTGACTTATAACTTTAAGGGTAATTCTTCACCAACACAAAAAAAATGGTGATTGGCTAATAAGAAAAAAACTGGACTAAGCAATAATTAATATAGATTGGATGAGCAAATTACCTTCAATCTTAGCTCCTTCCAACATAGTTTTCAACAAACAAAAACATAATATTGTTACATGCAACTTGATGGTGAGAGAAAGACAGAAAATTCAAACCAACTTTAACCCATATCAAGATATGCAATTTAGTGCCTCATGAAGCCAGATGAAATAAATGCAAGTAATACTGATGCTAAATTCACTCCAATTGATTATGAATTTCATTCTTCAACCAAAATGTTCAATATTTCTAAAAAAATAACAGTAAATTGGATAGTAATGTTCCTCCCCTTCACTGGCACAAGGTGCAAATAGATTCCTCAACAAAATTCACATTCACATTCACATTCACATTCCATGCTCACACTAATCATTGAATTTAACTTCCATGCTTAAACCAATCACAGGAATTCACAAATTCAACTTCTATTTGCATTTAAAATGAAATTGAAGACACAATAGATGAGGGTATGAAGAAGTGAAAAATCAAAAGATTTCACTCCATATCATTGTCTCAAAGCTGCACTCAAATAGAGACAATGGAACAAATGATGAAGATACAATAGATTTTACCTTTGATTCACCGCAGCGATAACATTGATCCTCAATTCTTAGAAGGTGGTGGACAATGGAGGTGGTAGTCACAATACAAGAACACCAATCATTCCATACGAGTTGGTGAATGATTGAGCCCAAGTTTACATTATTAATTGACTGCATTTTCATGTCTGTTGATATACTTTTTGACTCCTAATTGCGATTTTTGTGTTTAAATTAGTTCCTCATGTTGAGCACATATTATTTGCAATTTGTTAGTAAAACTGTTACAAATTGAGATTAATTGCATTATAATTTTCTCCAAAGGACAATTGATGCTGCAAATTGTGATTTAATTGTAGGAACAAAGGAGTCAACCATGCCAAGAAGTCAACAGGTCGTGAGCCTTCCCGCACGTCGCGATGCATTCAGCAGAACAGAGCCGCACGTCGCGACGTATGCCACATTCCACGTCGTGACACCTCAACGGACAACTACACATCGCGACGTCAACAAATTAACACATCGCAGCGAGTAAGCCAGAGCACACGTCGCGACGAGAATTAATTCACACGTCGCGATGTGCAGACGGATACCCGAACCAGAAATAGAAATTTCTCTCATTGTTCCAACCCGGCCCGTCTCGGTTCTTTAAATAGTTGTTGAATTAGGTCATACAGGGGAGACACACAACAACGACACAATACACAGAAACCACACTACGTCGCCACTGATACACATTACACGCATATACATTTGGGAGACCTAGACAGAGACGATCCGGCACTGCACTGCCGCACGTCGCCACCAGCCCAACATCAACCATCATTCGCCGTCTATCGCCTACCATCATCTTCTTCACCGCAGGATCATCTCTACCATGGATGTCGTCAGAGTAGCAACAGCGTTGAGGACTACGACCGACATGCTTGGCTAGGCATCCCGTTCCTCTTGAATATGTAGCGATGGCTTGAGTTCACGGGCTTCAAAGGGGAGTAGTCTAATATTGTCTGGAATTTAATTTTATTATTGTA
>JAOQMQ010000004.1:13158999-13174112 GCA_027563845.1 Erythroxylum subrotundum
GGTTTTGGGACTTTCATGAGAGTTTTAATTAGGTATATTTTCCTTCAAATGGTAATAAAATGAATCTAATTTAACGTTAAAATAAGGATTTAGGCATTCGTACCATTAAAGGTCAAAGTTAAGTATATGGTCAAAGTTCATGAGTCAGTCCGTTGGGCTCCGGAATCGGGGTCCAACAGTGCATAACCAAAACATCTGGAAATCATGAATCTGCATAACCTGGGAGACGTGCACTGGTAGATGAATGACCTTGTATCCCTTCTATAGATCAAATATTCATTTTATGTCGTATTTTCTTCCGAATTCTTCTCCTTTAAGTCCATGAAGGAACTTATTCTTTGTAAACATACTTAGAATGAATTAAGTACTAAATATACGATAAAAGTATAAAATATTAAGCAAAAATGCATCAAATATGAGTTATAAATATGATCAATTATGTATCTATCAAACATCCTCACACTTAAACTTTTGTTTGTCCTCAAGTAAACCATAATCAAAATTATCAATCTTACACATCAATCCCTCATCAATTTCGATTTATCTATTCATATTATATATCATCATATCCTATTAAATCAAATTAACATACAAGTAGAATCAAATTATCCTAAAATTAACTTTTCTAAGCAATATTAATAGTAATCATATTATAATCTTGTTTAAGTCAAAAGAAATAATCTTTACACCTTCACTAAGATGTCACTTAATGCACTCAAGTATTTAGGGTGAAAAATATCTAGACTCTTGATTAATGCATAGTAGAATTATTATATAGGCTTGCAAAATAAAATTACATTTCCACCGCTTATGTATAAATTATAAAAAAAATCTAAAGGTCTCTATACAGATTGTAATGAGACTTAGGTACGATATGACTGGGATAATAAAAAGGTACTACACAATATATTTTAGGACTTGTTTATAAATACACACATAGGTTCTTTCATCGCAATTCTATCGGTATCGTAAACTTATTCACAATTTTACTATTTTTTTAATCATCAAACTGAACATTCAGTGTCATAATTCAAGAAATATTGGACCTTCCAAGAATTTCAAGTTTTAATAAGTAAATAATATAAATAACCTTTAAGGTTCAAGACAATAAAAAAATCTTTAAAGAAAAAGAGGATAACGATTAATACATGGATTTAATCAATTAAAAATGTTAATGCTCAACTTGATTATTCTTAAAAATAAATTTAAGGATGTAGTAATTTTCAAAAGAATAAGCTTAAACAAGTTGTTGAATCTAAGTAACTTTATCATATTAATGTTTCTAGTTTAAAAAATATAATTTCAATATGTATAATAAAAATAAGTTCTAAAATTATTTAAATAAGATAGTGTCATATTTAAAGATGTCAAAATCTGCCTAGCCTGGCTCGATTTTGGTCACTGGCAAGCTATAATCCCCCTGATGACCGAATTGTTAATTAAAAAACGATGTTGTTTTTGAAAATTTTCTAAAAAAGCCGACCCTCCAGTGGCTCGTCGGGCCACGGGCCAATCATCTCATGGTCAAGCCTGGCCACGGACCGAACCATCCCAGCCTATCGGGCTACGGTCGGGCCCTGTCCGGCCCGGCCCATTGAAGTATGGAAAAGGGACAGAAGGAACAGGCCCAGGCTGAGCCAGGCCCAGATAAGATAAATTGTAAGAAACACAGACAAACCGACTTGCTTTCCTTCCATCGTTAAATACGACGAGTCTATATTCTCACACAAGCAAAGAAATCCAAGTCCGATTCAACAAAGACACCCTATCCGATCGTAATCGCGTAAAAATGGACTTTGAACTTCGTAGGGCCAGTGAAAAGCTTAAGAAGGAACAGAGGGAGAGGAAAGAGAAAGCAAGATTAAGGCAAGAGAAGGAGCGCAAAGCTAAAGAAGAGGCTTATAAACAGAGAGAGGCCGTTGAAGCCGTTTTGAGATCTCGAAGGCTCGATGCCATTGATGGCCAGCTCAAGGTCTAATCTTCTTATTTTGCATTCGGTTAGGGAGTCTGAATTTGCTTGATTTTGCTGATTCATATTGTTATGATTGGGGCATCGATCATTATGGGCCAATATTTTTATTTATCATCGTCAAAACTCGATGAAAATTCGCTGACTATTTTTTGTGTTACTATTTCCTTTATTTTAGTGATTGTAAAAGGGATTGCACCTATAAACTTATTCATACATGTAGATTGAGTCTTTTGTTTCCCAAACGGTTTCTTTGTATACTTGTAGATTGAGTGTGCATTTTAGTTATGTTGATGTTTCAAGGTATTAAGTTATATAATCCTTTCGACATTTTTGCTTGTTTGTGATTATTTGAACTTTGTAAGAGACGGTGAATATCCACATCGATTGAATTTAATGCGATGCATCGTTGATTTTGTCACTTTCAATCATGGTAGTTGTACTTTAGTGTTGCAAATTTTTTCCTTCAAGGGCTGTGTGAAATCTTTGCCTCATATGTAGTAGTCAAACAAACTTTTGGCAGGTTAAGAAGTTTGAACTGTTAATGTTTTTAAAAGAAGGCCTTATTTACCTCCAAGAAAGGATCTTTTAATGAATGCGGGTATAATTTCTTTAATATCTAAAAGGTTTTATTAACTTGAACTTTTTGGTGTGTTTAATGGCATTAGAGAGTCAAATGGCATCACCAACCATTTATAAAGTCCTTTCGTCTTGAAAGTTGTTTCCCATTCATCTCCAGGTCCGATTCTAATTTGATGGTACCCACTTTGTAAATCTTCTAATTTGATGGTACCCACATCGTAAATCTATCTTGGTATAGATAGTAGCTCCAGTCAACATATCTAACATGTTGTCAAGGCAAGGTATTGGAAACCTATACTTGGTTGTGATCTTATTTATCACCCAACAATCAATAAACATTCATCAACTTACATCTTTTTTAGGAGTCAAAAGTGTTGGAACTCCACATGGACTAAGACTTTCTTAGATAAATCCTTTTTTCAACAACTGTTCTACTTGTCTCTTCAGCTCTTTATTCTTAATAGGATCCAAGCGATAGGTTGGAAGATTTGGCATGGTAGATCCAGGTACTACGTCAATAGCATACTGAATATCTCATAAATGAGGCAATTCACTTAGTAAATCATTGGGTGTAAGGTCTGAAAAATTATCCAGCAGTTCACCCATTCTTTTGGTAAGGCAAGGGGTGTTTCTGGTGCCATTTCTATTACTTTCCTCACTACCATTGCAAACAAAATTTCCTACTCCTTGCTAACAACTTCAAATTCTCTCTCCTTGAGGATATCAAGAGGCTTTTTCTTAGCATTTATGGCTGCCTTGTTACTTCTCTTTGCTTTTTAAGCTTGTCTACCTTCATACGCTTTAAAAAAATTTTCTTTCCATGAAATATAAACTGATAGGTGTTAGTTTTTCCGAAGTGTTGCACATCTCGACCACAAAGCAACGGTTGCCCAATTAAAATCTGCGATAGTTTCATAAGAATGGCATCACATCAAATAGAGTACTCATATATTCGTAATTTAAAAGACATGAAGCACCTTCGTGCTATTATCCACCCAAGCTACTTTGTAGAGATTTAGATGTTTCGTCGTGAGTAAATTTAATCGCTTTACCATGTTTTCCGATACCACATTCATAGCACTTCCTTTGTACATAAGCTTGCATGCTTTTTCTCTGCATCTAACTTGAGTAAGGAAAATAGCATTACAAAGCCATTCTTCTTATTTTTCCGCTTTAAGGGTTGTAAGTATGCTTCTCACTATATTAAGATTTGTAGGACTAGTTAGTTCATCAGTAGAGTCTCCTTTCAACTCCTCCCCTACTTCTTGGTCACAAACATACTCATCAAAATTTTCCTCTTCTTCTTCTCCCAACATGTGAAAACCTTTATTAGGACATTCATAAGCAAAGTGACCACTGCCATTGCATCCGAAGCACTTTTTGTCACTGCTGCCTCCTTTTGTTCTAGTCTCAGCTATGGCTTTGCCTTTAAGTTCAGCTACTTAAGAAGTTTTATAGTTATTTTGTAGCGCAGATTTTAATGCATTAGGTGCTGGTATAAAGTTTTGCACTGTTATAGTTCTCTTCATGTTGAACTCCTCGACTTTACTTCGAAACTTCTTATTACTTATCGTCCTAAGGATTATTCTGCTCTTAAAGTGATATGCATCTTCAAGGTTATAAATCCTTTGCATTATCAGCTCCTTGGTTTTTGCCCTTAAGCCATTTTTATAGTGGGATATAAGTTGTCGTTTTGACTCCATCCCTTCATATTGGATAGAAAGTTCATCAAATATTTTTGTGTACTCAGTTACGTACATATTCTCTTGTCTAAGGGTTGTGAGTTGATCTTGGAGATTTTCTTATAGTGAAATGATAAGTATTTTTTCGATAACTTCAACTTCATCTCTTCTCAATCAATAATTTATGGCTGACCTATTTTTCGAAGTCTATCCTCTACCGATCTCTAATATATTTTAGCAGTGTTTCCAACTAGCTTCATCTTTGCAAATTGAACTTTTCGATCTTCCAACATTTGGTACTAGTCTAAAAAATCTTCCATTATTGCTGTCAGTCTAAGAACTGGTGTGGATCCATCTTTCCAGCAAAATTATGAGCTTCAACACGAGCTTTCTTAGTATTGTCATCGAGTTTGTTGTGTGTTTCAATTCTATCATAGCCTTTAAAGGTGCACATGCACTCTCCTTGTGATGCTGGTTGGGTTCTTTGTCTTGGATCTTTCAGTAAACGTTGATTTCTTAACCCATTCACTGTTGATTAGATTCAGCCTCATCATCTTGGATTTCACTTTCCACCCTTACCATTAAGTATAGTTTGTTGTATAATATGTTTTTGGTTCTTGGGCACCTTGTGATCGAGGGTTATTAAGGTCCAATCTTTCCATAACTCATAGAAGTATTTTATCTCACTCCTAATCGCTGAATATTCCTCTATATGCCCTTCGGCTACGTGTTGACATTGTGAACTAAATCTTTGCTACCAAACTAATGTAAGATAAATAGAAGTATTAACTAGTAGCTAAAAATCACAAAATTAGGAAATTAGGCTATTAGAATATCAAGTTTCAGGGCTAGATTTTGGCTAAGAATGCTGAAATTTTAGATTTTTTATACCTAACATTTTAAGATTTGATTGTTGGAAATTTAGGCTTAGGCGTAGGATTTGACATAGCTGGAATTCAGGTTTAAAATGGCTAGAATTTAGGGTTATGGTTGTTGGAATTTAGTGAAGAACACAAACAAGGGAGGGTAGGAAGCTAGGAATTACTCCTAGGTCTAAGAATTACTCTTAGAAGAAAGCATCATACATTTTAGTTGAAACTTCGGTTTGTAGAAAAATTTTAGATTACTTGTTATTGAAGGGCTAAATACACAAGTATTTATAGAGAAATTTTTAGAACCTTTAGGAAAAGATTCCTAACAAATTTAAATCCTATTTTATAAGTCATAAACAACTAAAATAACATATTTAAAATAGAATAATATATTTAACTTACTACTACTTCCTATCTAATAAAGAATTTTATCAATTTAAATTTCAGCCTGTCTTTTTGATGTTAACTCAATTCTCAATCCTCATCCCACCAAATTAAGGCTTGTGGTTGACTAATTTTTTTCTCTTTTATTTTTTCTGTATGTTTTAAGCTCTTTGTATTAGATATGAAGGAAAATGAAACAAAAAGGACAATACTAAAAAAATCACATAGGCAAGTGTAGCTATTGTTTCTTTCTAGGTAAGTCAAGTGTTGATTGCACAAAGATTGGAATTATTTGTATTGAACATCTTTCTATTATTTATTCTAATAAAGCGAATGGTTGATTTAAAGGAAATAAATAAACCACATTTAAATCACCAATTTAAAGTAATTGACAAGATTAAACAACTAATAAATAAACTAGATCTAGGTAAAAATTTCCCTAGAACATTTCCCATGCTTTGAATCTTTTTTGGCTTAATGATTAATCCTATCTCCTTAAGCTACTAGAAATTCCTATGTTACAACTATATTCTCTCTCAAGTCACACAATTGCTATCCTTAAATTGATTTGACCAAGATCTCTTTTTAATCAAAATAACCAAAGAACTAACTCGATTTGTGAATTTTCATGATATGTTTCACCCTAACCTAGGAAGATTGTGTCCAGGAAGCCCACAAAGGGATCGACCTCCTTCTCGTCCTCCCTTCCGCTCTTCCTGCAATTTCACCAATCTTAGTCAGCTCAGAGAAGTACCTCCAGTCTTGATTCTTTTATCACTTACCAATGGATCCTTTCACAGTGCGCGGTAGCAGAAGAAGCCTTTGAGGACGCCACAGTTTCGTGCCCTAGCCAGCTCCATTATTTCCTTCTTAAGTAAATTCTGGATGGGTTGCGAAAGTTAGATTTGTTTTGCCCTAATTGCGTTCCTTCCCTTTGTTCACAGCTTTGTCGGATCGATTGTCTTCTTATGCCCTTACGTCATGTCGTTTGTTGGTTTAAGCCTAAGGGACTGGGCTAGTTGAGGACTTTGTATCATTTATTTCTTATTCAATTCAATTTTAAATTTTCAAAAAAAAAAAAACTTATTCAATCCTAATAATTCATGTTGTGATTTATTCATATATATCATTTCTCAATATCAATATAGGAATTTGAATATTAAATCTTCAACTCCCATTCTTTCAATTTAACACAATATAAAAATATGAACAATTGTCAAGAAATCTAGAATATGTCCTTAAATCAAGAAATCAATTCAAAACATAAGGTCTTAGAGTTCATCTCCTCTAGATCTATATCACAATTAGTTCATGATTAAACAAGAAAAAATCCACAATAAGTGATAAAGAACAAAAGACTAAAGAAAACATCATCATAATTCTTGAATCTGTGAAGTTTTTGATGAATCTTGATAGATTTCTTGTTTTTTCTCCTAAGGTTGCTGCTCTCTCTTAATTCCTACTGATCAATTAATTTTTCAATAAAATTTGATCCCTGTCTACCTTCATTCGCCTCTCTAGAACTTTTACTTAACAAATCACTGTTAACATAGGTTAGGAAACAGGTCTGTGCTAGGATTGTGTTGGAGAACATGGGTTGAGCACAATAGGATGCAATAGATGCTTGGAGAAATAGAATAATTCCTATCTTGAATGACGTTGTTGCCGTGTTAGTCAAGTAAAGATCTCATTAAAAGCATAATAAGATGTATTGGAACACAGGAAGCAACTTTTTAATTGTGTTGGTATTGTGTTATGAGTCCTCTTAGTCTACCAAAATAACTCCAAATTGACTCAAATTTACCATATTTATAAGGCCACACATTAACTTGATCAACTCCTTTTTAAGTTGAATTTTTTATGGTCCTGGGGTTTGTGAGGTGGTAATTCCTTAGGTTTTGCAAAGATGGATACGTGCTTAGCCACAAATACTTATTGTTGTTGCTTCTCCAAATTAGTGTCATTAATAGATAGCTCATGGAATTGTTGTTCTATTGACTATTGAAGTCTTAACATGTATAATTGGCTAGTTATTTGAGGCTTAGCTAGTAACTTTTCAAACCCCTTGGTATTAACCTGCTTCAGATTACTTGGTAAACTCCCTTTTAGAAGTGCCTGCTTCCTTTCCCAATTGAACTGTATGGTTTGTTTACAAAGGTAGCAAAGCATCTCATCAAGGGTGGAAAGCCATTGGACCGTTATAACCATGTAACAGCCTACCGATGGTAATACTAAGCATTGGTAACACATTGAAAGCCTTGTAATTGCCATTTGAATCCTTCACACTGCTACATATAGGGTTAGTGAAAATCGCACCCACATTCACCGTTATGTTCTCTATTGGTATCAGCTTGTAAACCCCTTTTTATACCAATGCAACATCTACAAAATTGTGAGTGCTACCATTGTTTATTAGGATATGAATTACCTTATCTTTATGTGATTCCACTACTCTCATTTGTTTGAATTCTCCCATCAACACTCTTGATATGGCTTGTATAGAAATATAGGTGTTTCTGCAGTAATTACTTCATTTACATTCTCTAAGTCTATAGCTGACTCCTCATCATCCTCTGCCAAAAATATGTTCCACTACTTCTTACATTTATGTCCTGGAACATATTTGTCATCATGCCAAAACAGATAACTTTTACCCTTTTATCTTTGAATTCTTTACTATTCAGTTGTCTTCGCCATCTTCATAAGGGTTTATTAGGAATATTCTTTTGAGTAGTGGTTGAGCAAGGGGAAGAGTTTGTGGTTGGTTGGTTTGTTTTAAAGGGGCTCTCTGGGTGGGATTCGTGTTAGGTGACTGAGGTTGTGATTGGTGTTCATTGATAAACATATACTGTTGAAACATCTATTGAGTTTTGCCATCTCCTAACCTTATTTCACTTGTGTATCACAAAGTTGGGTTCGCACTTCGAACATCTCCTACATTTCCTTAATTCGATTGTACAATGATTGTTCCATTTTTTGCATCTCCTGAGCTCTAGTTCCATCGGCCATGGTTGAGTAGTTGAGTTTTGTGAGCGGAGGGTTCTGATTCAAGAAACAAGATTGTTGCCCTCATAACAGTTGATATGAACAAATTGCAAACAGTAGAGGGTTTTAGAGAGAGAAAATAGATGGAAAAGAAGAAGATTAGAGAGAGAGTAATCCTTTTTGTTATGATATGCTCGTTACCTTGGGAGAAATATAGCTGGCCATTAGGATACAACGGTAATAACAGTAGCTTAATAAGGGCCAGTTACAATGGGCCAACTGTAATAAAGTTTTTAATAGCTACACCATCATTCTTTACATTTATTCATACTAGCTTATTTGTGCATTGGCATGGTCATCTCTTTGTTATTCTTTCATGAATTTGGTTTTCTATACAGGCTGATGAGAAAATGCAAGAAAATTTACTTGCTGGGAGAGGAATATCTTTTTTGCGAATTTTGGAGGCTGTACCTTTTCAGGGTGATGGAGATAAGATCAAATTGCCACCATCCTGCTTCACAGCATTGTCTGATGAAGGTGCTTTTGATAAGGGACCTCTATATTTCCAGTTATTAGTGGTTCATCATGAAGGTCCTTCGGAGATGACCTCTAGTGACTCAAAGCAGAAAAAGCAGAAAACAACTCATTCTGGTGTTCTCGAGTTTACTGCAGAGGAAGGATCTGTTGGACTACCTCCTCACGTATGGAATAACCTGTTCTCTGCAGATGCACCAAAGGCTCCTTTGGTTGAGGTTCGTTATGTCTGGCTGCCCAAGGGAACATATGCAAAACTTCAACCTGATGTTGTTGGCTTTTCAGATTTACCCAATCACAAGGCTATCCTTGAAACTAGCCTTCGACAGCATGCAACTCTTTCAGTAGGTGATGTGATCACTGTCAACCATGGGATACTGATATACAAGTTACGGGTTCTTGAGTTGAAACCTTCAACAAGTATCTCTGTCCTTGAAACAGACATTGAGGCTGATGTTGTTGGTTCAGAATCAGCTGTTGAGAGTGCTAATCAGCATAGCCTGAAGCCACTCAATTTTGGGGCTGTAGAATCAGGAATGGTTGAAGAAGGGAGCTATAGGTACTATAAATTCTCTGTTGATGATGATTCTTGGAGGAGAATTGCTTCAGGAGAAGTCAGAGTTGAAATAAAATTAGAGGTTGAGACTCTTAGTGGTGATACTGACCTTTACATATCCAAGCATCCTCTAATATTCCCAGCTCGTCACCAGCATATTTGGTCCTCCCATGATGTGGGCTCAAAATCTTTGATCCTTAGGCATACGGATGAGAACTTTGGTAAAGGTACATATACTATTGGTGTTTATGGCTTCCAAGGGACAACGAAGTACAAGGTGTCAGTCTGTGTTCAGAACATTAGCAACCTTATGGTGAGTAAACAAGCTGGATCTTCATCATCACTTGAGGTTGATTCTGTAGAGTGTAGGAACTGCAAACATCTGATACCAAGTAAGAGTATAGTATTGCATGAAGCGTATTGCACCAGGCATAACATTGTATGTCAGCATTCTGGTTGTGGAATTGTTCTACGAAATGAAGAGGCAAGAAATCATTTACATTGTGAGAAGTGTGGGCAAGCATTCCATCAAGAAGAAATGCAGAAGCACATGGAAGTGTTCCATGAGCCCCTTCAGTGCCCGTGTGGTATATTTCTTGAGAAGGAACAAATGGTGAGTCACGGAAATGCTGATGCTGCTTGTTCTTCTTTATCTTTGTCTTTTTTGTACCCAATTGTTCCTCAAATATCTATGGAAATTTCTTTCATCAGTGCTACATTTGTGTACTATAGCGCCTACCATTTTTGGGATACTGTTTTTGGCTGTATTGGAATATGACTTGTTCTGTCACTAATTCTGCAATTTTAGCCTATCATCTAAATCCATTGTTTCCTAATCATTGAAGTTTGTTTGTAGATTTGGATGTTGTAGTTATTAACCGATTTATGTTGCATTTACTCTCTTTTTGTCAAGGATTAAACGTAACTTCCATGAGACTTTAATTCTACAAGTCGAATCTGTTAGAATTTGCTATTGTATTGCAATGAGATAAGTTCAATGTTCAAGTTGTCTTCTTTACAATTTCATTAATATAATTCCTCATTTGTGTCGTCCAACTTGCATTTAATTCACTTATTTGGTCGTATTACTATGGCAGGTGCAACACCAGGCTTCAGATTGTCCACTCCGTCTTATAACTTGCCAGTTTTGTGGTGATACAGTTGCAGCTGGGAGTTCAGCTATGGATTTAAGAGACCGATTGAGAGGACTTTCTCAGCATGAAAGTATATGCGGGTCTCGAACTGCTCCATGTGACTCTTGCGGACGATCTGTCATGTTGAAAGAGATGGATATCCACTATGTTGCTGTTCACCAAAAAAGTTGATCCTGTCACACGAAAGTCTTATAGGCACAAAGAGGCTGTCATGAGCTGTTGCCGGATAGATTCATGTTGTTATTTGTAAAATACTTTGAGGTATCTCCATCGGAATGGGGTGGGTTTGTTGGCCTTGAAACGGGCGGTGCAACAGTAGCGGCTAGTGTTGATCGTATGATCGTAAATATAATTGATGTTGCTTTCCACCTGTGTTTAATTTGGAACTTGTTTCCTATTTCATAGTATATAACAATTAAGCACATGTTTCTCCGTGTCAAATATATGTATAATATGTTAATAATAGCCTTCTTTCAGCCCTAAGGGGTATTTATGGGATTGAAGGAATTTTCTACGTTTTTTCTTCGCCAACCTGCTTGCCCCTTTTCCTTGAATAGCTACTGTTTCTCCAGTTCTTGTGTAGGCTGATGCCCCATATCCTAGCAGATTTTCCCCCAAAACCCTGTCTCTTCTCAACCCAAACAAGCCTAGAAACTCCCATCATTCTATGCCCTAGCTCCCTCTCCATCAAACCAACCCGCACAAGATCTGGTGCCACTAACTTCATACTCTTCTTCATTGAAACCATTTAACTAGGAAGAAGTGCTTGCTAACGCCTCTGGAACTTGTCGCCAGTACATTCCACCCGCCGTTAGGGATGGTTTAGCCATTGTTTTTCCCTGATGTCTTAAAGCAAGATGCAAGTTTATGGGAGTTTACACTAATTGGTTTCTTTCTTGGAAACAGATTAACCTTCCCGGGGATGAAACCATAGGCTTTGAAACAGTGGATACTTAGAGGACTGCAAGAGGAGTTGCTGAGTGAGGATCATCTCTTCCTTTTCAAGTTCATCGCAAAAGAAAAGACCTTGAAAGTCATAGAAGAGGGACCATGACACTTGAATGATTTGCCAATCTTTCTCCGGATGGAAACCTAGCATTAAACTTTAAAGCATAAGTAGGTTCCATTATACGATAGAATATTGATCCACTAAGGGCTAACTCTCCTTCCAAGTTTTATAAGCAATCCATTATACATGGATGAGGCAACTCCATCAACAAAAGGCATAGGATACAAAAGAATCAACATCAATGTTGACATGGATTATAACCCACCCAAAGAGGTTCCATTGATGAGATTGGGAGCGGAGGATAAGTTTGTGGGGAACAACATTAAAGTATCTAACCAATGAAGGTCATCTCTAGCTCAACAACGGAAGAAATGGCTATCAACAGGTAAGGTGTTCAAAACTAGTTTTTATAATGAATCGATACAATTGGAAAATGTTGAATCCACATTACCTAGAATAGATGTCTCTGAGAATTTAGGTGTGGCTCATGGTTCCTTTGACCATAATATTCAAGAACTTAATCAGAAGATGAAATCTCCTAGATCAAATAATGTGCCTACTCCCTCTCCCATTCAATGCCAACAGGATAATTCAATAGAACCCGTTGATAATGTTCTAATTCAAGGAGCTGGTGAATTACAGCAACATCCTAATATCCCTCTAGCTAGTGATGATGCTGCTCAGGAAGCTTTTATATCCATTGAAAGGAACAAATCTATGCAAAAAGCTATGTATAGATGCAATAATTTCTCGAAGAACTAATGAAATTGTTTCCGTGGAATTTTAGGGCTTTTAATGATCCCAAAAAAACAACAATGGTAATTGTTTATATCAAGGCAATAAGACAGAACTTGTTTGATCTTTCGGAAAAAAAAAAAGGAGAGGGAGAAATGTCAAAGTTTATGGCTATTTAAGACTCATTGAAAGCTCACTTCTAACCCCGATAGGCACCATAGAGGAATGATTATCGTAGCACATAATCAGAATAAATTGTCGGTGTTGAGTTACCAAGGCACTAACTAATGCGTTCATCTTTTAGCTAAAATTGAAGGTATTAGATAGGCCTTATTCACTTTTATCTCTGCATCCAATTTTTCATTCTAAAAAGATATATTGTGGAATTATTTGGTATAATACAAGAATATGGTGAATGATCCATAGCTCATCATTGGTTAATGATCCATAGCTCATCATTGGTTACTTTAATTGTACACTATTAGGTTTGGAATCTAAAGGCTAAAGATTCTTAGGGAAACCTTACGGGGAATTCAAAACCTATCTTTTGAATCTAGAAGTCACTAATCTTAGACATAATGGAAGATTCTTTACATGTTCCAATAATTAGGATTGTCAGTGGTAATTAAGGAGAAAATTTAATAGGGTTTAGTTACTTATTGTGGTTCAAAAAATTCAATTCAAGCATAGCTCATTTTAATAACAATCTTTATTCAAAATCATTCCCCCGTGTAAACTCATTTATGAAAAGGTAAGAGGTCCTTCTTCATTTAGATTCTTTTAACTACCTTAGTGATATGTATGGGTTCAGGAAGTTATATCTAAGGGACTAGATTATCAAGTGAATGGTTGTGGTCTTACCAATTCCACAAGAAGCTGATAGGAATATAATAGGGGCTCAAATCCTTTTAGAAAATACGCACAGGGACACTTTTGAGGTTATAAAGTGAGCCAAAGAAGCAATAATACATTGCCAGGATAAACTCTATGATTATACCTATGATGGCCCTCTCAAGATCAAGGAAAAGCAAACCTTGGACAATTATACAATGTGCTATAGAAGCACATTGTTCCATTCTCATGCAAAAATCAAGGGTGTTATGGCTGAAGGATGGAGACTCCAATTCCTAGTACTTCCATAGATCACTGCTTACTAGGAAGAATCATAATAGAATATCTAAGTTACTCACTAATGAGGCTAGAATTATCATTCACTAGAATGACCTCAAAATCCATACCAAAGATTTAAATGCTTAAGCTAAAGGCCCTCATACACCTACTTATCAAATACAAGGTAGGGAATTGAAGAGATACCTGGCTATGATATGAAAATTGAAGTACAGTTGGCCCTATTCATCTTCTCCCTAACTTTGCTAGCCTTAAATTTTTATTCCATACAAATGCAAATATTGGTAGTTTTATTAGAAATGGAAGATAATATTGTGACAATAGAGGTGAACAATTCTTTCAAGGTTGCTTTCCCCCAAATTCACCTAGACTTGTAATTATAGGATAAGGTAATTTTTCTTAAGCATCCTTCTGGCTTCTTTACAAACGAGTCTTGTATGGTTATGACTAAGAACTAGGCAATGACTGTGAATAATTGTTATCTTGTGTGGAATAAGCTTCTTATCCTAAGATTCTCGTTTACTTTTTTGCTTGCAATTAAAGAAAAGCTCACTACCTTTGACAGAACAAGAGGCACCAATAATCAGAATTATATGTTGTGTTTGTTAGATTAAGAAACCAATGCACATATTCTATTTAGTTGCCTTTAATCATATATGGTTTGTAGGGATGCTATTAGACTTTATAACTTGGATTTGCAAATCAAAGGCATATAAGGAATAATTCAGTGGCTATGTCCCTTTTCCAGGGGTCATAAAGATGAAAAGTTACTATATAGCTTAGTTCTTAGTAGTATAATTTATGGTGTTTGGTAGGAAATGAACCAAAGGGTATAAAAGGGCAAGTTCAATTCTCTAAATCATGTAACTGAATGCAACATTAGACATATCAAAGAACTAATTATAACTAGCGAAAAAATGCTTGCACTTTCTCCACTTTTGAAATTAAATTGTTCCCTCTAGTGACTCCTAATGAGTTGCCGTACTCCTAACATGTTACACATGTGGTGCCTTAATGAGCTTTAATATTCTTGAATTGTACCTGATGTTTTGGTTTATACATTCCATATAAACTCTGTAGTTATTAATGCAATTTATTTACTTTTTAAAACAATGAAAGAAAATTTTATTGTACAAGAAAGAACAAAATGTGCAAGACAATGGAGGAGGAGCACATGACCATATTGAAATATGTAAATCCGTCACTTAGAGGGATGAAGTATAGTATAATAAGACTATAAATCAATGTTAACTACTTTGGTGTCAAGTTTAATGTGATTAAAATGTTGTAAAAGTATGTTTAGTGTAGCATCCCACCTCTGCAAGACCCGAACCCGACATCGACGGTGATATCCGAGTTCGTGCCCACGAAGGTAGCATGCTAGAACAAACAATCAGTCACAAACCGGTATAAATTTTTTTTTAAACAATAATATGGACAAAAGTTCATTTTCGATTTGGGCCCCATTTCATTTATAACCCCTTTTTCAATTATAAATCAATCCACCTTGGGCCATTCGGGCC
>JAOQMQ010000004.1:13174212-13187572 GCA_027563845.1 Erythroxylum subrotundum
CCCAATGCTCCCAAATTCATTTCTTTTATCTCAAAGCATTTCAAATGAAACACAATCATATCCATTTCCTCTAGTTTTGTATAACCTTAGTCTCAAAGCTTACATGTACCAATATTTAGGGTTCTAACCCTTAGTAGAGGGGCGGGATGTTACATTTAGTTTGATGGATTATCATTTTAGTGATAAATCTATTTAAATTCTTTGACGATTAAGTAGTAAGAGAATGATCCAAACCATTATAGTTTTCTTGTGGAATTGACACTTTATTTATTGCTAATTTTTTTTGAAAAATGAAAAAAATTCATTGCTTATAAACTATGGAATATGCACAAGGCATATACAGGGCTAATAAGCTCGTGCCCACCCAACAAAATATATAATTAAAGACATTTAAGCATGATAAATGTATTGTTTCACACGCGTACAACTCTGATTATTTTTCATTGTTACATTATGTCTAGAAATTTCACAAATTGTAATGAAGTTGTTTAACTCCATCACTAGATGTGCTTGATTATCCTAGCCTTTAATTATTGTATCTTCTTGTTTCTGTTCTCAGCTAGTCAAGGTATGTATTAAGATATTTCATCCTCTTTTTGTAGTTGATGTCAACCTTGTACAATGCATAAGATGATCTAGGTACTTTCCAGTTGTTATATTGAATTAGTTAATATGCCAATAAGTGCTTAACGCATGCGAGAGTTACATTGCATGCTTAAGCAGATAGATATGCTCTCTTATCTTATTGTGGAGCTTACTGCTGAACTAATATGTGTCAAGGGTAATGTCTCTAAAAATACAATAATTTCTTTCCTCCCATATGATGTAAATTTAATAAGATAGAGCTAAATAAAAGCACTAGGTTGTTGACTTATTTGTTTGAATAATATTGGCACCCCATTGGATTATCTTTTTCCAATCATTTGGTGGATCACCAACCTAACATCAACTTAGTATCTACTTCCATGGTTCATTCATGAACTCACATTGAAAGAATATGTGAGAGATGCTTTATCTATTTAATTTAACTATTCATTATATCAAATCCTCTGATAATAGTCTTGTAGATATTCTAACCAGAGAATGGAAGCAGCCATAATGAGTCTCAAAGAATCATTAACCAAAAAGGAAGCAGAATTAGTGGATTTACAACATTAAGTTGGACTCGTTACCAAAGAAATCAACCAACTTCGATCTACCATTACACTTTTGGAAAAACAGATTACACCTGAATCCATTCCACCAAACACCCAAGCTTTTATACAACCAATTACTCCATAACAAATTACTCAGCATTCTGTTTCCAAACCCCCTGAACATTTACCTATCTCTCAACGCAAAGAAGATGCCAAAGGACAAAAGGTTTATGTCATTTATAATGGACCTATGGTAGGCATTTATGATGAATGACATAAAGCAACAATACACATTACAGGCAAGTCTTCTGTTTTACATAAAAGCTTTGCAACCAGATTAGAAGCATAACAAGCATTAGCTGATTTTCGAAACCCAGTTTTAAAACCATAGTATAAACAGGTTTTAGAAAAACCAGTATCAGATATAAAAATGAAATCATTAGGAAAACCCATAAATATAGACCGCATCAATTCATTACCTACCAAAGCACTTTAAAAAGAAAAGGGAAAAATCACTTCCGAAATGTTTTGTGATTGTTTCTAATCACTTAACGAATGGACCGAAGAACAAAAGATTTTCCAATATTATCCTCAAAACCGTGGACAATATGGACCTAAAGCAATCATCTTCCCAGAAGCAGATCCTTTGACTACCTATCTGTTCTTTCAGAGTGGACTCAATGATACAATTTATTTAACCAAATTACATATTCTCTCAGAATTTCCTATAGGTTTCATTCAAGCAGTTAAAAACTATAAGGATCGCTTTACCAAGGATAGTGAAATTTTTATTAAAATCTTTAGCAGTTATCCTATTTTTAAGGAAACAGACACCATCAAGGATGCAGAAATACGAGTATCTAGACTTGCTTTTCTTCAGATTAGAATCAACAATGGCATGTACCCCCCAATTGATGATCCACCAAAGCATACCTTTACTTGGGAACTTATCAATCAATTCAATCTCCATTGTCTTGATGGAATATATTCACAATGTTTACGAATTAATGAAGAATCAACCATCAAAGTCAATTAAAAAGGACCCAATATGATCATGGTTTCAGCCTATAAAGCAGCCATCAGTCCATACGCTCTGCAAATAATCAAACAATTTGAATTACCATTTTCAAAGATCGAAGGAATATTTACAGATCCTTCTTCCCCATGGAAGTATGCTATTTGTAATCAACTTCGAGACCATCCTCAACATAGCTGTAGTTATTGTCCTTCTCAGTCAAAAAATGACAAAGACGACAGCGGTTCCATTAACGCTATTATCGAAGAATAAAAGATAAAAGCAGAATCTAAAAAGAGGCAATAAAGTAACATGTAACTAAAGGACAAAGGCCTTTTGGCCCTTTCTTCCTTTTTACTTTAGCATCTTTTTCTTTTTACTTTTGCTTTTACTTTATTCCTTTCAGCTTTTGTCGGCCATTAATTCTGATTATTGGCCTTTTTCGTTCTTTTTCTATCTATATAATGTAAACTGAGCCTTCGCTCTTTCTATGAAATAAACAGCTACTACTGTCTTCTACCTCTCTCTTGTTTAATCCCCCTCTTGCTTGAGTGTGGCATTCAAAAGGATAAGTGCAAAGAAGGTATGAAGTTATTAGTAATTTTTGTTTCATCATTTATTATCTATCTCTTTTGTCTCATCCATTATACATTTTATACTTATCAATCTTTGTTTAAATTTTTATCTATCTGTTCTATTTATTTAGATTCTCATTCTCTATATTTATATCTTCGATATTGTTCTAGAGATAATTTTAGTTATACAATTTTACTATATCTTTTAGCTTATCGTTATTATAAACTCATCAAACAAACCAATCTACTTTTTTATTATGATACTGAAGAATGCTTTATCGATTATATCTACAACCTTTTTTAATAATCTCTTTTCAGCCATAATGTCTGTCTGTAAGTGTTGTAGAGCTACTTAGCAATTTATTCAACTTACTGAAAACAAAGTTTAACTTACCAGACAGTTACTCAACCATTTTAAGCATCTAGCTACCACTCTTCAAACTCTTGACGCACCTACAGATCAACAAGCAAATTGTAACACAAGGATTCAAGATTATCAGAATCTTTTAGATATTGAAAAAAGAGAATTAAAAAAAATTTATGAACTGTTCAAAAATCATTATATCAAAACTCATGTTGAACCACGTATTCAAACTCGTAGATCACAATAAAGTTTTCTTTTTATATCTCGACATTCTTCTTATTCTCATTGCAAAAAATTTCCTACTTTCATTCATCTTACTACTGAAAAAGCAAATATTAGTAAACAAATTATTCAATATTGGCAAATTGAACGAACTCAATTAGTACAATCTCCCAATTCCCTTTCTACTAAATTAAACAATTGTCAAGAAAGAATAAATCAAAATACTAGCATTCATCAATTAGAATTACAAGAACTTCAAGCTTTACATCTACAATTAAGTAATCATTATAGAACACATCTTAATGGAGAATCATGGTTGTCTTATTTGTTAACAATTAAATCAATATATATTAGAAACAAAAGACTTAAAAAATCAATACTTAATTGAAAAAAATATTATGAAAGACGATATAATTATCTAGTTTTTCATATTACAAATAATGGAATAAATCCTATCAAAGAAAAATTGGAATTAGCTACAAATATGTATAATTTTTATACTCAAGAGTTAAATCATTTACAATCATTATTATACCAACATCAAACAACTCGCTATCATGTCTAGTCAGAATCAAGAACAAGAACAAAATATATTTGAAATAGATAATTTAGAATTAACTGAATCAACTAGAACATATCATATAAATACGTTATTATCAAATGAAAAACAAAAACAAATAGCTAAAGCTCAATTAAATTTAAAATCAGGACAAGATATTCAACACTCATTATTTAAAAATATCGTCAATTGAAAAAATATCATTTACTTTGGTAAAATAGTACATGAAACACCTATAAGGATAGATCAATGTAATGGCCATATTAGAATTAATTTAATAAATCAAGAACAAATTTCGAAACAATTACAAAAAATACCAGAAGAAAAATGACATTTTTTATTTAATAACTTTATGATTGGTGTTTTTAATGTGATATAATGTAAATATTGACAAAAGGGGTTATATAATTTTAAAAAATTGTTTCCTAAAATTAAAGGTAATCCTGATTCTTGTTGATATATTAAAAGAATGATAAATGTAAAATTTTCTATTATTATATTGTTATAATAGCTTACATACCAAATAGCTTTTATACTTCACAGTTTTTTCTAATTTTTTCCAGTTAGATATTAATTGTTTTGATGCAATACATATTGTGGCTCTTGTATCTATATATGCATTTAATTTTTTATTCTGAATTGTTACTTGAATAAAAGTTGTATTCGGATTCAGTTGATGATTTCGACTTTTGGGATTCATATTGATTTAATTGGTTCTAATTGTTGACTAATTGCAGCATTTAATATATTGAATTTTTCTTTATAATTATTTTTTTTTTCTTTGGACAATTGTTTGCATAATGTCCTTCTTCTTTGCATAGCCAACATTTACTTTGCTACCCGAAACTCAAGTTAAAGATAAGGTGAAACCAAATTACTTAAGTTTACCACGCATCCGCTTATGCGACGTCCTTATACAAGTAGTGGAGGAACCATGAGCACTGCTGCGGTTATGCAGAGTCGAACTCATGACGTGGGGCAAGTCCCTAAGTCCATACTTAGAGCCCTGATACTACTTTGCTACCCAAAACTCGAGTTAAAGGTAGGGTGAAACCAAATTACTAAGTCAAAATCCACTTGATCCTCTAAAAAATAATAACAAACAGCTAATCGAAATTAAATCAAAAGATCCAACACAAGAAATAAATATTCGCAATAATATACCTTATACTTAATTAGATGTTCAAGAATTTATCACTAAATGTACTGAACTTTTAACTAAACAATTAATTTCTCCCAGTACTAGTAAGCATTCAGCCCCTACTTTTTATGTGAATAATTCAGCTGAACAAAAATGAGGAAAAAGACGAATGGTTATGAACTATAAAAAACTCAATGACGCCACTATAGGCGATGCATATAAATTACCTCGAAAAGACTACATAATCAATAGACTAAAGGGACATAAATGGTTCACTACATTAGATGCAAAATCAGGTTATTAGCAATTACGATTACATGAAAATACTAAACCTTTAACTGCCTTTACATGTCCACCTCAAAGGCATTTCTAATGGAATGTATTACCTTTTGGATTAAAACAGGCACCTAGTATTTATCAACGATTTATGGATAATAATCTTAAATGATTAGAAGAATTTACCCTTGTTTATATAGATGATATTATCATTTTTTCAAACATAGATAAAGAAGATCATTTAAAAAAGGTTAAAATAGTCCTTCACAGATGTCAAGACAAAGGATTAATTTTAAGTAAAAAAATAAAACTAGCACAACAAAATATAGAATATTTAGGTATCGAATTCTCTAATGGATTTTTAAAACTACAACCTAATATTCTACATAAGATATAAAAATTTCCTAATATTTTAAAAATCGAACCCATGCATAAAAAATTTTAGGCATATTAAACTACATCTCTGATCAAGGTTTCTTTAAAAATTTAGCCACTGAACGTAAAACATTACAATTAAAATGTAGTACTAAAGAACAATGGAATTGGACTTCTAATGATACACAAGCTGTATAGAAATTAAAATCATTATGTAAAGAATTACGCATTTTATATAATTATCTTCCAAATGATATACTCCTGGTACAAATCGATGCTAGTATGGACACATGGGCTGGATGCCTTTTGGCTAAACCACTGAGGCAAAAGAAGTATTTATTATGCAAGTATATAAACGGGACATTTAATCTCACTGAATTTAAGTATCCAATACTTGAAAAGGATACACTAGCCTGTCTCAAAACTTTGAGAAAATGGCGTATATATTTATTACATGTTGAATTTACAATTCAAATAGATTCCAAGTATTTATGTGGTTTTATTAGATATAATATAAAAACAAATTATAATCAAGGACGCCTCATTCGATGGCAATTGGAATTAAATCAAATACTCGACTCAAATTAGGAATTCCTCTAACTTCTCATAATTTAGATGAAACTATAACTATCGCTTATAAATTTTATAAAGAAAATCTAATGACTATAGGACAATATTCATTTTCTATAACATATTAGATTAGCTATGCTTTAACAAATTCAGATCATAGTATTGAATTTCGAAATACTGATAAAATATATATTGATCAATTATTTAGTGATGTCGCTAAAGTTGGAGCTAACTTTCGAACAAAATTAAGAACTTTACCCGAAATGCAATATCCAATTCAAATAAATAATAGACATTCTTTTTCTAATAACTCATCATTAAATAAACCTAACCTTTTAAGAACACAATCTTTAAGATTACATAAAGCCATTAGGTTTGTAGAACCTGGACAAAGTTTAGAACAATCAGTTAGAATTACAGATCCAATAATTCAAATAGATAATCATAATAATTCTATAACTATGTTACCGCAAATGAGGAAGATGATCAAGCTTAATCATAAGAGTGATGCAAGATAAGGGTGCAATTATCACGTGGAGTTAACGAGCGATTGCAAGGATCATTTCGTGTAAACGGGTGTAGGGGAACTAGGTCTCGGGCAATAAATTGTAGAATTTAGAACCTCGTACGATATGTTTTGTGTGTGTGAATGTCGTATGTGTGTCTTTGGTTCTTCCTTTCTGTTATTCTCTGTCGGTAATCTTTGGGGTCATAGCCTGTAATCGGATATTCGGAAACGTGTTTTGGTTGGAATACAGAAGTTATATAATAAATGGTATCAGAGAAGTCGATCCTAGAATCATCCATGGCAGAAGGCACGAGAGGTGCAGATTTCATACGACTAGAGGAAGCTTTGAAAGGTCTTGTGGAAGCTCAAGGGCGACATGAATGTCTATTATTAGAGCTCCATGAGCGGAGTGAGAAGTTATTTTCGGAGGTACAAGGTCGAACTGCTAAGCTGGAGAAGGACGTGGGGGAGTTACGATCAACGCAATCTGTGGGCGAAGTGAAACCCGGCGAAGGCAGCAGCCTATTAGGATCTCCGACAACACCGCAAGATGCAATACCTACCAAGGATGACTATGGTGGTCCTATTCGTTTGGGGCGGATTGAATTTCCCTCATTTGCTGGGGACAATGTTAAGGCATGGCTGTATAGGTGTGAACAATATTTTCACATCGACCAGACGGCGGAGCACGTGAAGGTCAACCTTGCCATTTTGCACATGGACGAGCGAGCATAGGAATGGTACCGTTTGTTCACCAGAAATCGGTCGGGCACTGACCTAGTGGAGTGGTCGGAGTTCTCTAAAGCTCTTACTCAACGATTTGCTACTGAGCTTTTTGATGATCCCGTTGGCGATTTCAAGGAGTTGCAGCAAACGGGGATGGTGTTGGAGTATTGTGCTCAGTTCGATCATTATTCAAATCGACTGGTGCTATCGGAGGACTACCTTGTGGGATTCTTTGTGAAGGGCCTTAAAGCAGAGATGGGAGTGGCAGTGAAGCTGCATGAACCGCAGACATTGCACCAGGCATACACCTTGGCTCGGAAACAGGAGGCCATTTTAACCACAACTGGTGCATCCATGCAGAGTAGGCCGGCACCCACGCGGCCGTTGTTTAGTGGGAAGGCACCACTAACACAGGGCGCTCCGTCCCAACGAGCGTCGGGTGCAGGAGGGCTATTACCTACTCTACCTGGGTCTACTGTAACCGATCGGGCGTCCACGGGGAAGCCGTATAGACCAGCTCGGTCTATCAGTAGTAGAGATTTCGATGAAAAAAAAGCGAAAGGGCTCTATTTTTGGTGTGATGAGAAGTACACATTTGGAGATAATTGCAAGAAGCGTCAACTTAAGTTTTTCGTGGTAGCTGAAGATGATGAAGAGTTCAGTTCACTTATGGACGCAGGAGAGAAGCCTCTTGTTGAAGAGGGAGAGATAACTTGTCCAACGATATCCCTGCAGGCCATGACAGGATTTGCGGAAGAAGTGGAGTATAGACAAATGAGGGTGCTCGGTATGCACCAAAGGAGACCAATACATATCCTTATCGACAATGGTAGCACTCATAATTTTGTCGAAGCTTCTGTGGTAAAAAGGGGAACATGTGACTTGCGGAACATACCACCCATAAGCATCACGGTGGGCGGGGGATTGCAATTGCAATGCGTGCAATGTTGTCGGAACTTTGAATGGACGATGCAGGGGATCTCTTTCTGCATGGATGCGTTGGTTATAGCTTTGGGAGGGTGTGACGTTGTATTGGGCGTACAATGGTTGGTAGGGTTGGAAGATGTCCTGTGCAATTTTCGCATGAGGACGATGAAGTTTCGATGGGAAGGGAAGATGGTAACCTTGAAGAGTGGTCCGGATAGTAAGTCGAGAATTATTTCAAGCAAGGGTCTTCAGAAAACCTTATAAGGAGCTGGAGGGGAGCAATTATTTATGCTCCAACTATCAACCCCCCTCGAATATCAGATGCAACAGATGCGATTAATGGAGGAATAGGGCAGTGGGTCTGACGAGATCGATAGGGTGCTAGCCGGTTACGCAGAGGTATTCCAGGAACCGAACCAATTACCCCCGGACCGTCAGTATAATCACCAAATTGTATTGCACGAAGGGGTTGATGCCATAAACGTGCGGCCTTACCGTTATCCGGGAGCGCAAAAAGACATCATTGAGCAGGAGGTCAGACAACTTATGAATCAGGGGTTCATCTGCCACAGTTACGGTCCTTACTCGTCGCCGGTGGTGTTGGTGAAGAAGAAAGATAATTCATAGCGGATGTGCGTCGACTACCGCGAGTTAAATCGTCATACGGTCAAGGATAAATTCCCAATTCCTTTGATTGAAGAGCTGTTGGATGAGCTGCATGGGGCGAGTTGGTTTTTCAAACTGGATCTCCGTTCGGGTTACCACCAGATCCGGATGCAACCCGCAGACATACCGAAGACGACGTTCAAAACTCATGAAGGGCATTACGAATTTCTGGTAATGCCCTTCGGCTTAACAAACGCACCTTCTACGTTTCAACGACTGATGAATGAACTGTTTAAACCATATCTTCACCGCTTCATTTTGGTCTTCTTCGACGACATTTTGATCTACAGTCCAACATTAGCCTTGCATGTGGAACATCTAGCCAAGGCTCTTAAGACGATAGTGGATAACTAGCTGTACTTACGAGGAAACAAATGTGTTTTTGGGGCTCGACAAGTCGATTATTTGGGGTATACTATTTCGGAGGCTAGGGTAGCAACGGACTCCAGGAAGGTGAAAACCATTGAGGAGTGGCCGACGCCCCGATGTGCTAAGGATCTTCGGGGTTTTTTGGGGATCACGGGGTATTACCGGCGGTTCATAAAGGGGTACGGTGCTACTGCGAAGCCGTTGACAGAACTGCTTACAAAGGAAAATTTGATCAATTGGAGTTGGCAACAGAAGGAGAAACGAGCTTTTGAAGCGTTGAAACAAGCCATCACTACGGCACCGGTGTTGGCCCTGCCAAATTTCTCCAAGCCTTTCATAATTGAGGCAGATGCATGCGGACAAGGGATCGGGGCAGTGCTGCAGCAGGATGGCCATCCGATAGCCTTTTTTAGCAAATCACTCGCACTACGACATCAAGGGCTCTCAACCTACGAGAAGGAGTTTTTGGCGGTCATAAAGGCGATCAAACAATGGCATCATTATTTGATGCCTAAGCCCTTCATCGTTCGCACGGACCACCGGAGTTTGAAGTATCTTCTAGAGCAACGGTTGTCCACACCTTTTCAACAGTCATGGTTACCAAAACTATTGGGATATGACTTTGAGGTACAGTACCGCAGCGGCAAGGAGAATGCGGCGGCAGACGCACTGTCAAGGATTACTAGTGTGGAGATGTTAATGATGTCAGTATCGCACTTGCAGAGTGAGTTATTAGACGACATTAAGCAAAGTTGGCAGGAGGATGACAACCTTCGGAAATTAATTGATGACTTAGAAGCGGGTATAGCTGATTCTAATATACATGAGTGGAAAGGGGGATTATTGCGATGGAAGGGGAGGTTGGTAATCGGAGCGAATCCCACCCTCTGGCGCCAACTTATTAAAATCAGCCACGATGACGCGATGGGCGGCCATGCAGGGGTGATGGCTATAACAAAGAAATTACAGTCGATGTTTTACTGGAAAGGCTTGGCAAGGGACGTGAGAGTCTACGTACAGAACTGCATGGTTTGCCAGCGTAATAAGCATGACAACGCGGCATACCCGGGCTTACTTCAACCAATTAGCATATCGGAAGGAAGTTGGAAGGCGGTGAGTTTGGATTTTGTGGAGGGGTTGCCTCCCTCCTGAGGTAAATCTGCAATTTTGGTATTGTAGACCGATTTACGAAATATGCACATTTTCTATCGGTGAAGCATCCTTACACGGCCGGTGACATCGCTAAGTTGTTTTTTAATAATGTGTTTAAATTGCATGGAATGCCAGAGAGTATAATTAGTGATCGGGACTCTGTATTTTTAAGCAAATTTTGGCAGGAATTACTGAAATTGCAAGGAGTTGTCTTGAAGTACTCGACGGCCTATCATCCTCAATCGGATGGCCAGACGGAGGCGGTGAGCAAGATTTTGGAGACCTATTTGCGCTGTTTTGTGGAGAAGCACCCCAGAAGTGGGGGGAATGGTTGGCGTTGGCAGAGTGGTGGTACAACACCACCTACCGCACCGCCATTGGCACGACGCCATTTGAAGTCTTGTACGGGTATCCGCCTCCAGTATACACACCGTACATTGTGGGTGATTCACAGATAACGGAGGTCGATCAGGTTCTGCGAAGTCGAGAAGCAATGATTAACGTCACTAAATTTCATTTACAACGGGCTTAGAATCGGATGAAGCAGTACGCAGACGCAAGGCGCTCGGACAGAGAATTTCAGGTGGGAGATCGGGTTCTGCTGAAATTACAGCCTTACAGATAATTTTCTCTCCAACGCCGAAGTAATCAAAAATTGGCGCCGCTGTATTATGGACCTTACAGAGTAATTCAGAGGATTGGAAAGGTGGCGTACAGACTTGAACTTCCGCCACAAGTGACAATTCACCCAGTCTTCCACATCTCTCAGCTTAAAAAGGCATACGAAAGTTAAGCTCGCACCACTACGGAGTTGTCGGAGTTTTTGTCATCAGCCGAAAAGGTGCCTATAGCGATCCTAGATAGGCGAATTACCAAACGGAATAATCGAGTGGTTACACAATGGCTGATCCAATGGTCGGATGGGGGTAGTAACAACGCTACTTGGGAATACGTGTTCGACCTGCAGAAGCGCTTTCCGAAGGTCAATTTGATCGACAAGGTTGTTAAGGGGAAGGGAATTGTTACGGCAAATGAGGAAGATGATCAAGCTTAATCATGAGAGTGATGCAAGATAAGGGTGCAAGTATCACGTGGAGTTAATGAGCGATTGCAAGGATCATTTCGTGTAAACGGGTGTAGGGGAACTAGGTCTCGGGCAATAAATTGTAGAATTCAGAACCTCGTACGATATGTTTTGTGTGTGTGAATGTCGTATGTGTGTCTCTGGTTCTTCCTTTCTGTTATTCTCTGTCGGTAATCTTTGGGGTCATAGCCTGTAATCGGATATTTGGAAACGTGTTTTGGTTGGAATACAGAAGTTATATAACAAACTACTGAAATTGCTACTATAAAAACTCAATTACAAGAGTTAACAACACATATTAAAAATACTTTATGAGTGTTACAAAATATATCGTTGAAATAATAGAAAAACAACGAAAAATTGAAATCCAAGTTAGTGAGCTTTTAGGAAATCAAACAAATATGTTACAAATAATACATCAATTAGTAAATGATAATAATCAAAATAAGGAAACAATAAACAATTTACAATATAGTTTATTAGAATTAGTTAATCGATTAGAAAAATTAATCGACAAATTACATCCTCAAGTAGAAAAAAACGATCTGCTCTAGAAATGGTATCAGAGCCTTCTAAGGCCAAAAATATTTTATTAGTTTCACCATGGACCATATGAATAATAATATTAAAAAAGATATACAGGATCAATTATCAGAAATTACTCAATTAATTCAAAAATTAACTCTCACATCATAATCTCCTGAAATATGACATCAGATAACCAACAAGGATGAAATTATTTATGGATATGATTCTGATCATGAAGTATATGTTGATCAAAGTAAACCCGAAGAATTACTCGAAAGTAGTCAAGCTGGCGAAAAAAGAAACATTGGTGAAAAACGGAAAAAGGAACAACAATATTCTTATCAATGGGAAACTACACCACCTAACGACAATTTGAATCAGCATGGTTATTATCGTAAAGGAAATAAAGTTAGAAGATTTCCTATGGAATATACTCCTAAACATATCACTCTAGGACCAGATGGTATACTTAATTTAGATTGCGTTCTTTCCCCTGAAAAATTATTATTAGAATGGGCAAATAAATATATTTTTTAGCATCAGTAGGTGAATTTGTGATAAGTTCTAAGAATTTTTTAATAAAGAAAATTTTTGTAGTGACAACAACACATAAACCAATATATTTGTATAAAGAGAAAATAAAAGGAGATAAACACAAAATTATATGGAAAGAAATAGAAAAAAATATACCAAAAAAGATATCATCAATAGATCAACTAGCTACCATGTTGTCATCATCACTATCCACATCATATATCATCGGTGTAACACCCCACTCCCGAGTGACCCGAACCCGATATCATTGGTGATATCCGAGTTCGTGCCCCGCGAGGGTGGCGTACTACATCAGTCGGTTAAAACTCAGTATAACTTTTTTTTTTAAAACATACATTGGCGGCGCGGCAAAAACAGTAAGTAACTTAAGCCCATGTTTACAATATATGATTTTCAGTTATTACAGTCATCCAAGAATAATTTACAATCAGTCAACGTATAAAAATAAGAAAAACCACAATGGGCTCATTATAAATACAAAGCATTATTGTACAATGATTGTGGAAAACAATTCGATAAGACACTAATGCAGACACGAACTGATCCCGACCTCTATCCTTCACTTGCCTACAGTACATACTCCCGCGTCGAACGGGGTACTCTTCCAGTCCT
>JAOQMQ010000004.1:13187672-13209732 GCA_027563845.1 Erythroxylum subrotundum
TAAAGGGTCCACTTTTGGGTCCCACCATAATAATGAATAGTTTAGAACCAAATAACAGTAGAAAATCAACCGGTTCGTCACTTGGCGACTTTTTTTTTTTCCGGTCCGAAAAATTATAGAAAAATTCCTGAAAATCCCGTAAAATATAAAACCCTCTATGAATCACTTAGAATAATTTTTCAAACCCAAGAACCATGTTAAACCCAATAAAATTGCATTAAGCCCAATTACCGGGAATGTCATGTATGCATGAACAGTAATTTCATGTGCACAAATGGTACTGTGTACCAATCCTATTATGCATGAACAGTCCTAAGTCATTCTGATCCATTTCATCCTATGCCAAATTTACTATTTTACCCTTCTAGTAGGGGGTGGGATGTTACAATCGGAGGTAAAGATCGTGGAAAAGGTTAGGGTATAGTCATAAAGATGATATGTAGGAAATATTCGTCCTATTCTCCATCATCTAGTTTATCCACATATACTCACATTTAGGAAATATTAGTGCTCACACTGTGTCTGGTGTAGTATGATCTACTTTATCTCCAATAAATCAATCTCCCACTCAATAAATCCAATTACAAATATTATGTTATCAATTTCACATCCTTCAGCTCTAACACCAGTACCTCTTATTGTGTTACTAGTGGTGCTTGTTTTATATCTAGAATCACAACTAGAGCATCTTTCCTATCCAAATCCTCTACCTCTACTATTATGGCATCATCCCAAACCCAAAAATGTATTATTTTCTAAAACATATACACCATTTACCTTTTTTACAAACTTCATATAATAAATTATATCAAGGTTTAGGGGGTTTATGATGTGTGCTTAATTGTTTATACATTCACTCCTTAACACTTAATGATTATTGTTGTGAATGCTTAAGACTTTATTTTAGTTCATATTTAGTATTAGGTACAATTCGGAAGCTCAAGAGCTAAAATGAGTTAAAAGCACATTCCTTGAGCCATTGTATTGATGTTCAAACTCATTTGTCTTTATGGAATAAGAAGGAGATGGATTAGAGTGAAGATGGGATAAGAAAATGTCCTAAAATGAAGAATTCATCAAGATCCACGGCCGTGCAGAATTTTGAAAGATGCATTTTTTTGGTGAAGCACGGTTGGATGTACAGCCGTGCATCAAACTGTGCATTTGCCTAGAAACCTAAGTTTTACATAAGTAGGCACTTGAGCGGTCAAAAGTAGCGATAATCTTTTTGGGGCATAAGAAAGGGAAAAAACTTGATTCCCTTGGAATTTATGGAGTGCTGATCTTTCTTTTTCCAATTCAGAGGTGAAATCGACGTTAAAGATCACATTTGAGCATATTGTCATTGTGTATTATTAAATCTTTCTCTCTTTAGGGATGGCTTATGTTATTCTTTCCTTATTGATTTGGGTATTTGTGTAAGGATGATCTAAGTGCTTCTATTAGATTGTTTTTATATAAACTCATTGCTAGAATCTCAAATATAATATGTAATTGTTGTGTTTTAGATTTATTTGTGACAACTAATGATGTTAAATCATTAGGGATAACGTAACATAGGTTAAATGACCTAAGTTTGTGTGGTTGTTGCCTAGATTGATCTTTTTTTTTTCTTCATAATATGGATGTCCGATTAAATCTCAAAAGCTTATTTTAGATTGTTCAATAGTTAGGTTTAGTTAAAGAGCTTATTTTGATTAAACACGATCTAAGGGAAATTTGGGCTAACAGAACTTTTTTTTGAAAAATTAAAATTGAATATATTAAATAATAGATTCAAGAACATCGCAACATTAAGAGAGTAGGAAAACTCTCCTGGGACAAAATGGCGACGCAAGAGATAGACCAATTAAAACATTGACATACCAGAGAAACATCAAGAAACATTAGACGAAATTACCAACATAAAGTGCACAACAACGTTTCAAGAATCAAAAAGGGAATTGGACAATAAAAAGGGTAAAGACTCCTACTCCTCTGTAAAAACGATGTTTAAATTTTTCCCAGTTGCGGTTTGAGCATTCAACGACGATAGAGGTTGCTTGTCATTACAGTCGAGCCATTGGTGAGAAAACTTTCATTGGATGCTACTTTCCTTGCTCAAACTACATATAATCGATTATTACATGTCTTCTCAGGCCAGATTCGCAGAAGCGCTACAAGCAGAAAGGTCGCGGGTCAAGCTCAATCCAGGTAAGAGTTGAAATCTTGTTCTTTTCTCATTTAAGCATAATCTATTTCCCAAGTTATTATCTGTTCTTTTACATTCCTTATAATCATTTGCATCATAACTTCTGTTGAATGTCAAGTTCTGTTGTGTTCTTTACATCATAATAGAAATTATTGTTAATCTACAACCAATAGTTTTCAAGAAAGGTGTGAAAAAAATAACATAATGAAGTATGTTTAAATGTGTATAGGCTAAAGATTGACCCAAGAATCAAATTCTAAAATCATTCATCAATTTTCTCACTTTTATTGCTGTTTAATTTGATTTGCTTCCATTAGTTCAATTTACTTAGTTTTCTTAATTGCATCAAACCAAATCCTCTTTTATATCCTAAACATCGATTTTTTCATTGCAAAAGTTACACGAATACTTTCTGTAGATATGATCCTTACTCATTACTATTATAAAATGGTTATGCAAAGTTACGTTTATTTTTTGATATATTTTACACGCATAAGTTTATTTTAGAAGCTAAGTTAATACTAAGGAGGTTTGGGTAGATATATAGGTTCTTTGCTAGATAGGCTATAAATGAATGATGATTGTTTAGAATAACTTTACCATTCTAATGTACATCTAAGGCAAGTGAATATATTGTTCTATTATAGTTTTATAGTACTATAGGTCCAAATTATGAGGAATCAGTACAAAAATTAAGCCCATTCTTCTTACTATTATTCAATCAATAAAAAATTTTGTATGGTTTATTGAATCAAGGAGGTTGGAATCCATATTACTGATAAAACGATTTTATTCTACTCAAAAGTTGGTCTTAATCAAATTTATGGTGTTAAATTGTTTATATCAACTTAAACGTGTCTTCTCTTTTTGTTTTGTTTGTTTGTTGTGCTAGATCTCCGTCAATACATTATGCTTTTCTAATATTCATAATTTATCATGTTTCCTGTAAATCACCGTTGATCTATAGTCCATTGTCGGGCATTTTAAATTGATTTCAAATGCCTTAGGTCAGGTCCTAAGTACTTAAGATTTGGTTCCGTCATAAGAAAGTAACTGTCTATCAACCAAACATGATTGGTGTGAGTGATTCATCACTTTCATCTCTTAACCAGTGGTCTCGAGTTCAAGCTCTGGGAATAGAAAAATCTGTTTGGCCAGTACTTTATCTTTCACGGGCTGATCCGGTGCGAGTGGAGATTAGTTTAAGTGTAGATGACTTAAAGGCGCCTTCTTACAATTAAGTCCCTCTTAAAACACCTTTTGGATAATAAAAAAAAAAAGGAAAATAACTGTAGCCTACAAGAACAACTTCTTTGTAGACATGCACAGTCACTGCGTCAAATGTGCTTTTGGGCCCACTGGTAACAGTCAAATTAGTAAACATCTCGGATGACCTACCTACACGAGAAAGTTAATGTCGGGATCAATGGCAAATCCCAAGCTTCTGTGCTTGGAAAGAAAGATTTCTTCAAAGCCCAGATATACCACAAAGCTTGCTGATACAAGGGCCTATATTATATGACTGTGAGGCTGTTGAAGCCCAATGACATGTGAAAAATCAAATGCTTAACCTAACAAGCAACCAGCAAGGGGTGAATTTCAATTCCCTCCCGGCTTCAACTTCAACTAGTCCCAGCCATAGCTTTTGCATGTTAGTACAATTACCACTAAACAGCGCAAGCAATTTTGCAATGGAAAATGACTCAAAATCTCCTAAGAGGAAGAGAGCTGTTCCTCTAAAGAAGATGAGTAGCCAAAATGTGGCCAGTCAAAAAGAGCCCCCGGAAGAAAAACAATCCATAGGTGACATGGAAGATATGTTCAGCGACATAGAGACTCAGAAAATAAGGAAGGCGTTGCTGGGTTGGTACGAAGACAACTGCAGAGACCTTCCATGGAGGAGACGGACCAATAAAGAAGAAGAAGAAGAAGAAGAAGAAGGAGAAGAAAAAGAGAAAAGGGCATATGGGGTGTGGGTATCTGAAGTGATGCTGCAACAGACCAGAGTTCAGACTGTGATTCAGTACTATAACCGTTGGATGCTAAAATGGCCCACTCTTCACCACTTGGCTCAGGCTTCTCTTGAGGCAATTCTATTCATATCAAGCTTTTTCTTAATTCAGAAAGACTTTTTTTTTTTGCGGAACTGAGTGATTGTGTAATATTATGTTTCATTTTAATTTGCAGGAGGTGAACGAGATGTGGGCAGGTTTAGGATACTATCGGAGGGCACGCTTTCTGCTAGAGGTCAAGTGCTGAACTGGCTGCCCTTACAGTTAAGATATATTTGAATGTGATGACCAAATGCGTACATAGACCTATTGCTCAAACATTCGCCTGAATTATATTTTATGTAGGTGGTTATAGCTTGAGGATTTTTCTTTTTCAGTTACTGGTTTTTCGAGTGAACTTTGGTTTCAATAGGTCTGATTGCAGAATTGTGGAGAAGGCCTATAGTTAGGCTCTTTGGTGGCTCCTGCTGTGAAGTTATAACGGTCATGGTGTTGTGAAATTTATGGAACGTAAAGAGTTTTGTGTTGATATGTCTAGGTTGCTTAGTTGGAGGATTCTAAGAATGCTAGTGTTACCTTGGAATGCTTTATTTAGCTAATATTCAACATCAGGATTGCTATTTACTATACACAATACTAGGTGGTATTGAAATTAACTCTAGAAATCCTGTGTGTAAATTTATGTCTGCTGTCACACTGCACTTATTTGTTTATTTTTTATGTGTTCTGTGATCGAGTTTGCAACATATGACCTATTATGGTGGTATTAGTACCATACTGCACTTAAGCTTCGGATTGTTCAAACACCCAGTAATTTAAAGAAATGAGGCTAGAATGTGGCTGTGCTGAACCAAATAAATGCTTGCAAAATAAGTTGATTATTGTGTTCTTTTTCTTTTTTACAAGTTTCGATGTTTAGTCTCTTGTCTTAAATTTTGAGAAGTTGAAGTGAAAGTTATTGTTCTTTGCCTTAGCCTGAACAACGTACCTTTGCTTCTGGTGAAAGATTGGCAAATTATCTCCATTTTATCCCATTTCAGGGGGCAAAAATGATTATTGCTGGTGGAGATGGATTTCCTAAAACCATTTCTTCCCTAAGAAAGGTTCCAGGAATAGGAGAATATACTGCAGGTGCAATTGCATCTATAGCATTCGAAGAAGTGAGTGAGCTACTCATTTTTTTTTTCCTTTTATAAATATTTGAGGGACTTAAGACATGATATTTCAGGTGGCTCCTGTGGTTGATGGAAATGTAGTGAGGGTGCTTGCTAGGCTGAAGGCTATTCCTGCCAACCCAAAGCACAAAACAATTGTCAAAAACTTCTGGTGAGCCTTGTATTTCTAGAATCTTTTAAGTGGTCAAAGTGTTTTTTTTTTTAATAATTCTAGCTGTTATATTACATTTCTCTGTGAACATAATTGATATTGTAAGCCTGATTTAGGCAACTGTGACTTCTAAAAGGTTACTAATTTTTAAAACTCCTCAATTAACCATGTTAATCTCCATCTGCTCCTTTGGATCAGGAAACTAGCGGCTCAGCTAGTTGATCCTTGTCTTCCTGGGGATTTCAACCAATCTTTGATGGAACTTGGTGCAACCATATGCACTCCAATGAACCCAAACTGCTCTTTATGTCCTGTGTCCAGTCATTGTCGTGCATATTCTATTTCTAAGGAGGATAAGTCAGTAGTGGTTACAGATTATCCTGCTAAGGTTTTAAAGGTGAAACAAAGAAAAGAATTTTCAGCTGTTTGTGTTGTGGAGATATTAGGAAGCCACGACCTAGTTGAGGGGCAAAATGCTGGTAGTAGATTTCTTCTAGTAAAGAGGCCAAATGAAGGTTTGCTTGCTGGTCTCTGGGAGTTCCCATCTATCACGTTGGACAAAGAAGCTGACTTAACCCTGAGGAAAAATGAAATTGATCATTTGTTGAAGAAGTCTTTCAGACTCGAACCAGGAATGACATATCAAAAGATTTCGAGGGAAGAAGTTGGAGAGTTTTTCCACATTTTTTCCCATATACGCCTCAAGGTTTATGTTGAGCTGCTGGTCATATGTCTTAAAGGTTTGAGGCTTACCTTTTCCCTCAAATCTTGATCTCACTGAATATATAGTTGGAAATTCCCATTTCTATTATGCCTTTTACGTTAATATGTGATCATCTGGGTCAGTATTTTACAACAAAATTATCTTTTAGTGATCAATCATTGGTCATCATTACTACGACATTATGTGCTACTATATTGATAGTAACACCGTGATGATATTATATATGGTTCTGTGCACTCATTACTACCACATTATTATTTGAGCAGCAATGTACATTTTATTCACTTGCATCTTAAGCCATATCTATCCTTATACCTTTCTATATATACAATAAAAGGACCAACAAGTACTTGAGATATTCAATGTGCATTTATTTTAAACATGGCGCTTCCATTATGATTAAATTTTATTTTTTGGAATAGGTGAAAGGAGTGACTTGTTCAGTGAGCCAGACAATGAAGTTATGTCCTGGAAATGTGTAGACAGCAAGGCCCTTGCAACCTTAGGATTGACCTCTGGAGTAAGAAAGGTAACTTTTCATTATAACATGGATTCTTTCTATAAATATTATGATCAGTTATATAAACTTTTTAAGATTTATAACTGCTAGGATACTAGCATACTTCACATGTGTAGTAGCCAATGGATTGGAAAAAGAAAGTGCTTCATTTCCCACTTTTTCCAGCAAAATATTTGGGTATGATTAGGACTTCGTAAGCCAAAAAGCTGATTGTGGCTGCGGCAAATCTGATCTGTGAGGCAAGAGCCATGCTTGTTATTTTCCCTCGGTTAATATTTACAGGCAACAAGCACTAGCCTTCAAATTAAAAAATAATGTAACTATCATCTTAGAAAAGAGTTTCATAAAGTGGAGCAACAAGTTGCAAATTTAACTTCTTGTGGAAGTGAAGGTGTATTAAAGTGGATTTATTCTTGGATTATGCATCCAAACTTTGAGTTTGGCAAAGCCTTATCTTCATTTGTCTTGTGGTTTTCTGTAACTTGGATGTACGTAGTTTTCTCAACCTTGGCTTCAAACTTATAATTGATTGTGCCTCAAAATTTTCTTGTCGATGCAGGTCTACAATATGGTTCAAAAATTGAAGCAGAAAAAGTTGTCTACTTAATCGATCTAGCCTGACTGGGAAAAGAATTAACCTGATAAAACTAAGATGTTCCTGGACTGATCCTGGAGAAGGTTTATCAATGTGTAAGATGAGGCAAAGTTTTTGGGCCATGTTCATGCATGAGAATGTCCACGTAGATAGCAAGATCATGTTGGTGTTTTGACGTTGTACATTGTACATTGTACATTGTCTATTGCTTCTGCTTACTGCCTCCACATTATATGGGGATTCCAGGGGCCCATTTGTTTCAGAAAGTATTGATCATTGAATATGGCAATTTTAATAGGCAGTAACTTTAATTATATGCTTCTAACGCTGTTTGTCTTATGTCGAAATTGTATGTGGAGAACCTGTGATTTTCGTTGTAATGTGAACTTTATGCTTAACAATTAATCATTTAAACTGAATGACAATCATTCATTGATGAAGCCTTCTTTTGAGTTTTTTTTTGTTTCTCCACTTCTGATGACTAGTTACGTCTCTGTTTTACTCTTTCTATAGCTGAGGGTTTTGTTCTTCGTTAAATTGTTCTCTCAAACTTGGACTCCCAAAATCTACAATCTCTTTCATAAGATTTTACTCTCCAAACGTAATTTTATCTTTTAGTTAGTTGAGCACTCGAGTTTTCCTTGGTGCAAAAATTTCTTAGATAAAGGAGTTTATTTCCATTTGTAAGTGGGAAAACTCCGTTCATAACAAGAAATTTTATACGAAATAACATAATTTATAGTAATTAACATTATTCAAACACAGAAGAAGGTGCAGATACATAAAAGTCTATGATTCTAAATAAACGGTACAGAATAACATATAGCATGGAAATAAACCACAGGCAGCGAATGGAGGACCACTAAGGCTTGAAATTCATGTATGTCCAAGAAAAGAAAAGAAACCAAAAAGAAATCAGTGGCATACAGTTTGCCAAGCGTTGTGTGGATTAGGAGACTCTCCTCTTGGGTTCTCCTCTTTCAGTTTGGTGTTCAATTCAACTCTGTTTTGGCCTTCTTCAGAAGCAGAAAAACAAACTAAGAAAGAAACTGAAAAGTAGGAGAAAAATGAGTGTTGATTGACAAAAAGGAAAAACAACAGGAAGAGTATTGTCCAAGCTTCCCAAATGAATATGATGGTTAATAAAACTCTGCTCCTTCTGGGCTTTTTTTCCCAATGGAGTGCTCACAGGTTCATACGTACTTGAAGCTATATATACATGCATAAATGCATATTCCTATTATATAGATTGTATTTGATTACCGCATGTAAAACCAACAGCTTAGCATCATCAGTTGTCATGATTGGACAGGTCCGAAAGGATTTTCCATATCCTCGTATGTCTCAGAAGCAAGCACCGTGGAGCCATTTCTTATCGATGAGAAAAGAATTACAGGAAAGCGCATCGTTTTCTGGGTGCGCAAGAGGTTGGCAGCTCAAGGAATCATTCCTGTCTGGGACAAATAGTCATGAGTTGCAGTTTGTATATATATAGTTTCTGAAATTAATTGCAGACCACGTAAGATATAAACAATCACCCCATAATTGTATCTTCATTTTTGTTCAATGAATTGCATCTCCATAGTAAAAGCACCGCCATTAAAGAGGGAAAACAAGAAGAGAGTGGAAAAGAAAGAAAGAATTTTTTTATATATAATCTAACTTAGGTATGTGATTGTGAACGTTTTCAGGAAATTTGGGAAGAAGTTGGGACAACTCTAACTAATTCTATACACAATCATGTTTTAATCTAAAACTTTAAATCAACAAGTTACATTAAAGTAAATATTACTTTTAGATACGATCTAAAATTTATATTTAAAAGTAACTTTTTAGTTACAAAATTTCAAAATCGTAATTAAAAAAAGTCTTTTGGCTATGAAATTTTAAAATTGTAGCCTATTAAAATAATGCCTAAAAAAGTTTTATTTTTGCAAGTTTTTTTAAAAAGTACTGCCATTAAAGAGGGAAAACAAGAAGTAGAGAGTAGAAAAGATAGAAAATAATTGGTTATATATAACTTGACGTAGGTGGACGTTTTCAGGAAACTTGAGAAGAAGTTGAAAAAAGCGTAAGTGAGTCTATACACAACCATAATATCATATTTTAACCCAAAATATTAAGGCAACAAGTTAAACTACAACAAATATCACTTTTAGTTACTTTTTTTTTTTTTTCTACGATCTAAAATTTATAGCTAAACATATCTTTTTGACTACAAAAATTGAAAATCGTAATTAAAAATAACTCTTTGGCAACGAAATTTGAAATTACTAGCCTATTAAAATAGTGCCTAAAAAAGTTTTATTTTCAAGAGCTTTTGAAAAAGCTCTGTCATTAAAGAGGGAAAACAAGAAGAATGAGAGTGGAAAAGAAAGAAAAGAATTGGTTATATATAACTTGAGGTGGACGGATGTTTTTAGGGAATTTTGGGAGAAGTTGGAATAAGTCTAGTTGAATCTATATACAACCATGATATCATATTTTAATCCAAAACTTTAAGACAACAAGTTACACTATAAGAAATATCACTTTTAGCTACTTTTTTTTCTACGATCTAAAATTCATAGTTAAAACTAACTTTTCAACTAAAAAATTTGAATATCGTAACTAAAGTAACTCTTTGGCTACGGAATTTGAAAATCATGGTCTATTAAAACAGTACCTAAAAAAATTTTATTTCACAAGTTTTTAAAAAATCTTTGCCGTTAAAAAGGGAAAACAATAAGAAGATAGTGGAAAAGAAAGAAAATAATCAGTTACATATAACTTGAAGCAGGTGAATGCTTTCAAGAAATTTGAGGAGAAGTTGGAATAAGTATAATTGAGTCTATACACAACCATAATATCATATGTTAACCCAAATATCACTTTTAGCTACTTTTTTTTGCTATGATAAAAAATTCATAGTTAAAAATAATTTTTGCCTATGAAATTTGAAAATCGTAACTAAAGCAACTCTTTTTGTCTATAGAATTTGAAAATCATAACCTATTAAAATAGTACCTAAAAAAGTTTTATTTTCGCAAGTTTTTTAAGACCATTAGCTACATTTGTTTAACTACAATTTTGTTTTGTAACTAATAATTTTTAGCTACATTTTTTTGAAAGATTAAAAAAAATCATTGATAAACCTAAAAAGGCAGCAAAAGTTAGTTGTACAAGGTTGAATTAGCAAATATAAAACGTAAATAAATAATCATATAACCTATAATCAATAAAACTCCAAGTTCCATCTTATTTTGAGAGCATAGATTAGATCTTCAGTGGCTTGGTGTGCAATAAGAATCTTTTTAATCTAGAAATATGTTTTATATTAAATTGTATGCTTCTTAGAATGAGAATTCTTAAAGATTATTTGGTTTATTTCATTCCATATAGAATAAACAGAGCAGATCAAACAAAGGCTTAAGCATTTCTTATCTCTCCCTATTCTTTTTGTATTGATTTTCAACCTATACTAGAATACTTTCCTAATCAGCTACTTGACGAACCAGTCTCATGTTGTGCTACATTCTGACCCATATTGTAGATATAAAGTTGCATTGGAAGAACATATGACTTATAGATTCAACCATTATATTCCATAAGATACAGATTTGATCACTTATGCCTTTAAGTCTATCCTTGGTCTTCAATCTCCCTCTAGCTACCAACCAAGTGACAAAGGATTCTTTAGGCATCAAAGAGCCTTTCCACACTATATTGTACCAAGGAATGGTTGGAACTTGGTGTTATAACTTTTAAGTAAGAAGAATTGGAGAACTCACCATTATTGCTAATAAACTAGTTTGCTTTATCCTTGAGATATGAATTAGGCAAGTAGCTGGGATAGTAATTTAACAATCTATCAACTCCTCTTCCTGTAGTTAGCCTTTGAGCTATAACATTGGAAACTTTAGTGTAAACAGGCATTCTAGAAGTAACTATTAACATATCTTCTCCCTTAATGAGTGAGAAGCACCTTTTTCAAACTAGAACCAAGTATCTTCTCCATTTCCAATCTGTGTTTTGATAAAAGGATATATAACCAACCTATGTCGTAGCATTTGTATGAAAGGCCAGGAGTGTTCATGTTTCTACCCTATTTCCCAAAAACTAGTATCCTTCAAGTAGTATTCATTTGTCCGTTTTCTCTAAAATGCCTCTTTATCATTGAAAAACCTCTAAGTTTTTCTTGGCTACTAACTTTGTTTGAATCATCTGAATTGAGCCAAAGCTCAGTGCTCCCTCTTTTTTTTTTTTTTTCCAACAGAGTTGTTCACACTTGATTTTGGTTCCTTTGGAATCCTCAGCTTTCCCATACCAAAGAAAATTCCTAATGCATTTTTCCAACTATTTATTGATCTTTTTAGGAATAAATATATGAGAGCTTCAATGTTTATGAAGATTATTCAACATAGAGATGATAAACTGAACCTTTCTTGCTTAAGATAGGGCTCTATTATGCCAAGCATTAATTATTTTTTGAATTTCTCCAACAATATCAAGCTATCATGACACTTCAGCTTCTTAGAAGATATAAGAACTCCCAGATCCCTGAAAGGAAAACCTTATATATTCAATCCAAATATGTTCTTTAAGCTGTCAAAATTAGGAACATCTTAAGAAAAGTATATTACACTTTTCAATACATTGACTCTTAATCTAGATATCCTGCAAAAATCCAGGGGTGATTTATGCAAAAGTGAAATAGATTTTTGATTTGCAAAACTAAAGTCAATAAGCTGGACCTCCTTGCACTTGTGATGGAAACTGAAATCAAGATTACCATTTATGTTTGATTTGATGATTCTGTTGAGAATTTTCATTGAGATAGTAAACAGATATTGAGAGAGATGATCTATCTACCTTATCCCATTTGAGCCTTTAAACAGTCTAGTAGGGGAACCATTAACAAGCACACTATAAAAAGGGGTTGAGATACACTCTCTAATCTATGAGATGAACTTTAGAGGGATTCCAAACAATTCAAGACTGCTAAGAATGAATTTCCATTGGATGCTGTCAACTGCTTTGTAAGCATATCATTTGATAGATCTTTTGGTGTTATAATCCTTCATAAATTCTTGCACCATAAGAAGATTATTTGAAATGGACCTGTCTTATATAAAAGCTCCTTAGGAGTAATGAACCATTTCCTTTAGAGGTTCCTTTAGTTTGATAGCTAGTAGCTTGGAGATCACCTTGTACATTATCTTGTAACATGATACAGGTTTGAAATCATTAAGGGAGATGGCATTAGGAACTTTAGGAATCATGCAAATTAGCATTGATCTACTTAGTAGCTTCCTAGTGTGTAAGAATTCCTATATAACTTCTATTAGAAGCTGGCCAGTAATGTTCTAGATGCTTTGAAATTTTTTTGCATTATATCTATTTGGCCATGAAGCCTTCCTTGGGTTTAGAGAAAACTAAACTCCTTTGACTTTTTGGCTAGTAGATGACTGCTGAAGCAAAACCAACATGTCATGTGCAGGAAGAGGCCCAATTAACTACACTAGGTCCTGTAAAGAGAACTGACTAGAATTTCTTAAAGCTAACAATTCAGCAAAGAAATTAATCACTATATTTTCAATCAAGTTTTTATCAGTCACCAATTGGTCATTATTATTAAGCAATCAATGGATCTTATTAGAATTCCTTCTTGCCAGGATTGAATGATGAAAGAACTTGGTGTTAGAATCCCCCTCTTTTATCCAAATAGTTCTTTCCTTTTATATAAGAAAGGAACTATGATCTAATAGAGGCATGTTGTAGTTCTCAAGTTGGAATGATTTACTCTGTCCCCTGAGCTTTAAAAGGAACCAATACACAATTGAAGTCACCTGCTATGATCCAAGGGCTTGTCATTGAGTTTCTAATGCTTGAAAGATCTTCCCATAATTTGGATCTTTGAAAGTCATAAACTCTTTGAAACTCTAAATTTTCTGGCTTGCAATTAAGATGAACAAACTAATCTGAGCTACTTCAAACTACAACTTTTACTTTCTCGCTGTTGTAAGCATATACTATTTTCCTATTGTAATGATGTTCAGGGTTAGAGCCAACTCCCAACTTTTTTTAAGGAATCTTATTGAGTTTTTATAGTTTGTAAACCTTTATTCTAGTCTTTAGCACTCGTATAATGATAAGATGTTTCTCTAAAATGATATCTTTAATAGCCTGCCTTTTAAGGGTTCATTTATGCCATTTATATTCCAAAAAATCATTTATTAGATGAGGAGACCTTTCATCCACCCCCTTGGGTTTTTCCTTCCAAGTTTCTTGATAGTAGTTGGAGATAACAGTTCTATCTACTCTAGGTCTAAATTCCTTGAGTTTTCAAGATTAGGGACCTCCTCTTCATTTGTATTATAGTTGGGAGCTATTTCCAATCCTTCTAACCTTTTATCCTCCCTTGTTACATTTTGCTTTCCTTGATATACTGGGACATAGTTTTGTCCAACTTCTTGAATATTCTCAGACTTTTCTGTCAACTTAGCTGTTTGTTCATTTCTAGAGCTTTCCTCATTTGCAGGTGGAGTTAGGTCCTCTTCAATACCTATAATTTCAAGATAACTTCAAAAATTCTTTTTCCCTGTTAGTTTCCATTCTTTCTTTCTCATTTGAGGTTTCTAATTATAAGAAAGATGAATTTCAGCTTTGGTTAATTCACCATCCAAATCTAATTTCATTACAGGCAAAACCTTTAGTGATTCCTCTTTTGAGTTCAACTCAACACATATTCTAGCAAAACAAATTTTCAAGCTTGGTAGTAACTAAATCAAAAGAAATTGCTTCCCTATAAAGCTTACTAGAAAGCTCAGTCCATCTAGACTACAGTACTTTAATGGAATATTATGGAAGTTAATCCATAGTGGAATAGTTTCTATTCTAGATATGTCAGGTTGAAGTCTAGTAACCCATTTTGGAAAAACGTTGGTTGTCCTACAAAATGTCAAGGTCTAGCTTCCATTAGCTTATTAAGGCTATCATTGTCTATGAAATGGAAGGGAAATGTGTCTTCTTCAGTGAGAAGACCCTGTTTAACTCTTTAATATCCTAGCTAACATACACCTACTTTTGAATATGGGGGAATGTAGGCCTTTTATTGAGAACCCCTATCATGTTTCCCTAGTATTTTGCTCCCTCCTGTACCATCTCCAAAGGAGAAGTAATAGTTCCTTGGTTTATAGTTGAGAGGAAGTGCTTTGGTTTCTCCCTCGAGGTGTTAGAGGCTACCATATTGCTCCAAATTTGCTTGTATTTAGCCTTACTATTTGTATTAATGGCCTTAGCCTGATATGGAGTAGGAAATTGGATCGCCTCTAAACAAATATGAGGAGGGTGGGGGTTGAAGGACTCCATGAGGTGCCTCTTATGGACACATCTATAAGCTACCCTAAAGTAGTAGCCCAAAATAGAAATTTTAGTCCTTCTTCAAATTCGCCTTAGATCTCCTCATAATCTCCTTTTTCCCTTTCAGGTTATTATTTCTTTATGGTGTTTTAGTTATGTTTTTCACTATGAACAAATTATCGTAGCAAAAAAATTTTAGCAACAAAATGTTTTTCGTAGCTAAAACTCAAATATGTTCTAACTTTCGGTTACATTTTTTGAAATTCACAAGGAAAGCATTTTGACTATGAAAATATTTTCATAGTTAAAACTTAAATATGTTCCAACTATTAGTTACGTTTTCTAGTTTTCGTAGGACAAATTTATTTCATATCCAAAAAAGGAGAATAAAAAATAGTGTAGATGATATCATTTTCTCCACTTAAATGATGTCATTTTTCTAAAACTTATAACCTAAACACAGTTCTCTCCTCTTGTTTTCCTTCTTCTGTATTCGCATCGCGTTCTTCTTCTATCATCTGCTCTAACTATTTCCTCTTCTGTCCTCGTTGTTTTCCTTTTTGTTGCTCACATTCCAGCTACTTGCTTTTCTGTATGTGTTCCTCCTCTTCTGTCTTTTTCATGTAAGTAAGATTTTTCTATGTTTTTCTTCTTCTTTGTTGAATTGGGTTTTGCAAATAGGGTTTTGCTTTTCTATCTTGAAATTGCAACACATTGTTGTTCATATTTTTTTTGTTCTGCTGACAACTTATTTATGATGCGCAGGCACTGAAGTTCTCATGGAATGTTTTTGTAAAGTCATACATAGGAAATCATTTTTGATTGAGCTCTCCACCTTTTTGGAAAAAATTCTTACAACTTTGAATTTATGAACCATCCTTTCTTTTATGAGCATTATCTCCTTTCAAATACCAAGTTTAATCCTATTTGCAATTCAAGTAATATTTCCTAATTATAACTTTATTTTTTTAATCTTAAGGTCTCATTTAAAGCAATGAATTCAAGACTACTCTGGAATACATTTCTTTGCTATATTAAGGTGTATTACACTTATGATATAAATGCTCTGAATCCATCTACTTCAAATTTCTAGTTTAGTATCCTGTAAATTGTACTCTGATTATTTAATTGATCATTTCCCTTATTTTTCTGCTCAAATCAGTGATTGTTCCAATACTTACAAAAACTTTTAGCTTTCTAAAGAAAAATAGAATGCAAAAGGCCAAGCAAATCTTCCTTGTAGTGTAATTGTTACATGTGTGGTACTGATAAAATATTCTCATCAGGGTATTTATCAGACAAAATTGCCTTTGGAGTTTAATGATATACTCCAAATTGGTTGTGTCTGTAAGGTGGATAAAATAGCTACAAAACAAAATGTCCAATATCGTTGGAATATGAGTGAACTGCATATGAAGACCGCAACATAATGTCTTATCTAGAGGAATCAATTTCTTTCTTTTACCTTAATCATAGGTAAATTATGTACTAAAAATGATATCTTTTCAAATATGAAAAAAAATAAAATTTCCTTAAAGTTGTTCTAATATTATTGTGGTTATTTCAATTCTACAAGAAGATAAACATCTATAATACTAGTTGCACTAACTTTAGATTGTTGATGTCCAATATATAAAAATTCAAATGTGAATAAATGTATGAACATAAGAGGCAATTTTTAAGGGTTACACTTGTTAGAAAGGGTAATTTAACTGTCCCTAGATAGTATTGTTCGCCTCTCTTCCTCTCTTGCATCTTTTTACAATTTTTTGTTATTTCTTTTTACAATTTTTTGCATCTTCCGTCTCTAGATTTCTGTTCCGTTCCGTCTCCAGCTACCGGGGACGCTAACCAAACGCAGTGTATGTTATTTACATGCTAGTATTAAGAACTTTATCTATTATGGTAGTCAATCCCTACCAAAATAAGGAGCTATCATTATCTTTTCTTAAAAGACAAATTTGAGAAGATTGTCAAATGCTATCTGTTGAACCACTAACTATTAAGGATGATAATGTTTTCAACGTAACTTGATATCCTTTTATCCCTTTAGTGGCACATTTTGTCAATATTTCATCCAATTAATAGCTATTAGATTAAAGTAATCAAATATAAAGAATTGTGTTGGATATATGTTCACTTTTTCTCTCGAATCAGACCGAAATACAACCCACCTTAACGATTTGATCTTGAGATAAACTGCTAAAAAAGAAAATTTTTTGACTCTCACATTTCTCACATTTAAATATATTTCAGCGCTTCATCAATGCAGCTAAAACTCCGATATCATGACACCACCAAGGACATTACTAGAGAATATAAATATGCTTTTAGGCAGAAGGCACTTGTCATAGTAAGCGCATAGACCAGAGAGACATTTCATATATTTGAATCCTACAGTTAAATAGACTCCAGTTTTCACCACGTAATCGTCTTTCAAATTAAGTTCTATCGGCACAATAAGACAGAAGAAAACGCAAAAACATGAAATAATCAACATAACTGCGTGTACACAGAAAACAAAGTGCATATATTAGAGGATCAAATATCTCTCGAGCACTCGGTTAAAAATTAATAGGACTTTTTTTTGGGGTGTTCAATACTACATTCATTCGTACAACATTAAAGAACTGCGGGGTTAACCTAACGGTTAAATGAGAGTCACCTTGTTGCCCTTTCAACTAACTAGTGAAGATATGGGGTTTGGTACTGGTAGCCATTTCCAAAGTAACTGCCATAACTGGGAGAGAAGCTGTAAGTAGCAGAACTGATAAACTGGGGAACATGGTTGTCAACAGGTGCGGGATAAACATATGGTCTGTCATACACATACTGCGGGTACTTATCAGTAACTCTTGGATAAAATGTCTTGTCAGAAGCAGTTCCCGTGACACGGGGATGACATCCTACACCAGCACGTGGTCTTTTAGGCTGAGGTTTACCAGTTTCAGTTACCCTTTTCTTGTCTGCCTTCGTCTTCTCCAGCTGAAGAAGCCGTTTCTGGAGTGGGTCAACCGGATATTGCTCCTCAAGTTTATGCTCTTCAATGCACTTGATCATGGCCTTAAGGGCTGTCAGCTCTCGTTCATTGATCTCATTCTGAAAAAAAAAAAAAAAAAGTCTTTATCAGAGTCCTAAATTAATGGTCTGTACTAATAGTTACACAAACAACACTTAATACCACCAATCGCCATCTTATATCAACTTCTGATGTTGACAACAAAGTGCATACATGAACTTCACTGGGAAATCTAGAAAATCTGTTCTATAATAAACCAAGCAGTTTTCCAGCACTTGCAAGCTTAAGAAGCAGCACAAAAACCCATGGCCAAAATTTGAGCACTTTCAGGATTGTCTACATCATTAAAGTTAGACATAGGGTTACATTATGCTTGGGTTTAGCTGCGCTCTTTATCCTCGTTTTAATCTTTTCGTGTATTTGTGAGCCTTAGTGTGATTGAAATAGGTTGGGCAATGGGTTGGCCCAGGCCTGCCTGGCCCAGCTCAACCCTAGTAGGCGGTCCGAACCCTACACGAAACCATGTCAGACTCGAGTCACACAGCCTGCTCGACTGCCCCAATATAACGTCATTTTGGTTTCACTTCTCAAAACGACATGGTTTTGGTCTTAAGTTTCTTATTGAAAAGGAAAACTAAAGTAGAAAAACCTTACGAAGATTAAATAATTAAGAAAACATAAATTATTAATTCAAATATGCCCCTGCATCTTGACCAGTGTACCAAGCACGTAAAGATGCACGTGCAAAAAACTGCACGTTAGGATCTATGAACTGGGTACTTAGCTTCAATTGTACGTGAATGCCACTATATTCAATGCATTTTCTTCCTTCCACTGAACTTCCAGTATCCTATGCTTTAGAAGCAATAACTCATTACGAACATTCTAAGTGGGCCCCTTTAGATGATTTAAGTAGGAATAATGTTAGGGAAAAAGCAACTCATTTCCATATGGCCAAGAGGCAAGGACATCCTTGCAAAGTAGAGATCACAGAAATTCAAATACTTCTTCAACTCATAGTAGTTGAGCAAGAATACAAACCTGTAGAGTCATAGGAGATGTATTTCCAGACTTGACAAGTGAAGAAAATTTTCTGGCCTCCAAGTATGATTTCAGTAACGGTACAGGTAGGAACTGCTCAGTCAACTCAAAAGCAAAAGCCAAGTTAACAGCATCAATTTGCCTTCCACTGTTGACCAGTAATTTAATGACACCTGAAGCATCAATGAAAAAGGAGATAAGAGAAACATCCAGAATAAAGCGCTTCCAGCATAGATAATTCAAGTATTCAAATATCTTCATCCCATAAGTAAATGAATCTCAACCTGGCATTTTATCTGATAGCCCAAGGAATCGACAAAGCTCAGCTGCTTGACGACGACGTGAAACCATTGGAATTAGCCTGGATAGTTCTTCTTCATCGAAATTGGAAGCAATTCCAAAAGTGGCTAAGAGTTGTAAAAATGCATGTGCCTCCAAGGAGTTCCCATTGCTTGCATCCACATCTAAAGCATCCAATTTTGGCTTCCATTCTTCTGCGATAGCCTTTGCTCGCTTCTTAACATCTGCTGAGATGACATCAGATACTGAAACTAAATCTTCATATGTTAGTACAATGCTGAGGCACTCCATCAACATGATACAGGTTCGACGAAGCCCCAAAAGGTTAGAATCTTTCTTTCCATCAATATTTGGTTCATCAACACGATAGAAGTGGTCTAAAGAGTTCAAAACCAATTCTGCAGGTTTAGGAGCAGTCTTTAGAGCAAATGGAATCTCCTCCTTTAGAACAGCAAGGTTTTTACGGTTATCTGATATAAACTTGTGCAGCCCTTCAGAGTCCATCTCTTTACACAGTGCAAGCAACTGGGGGTAAGAAACCACTTCCATGTTTGTATTTACAGGAGAATCTTTGATCTCTTCCAAGTTACTTTGGCGCACCATGGCATCAGTTGTTCGGTATTCAATGGTTGGCGACTCACCATGGTCATCATTGGTGACATCAACAGATTTGACAGATGATACCTTCCTATGCTTGTTTTCAGCAATAGCAATTGACAACATAGCAGCATCTCTTTTCTCTTGGAGTCTCTCCAATGAATCTTGTTCCTTGGCCATAACAGAAACTTCACATTTTTTCAACATTTCTTGAGCCTTTCTTGTTTTTCTTTCATACTCCTTTTCTTGGTCTTCCAGTTCATGAAAGCGCCTCTTCAATGACCTCTCAAGACAATGAAAATGTTCCTCAATTTCTTTCCATTTCAAGTTGAGTGTTACAGCCCGATGACTTTCAAGTTCAGCAAATGCTTTTTGAAGTTGCTCTATCTTAGAGGATGTAGAGTTGATGAGGCTTGCAACTGATTCAGTATACTCCATAGCAGACAAGCTGGCACATATTAAAAACTTGCACATTAGAGACATGCACATCAGAGTTAAAGAAAGCCAATGTAGGCCAAGTTTTTTTAAGAATATAAGCATATTTCTCGTATATAGGTTAGACGGTGCACATGCTCATTCCTGAAAATCATAATACATCAGAATGTAATGAGAAGAAAAAATCATTAAAAACACATCACTAAGTACTTTTCCTAGTTTCATTCCAATATTTTCAAGATTGAGAGTTCAAATTTTATACCAGGATGTAATTTCCTAGATCATTCACCTAAACAATAGAACAGGAAGGATAAAGTTCCAAAATTAACTTTAAAAGTCCAGACTGCAGAGACACATGAGAAGAATTCAACACTGCTATCAATGACACAGGATTGGATAACAAGTTTCTCATATTGCATACTTTATCTGATTGGTCCCTCTCACAAATCAGTTCGATATTAGGTTGTGTTTTGGTTATCTTATGGAAATTTACACAAATTCATGTACGGAAAGTGATAAGGAAAAAAATATGGCCTTCCTTTAAATTCATTTTCCATTGAGAATACTTTATCAAGTTTACAAAAGAGTACCAGTCTTTAACTTGGTTTTACACGTATTGATGACATTTAAATCCCAACTGCAAAAAGCATCAGATGGATAAACCTTTACAATTTCCTCAATCTTTAAACTTCATTTAGTAAACTGTCCGGTTTAAATCATCCTGAACACCAAACTCATAAAATGAATATATAAAAACAACAAAAGCAAAAAGACGTCAATAAATTGCATACCAAGAATTTAGTACCATTAAGGCATGCGTCATGTGCGCTAACATAAAGGGTTTTTAGTCCAGACATTAGGAAGTACCAACTCAAGAGCTTACCAGTGACCTCACAAGATTGAAGGGAAATATCTCAATCAAGAGACCACTCGATATCAGAAAAACAAAACAGGACAAAAATCAAAACCATGGAGATAGAAACGCTAATGGAAACCCATCAGCAAAGAAAAATTAAACGTAGAACTCATAAAAAGCCGTAAATTAGCTATCTAGCGCACAGGAAATCCCTAATGATCAACCATTCAACTTCACCGCCAAACATTTGCGAGCAATCAGTAACAAGTAGGAAAATCTAAGCTGAAGTAGCAACAATCGGAGATAATAAACCAAAATGGAACCAATTTCGAAGCAAACAAACAAAGCCAATCTACACATAACGTTAAGAAGCTGAGAAAAAGAAAAGCATAAGAAAGTAGCAAACCTTAGCGTTTTGATAGGAAAGATGAAGAAGTGTAAATTAAGGCTGATAGAGGTCAATCCATGACGGATTGAAGTGGATTAGGTTTTGTGGTAGCTTATCCGCAAATTCAGAGAAAATAGAAAGGAAAGTGCAGAGTGTGGCTCTACAGATCTGCGTTTTGTTGGGGCACTCTCATGTGCGCTATTTTACCAAACCAAATTGTTAATGTTATGTTGAATTATTTCGCTTCCAAGCAGTTTGGGCTGGCTAAGCCCCGAGGATTCCAGTGGGGCAGTTAAAAAGACGTGTGACGTGGAAGCTAAAAAATTTAAAATCACGTAATATATATTTTTTTTTGGAAAAATAAAATCACGTAATATACTTTTTTGGAAAAATAAAAGTGAACAATGTTCTAGTACTCAATTTAATCTCTCTCTCCTTCAATGTTGTGAATACTGTATCAGAATTAGTATCAAATTGGGTTTTGATACGGTATTATATTAATACCGATTAATACCGGGTACCGTTTCGGATAATTTTTTAAATTTATGAAATAGTCCTTAAATTTTTTTGAAAATTACAAAATATTCCATGTCATATTGTACAGTTGTACTGTATATTTTTAACTATGTCTTCAAAATTCATAATAATAAATAATAATCATAATTTTAATTTAATTTATAAATTAATTTAATAATTATTAATAAATATAATTAAA
>JAOQMQ010000004.1:13216704-13235331 GCA_027563845.1 Erythroxylum subrotundum
TCTATCATTGTGACAATGGAGTCAATTGAGAAGGTAACTGAGTGTCCATCTGCTGGAGAAAAGCTCACAAGCAAGGCTAGATGGATGACGAAGTTCAATGTAAATGAAGATGAAGTCAATCGACAGCTGTATGGAGAAAATGACCCAACTGAGAGGAAGACCTCAAGTCTGGTGGCAAAGGCTAGGGTCCTACATACAATCCTGTTTAATTGCATTTTACCAAGAGCGTGTTCAACGCATTTGGTGACAACACTGGATGAATAATGTATATTCTACTTATTGAACCGCCAGCCTGTAGACTTACCATTTCTGATTTTTCAGTATATGGTTAAAGTGATGAAGGATAGGAATAGTTATCCTTATGGTATGCTGCTGACAAGGATATTCAGGGAGTGTGGAATCCTTTTGGACAGAGGAAACAGGGTTAAGATGCCTGTTAGGAGTGTTATCGACTGCACAACGATTGCGAAAATGGGTTTGAAGAATCTGGATAAAGTAGAGGCAGATTCTCAGATTAAAGCAAGAACTGAAGGGGAGCGTACAAAGAAGAAATCTCCTGCAAAAAGTTCTAAATCCCAATCCAGCGAAAACATGCCCATGGCTGGAAGGAGGAAATCATCAGAAGAAACCTTGAGAGTAAAGATGATTTCTCAAAAAGAAAGTAGCCGAGTACGGATTATAGACGAAAGTGCTCTGAAGAGAAAAGGGGAGACACTTCTGTGTGAAATTTTGAAGCAAGCGAGAAGATCACCCAGAGTTCGAACCTTGCGACAACAAGAGGAGAAGAAATCCAGAGAGCTGGATCAAGTAGAAGATTCTGAGTCGAGAGCACCTAAGGCCACAAGATCTCTAGTCTCTATCCTAAAAGAAGATACAACCAAACAGGCTAAAGAGACTGTGAGTAAAAGAAAATTGGAGTTTGAGAAGCATAAATCGCAAAAGACTCCAAGACTGATTGAGGCAGAGAAGAAGGAAAAAGTCAGTCAGAAAAAGAGTACTCCTACCGCTGAAAAAGCTAGTCAGAAGAAGGCTACTCCTATTGATGTTCAAAAGGAGAAATCAGCAGAACTCAGTCTGGTACAGGTTGATACCTCTCAACTTCTGAGGAAAGAAGATTTGAGAATCAGAGTGATTGAAGAAATTTAACCTGTGAAGAAGAAGAGTACTTCTATAATCATTAACGAAACCCCAAGAAGGTTAGTGAAGGTACATTTCCAACCGATTTTGGTTAATAATAGTACCATGCATCTGTTAAAGGATGATGAGAAGAGTATGTGTGAGCGTTTAAGAGATGAAGGAACGAAGCCTTACCCTACGCAAATGACAAAACAGAAGCATACTATTTTCCCAATAACAAAGAACACGGTGCTAAAGATTGTGCCTGACATTCAACCAAAGTGTCACATTGTAAGCAATGATAAGGGGAAGAAGAAACTATACCTAGAAGGGGTAATAGATGATCTGTTAGCAGATCAAATTGTAGATGAAGCGCGACACATAGATGAAGCATGCTGTGTCGCAACAAAGATGACGGGAACTTTCATTTCCCATCATATTTCAGATGACCCAAGGACTAGTGGTAGTCAACCGACGATAAATGAACCTTTTCCAGTGGGGGGAGAACTCATAAAAGGGCAGCTCAACACCATCATGATTGGAGATATGATTTGTATAACTGAGTCCCTTATGAAGGCGATTATGCGCTGTAGGCCATTATGGAAGATATCGTCAATTGAGGAAATTCTACCCTTGCTTGGAAGATAAGCTCGACGACTACCAGTTCCTGATGATTTAGATCTTCCAGAGCCCAACCTATCTGTACAACCTCCTACCCTTGAGATCATTGAAGCATGTGTTCCATCTTCAGACGCATATAACACTATAATTGCTTTTGAAGAAGAACAACAGAAGAATGATGACCGACCAATCTCGTCCATTGACTTACATGCAGAAGTAGCTCATCTACGCAAAGAAGTCAAGGAGATCAAGGAAATGATGAGGGAAATATTGTAGTATTTTCGGTCGTAATCATTTTTTATCAATAACAAATAGGGGGAGAAGAGAAAAGAAAGGACAAATAGGAGAAGAGAAAAGATAGGGGGAAGAAAAATGAAAAGAAGATCACAAGATTGAAGAACACAAGAAGATTTTGTTATGAAGTTCTTACCTTTGCAATTTTGGTTATAATCTGTATATGTTTTTCATTTTACTAACATGAGTATTTGTTATCATCAAAAAGGGAGAGATTGTTAAGTCAAAATGACTTTATGATTAATGATTTTGATGAAGAACAAATAATAAAGCAAAATGAAGAAAGCAGACGAAAGGAAGCTATTTGAAAAGCAGACGGAAGGAAGTTATTTGAAAAGCAGACGAAAGGAAGCTATTTGAAAAGCAGACAGAAGGAAGCCAAATACAAAAGCAGACGGAAGGAAGCCAAATACAAAAGCAGATGGAAGCCAAATAAAAAGCAGACAGAAGCCAAATAAAAAAGCAGACGAAAGCCAAATACAAAAGTAGATGGAAGCAAACACAAAAGCAGACGGAAGCCAAATAAAAAAGCTGACAGAAGCTAAAAGTGGAAAGCAGACGAAAGCTATAATAAGAAAGCAGACGAAAGAAAGCAGACGCAAGAAAAGCAGACGGAAGAATCAAAAGACGCATTAGTCTGAGTTAGTTACAGAACTCAACTGAATAACCGTTTCTTTAAAGAATCAAGAAGAAGTTATCAAGAAGCAGTTGAAGACGAAGGCTATAAATATGAGTCGAAGTCGAAGATTGCAGAAGTTAGACAAGTTACTGAAGTTAGCGAATATTAACAATTCTTGAGAGAGATTACTGTGCGAAAAATCTAGAGCTATTTTTTCTGTAACAAAGCTCGAAACACCTTTAAGTTAAAAGTAGTGTAGATAGCCTAAAGAGGCTAAGTGTGAAAGAATACTGATTGTAAGAGACCTGAAGAGGCTCGGAAACAAAGAATACTTGTAAAGTTTTGAGAGATAGTGAAATCTCAGAAAGACATCTGAGGACTGGACGTAGCCCACGGTTTGGGGTGAACCAGTATAAAAATTACTGTGTCTCAATCTCTCAACTCTCAATCTCTCTTAACTCTCAATTTTCGATCTTATTAGTTTTACACAAGTTTTTCAGAAATACTTTACAACTTTGATTTTCAGTAGTTCTTGTGAAAAGAACAAGTTTCTTTTAACGATTGTTTTTAAAAGGGGATTAACGAAAAGAATACACAATTCAACCCCCCTTCTTGTGCATCTGTATATCATTATTGAGTATTGTATTAACGTGTGATTCACTTCAACCAAACATGGTGAATTTACCATTTTGCCCTGGTTGTATGAAATTACCATTATACCCTTCAAACTTTTCCTAAATTTGCAATTAAGCCCAAAATTTGGGAATCACCAAAACTTTTATTTTCATTTTGGTCCTCGAACTTTTGAAAATTATAATTAAGCCCTTTAATTTTATAAAATTACATATTGGTCCTCCAAGAAATGAAAAATTACGTTTAAGTCCTTTGACTTTTAACAATTGGCAAATAAGCCTTTATGTACATCAATCTTTCCAATTAAGCTTTCTAAGTGTCTAATAAGTCTATAAATCATGTCTAAACACCTCTAAGGCATTAGAACACATTTAATTTAGCCTCCATAATCATATCCATTCAATGGACTCAGTTTTACTCACTTATAAGCTTATATGTCAAGAATCTCCAAAATTTCACATATCGATGAACTCTAAGTTCATGTAAGGGCATATAACATTATAAATCACTAGCATATATAACCAAAAGGATTTAAATATATCTTTGAACTCATATACAACCATATATATATCAATATATAGTAGCATCTCCAGGTATAGAACAATACAAAAGGGCTTAGAGAATCCAGTGTTACAAGCCCTCCACCCCCCCCCCCCCAAAGAGTTTCATCCTCGAAACTCCTAAGTCGAGGACACAAATAAATGGGGTACTGACGTCTCATAGTATCCTCAAGTTCCTATGTCATCTCCTCAACCATCAGGCTAACCTAACCTTAAGTGCAATGTTTACATCCTTTTCTTCGTAATGTTCCTTTATGATCAAGCTGTCTTCTTTTAATCATAATTCTCTAAAAAAAATCCAAATCCCATGATTCTTGTGCCCCAGGAAACTAGACTTCCATTAGTCTTATTATATCTAAAAATTACTCAAACAACATCTCCCTTTAAAATATAATCTCCATCCAAATTATGTCTTGTTTTTGGTAAGAAGCAGACTGGCAACCAATACTCAAACATCAGTAAATAATTATTAATACATCTTCTAACAAAATCGTTTCACAGAAGCATTAATAAGACATAAATAATCATTTTTCATGTTTTACGCTTTCACTAATTCGGACTCTAAGGTCCTCAAAAATTAGGAAATAATACAAGGTTCCTGCACAGTGGTCTATCACAAGCAGTAATAGGGAAACAAGAATAACTCGAACCCTAGTCACTATTTTGTCAAGCCACTTTCACGGAGGTCAAGTTAAGACCTATATATATAATTCTCATTCTTTGAGTTTCTTCAAATTCGTGCTCTAAAGATATGAAAAATAGATCGAAAGAGAAAGATCAAATTGAAACCATAATTTCAACTTACCTTGATAACTTCTTTCCTTCTCTTTTTTCTCTCCTTCTCTCCTCATTTTCGTTTTTCTCTCTCTTCTAACCTTATGGCAGACCTTCACTCTTACTTCTATTGCCTTTTCATCCCTTTTCTCTAGAAAATTCAAGAAGGTCAAACTAATCCATATGTCATCATTTCATTGGTCCATGTGTCACCATTCTATTGGTACATATATTATCCTTCTGTTAGTCCATATGTTACTATTATATTGGTCCACGTGTCACTTACTTTAGGCTCCACATGTCACTCATTTTAAGCCTCTATATGTCACTACTCGTAGCGCTACACATGTCACCAATTGTAAGGCTATATATGTCACCATTTGTAAAGCTACACATGTCACCATTCTATTGCTCCACATGTCACAAGTCTAAAATGCCATTTGTCACAAACTTAAAGGGCCACTTGTCGCAATTATACTCAAGCCACTTGTCATCCATTTAATTGAGCAATTTGTCACTTATTCCCAATGCCACATGTCACTATTTCATAGGCCTAATCAACCTAAATTCCCATAGATAAATTTGTCTTGCTCTTTAACATTTTTTCTAAACTAAATGCACATATCACCTCATTAATTACTCAATTGAAACAATAAATTCCCAATTCACTAATTAAAATCCATCAAAACAAAATTCAACACAAAATCAACACACAATTATATCATGATCAGTAAAAACCTTTCATACCCCAGAACATGTCAATTGAGTGTATATACTATCTTGCAATGGCAGTTTAATCTCTTAACAATTTTAGGAGGCAGGATATTACATATGATCTTATCTAATTTTGAATCCCAAGAATTAGACTCAACTTGCTAAAATCCTGGGGGGTCTTAATTTCTCATTTGAGTCTTTGCATTGTTAGACAAAAAGAAATCTGGGTAGTTCTACTACCCTGAATTATATATGTTTAAATAAGAATGATTACTTCCCCGACCAAATTGTGCTTCATTGAAGTTGAATTGCTCCACGTTGTTGTTTCCACTAGGAAGCAATCAGCTATGATATGACTCTCTCATCTATATATGTTACATCCTTGCTAAATGGCTTTGAATGGAGAGAAAGATGTGGCTATTAAGCTGTTTAATTCCTCGATAAGGTTGTTGATTTTAGCCTGCAATGTTGTCATTGAATCTACCACAATCATTCCTTCTGGATCTGAGAAGGTTGACTACTGTTTACTTCATTATGATGTTTAAAGACAACTATTGTTTGCCATCTCTTCAAACAAATTGTGTTTCGCTTACAATAGTGTTCGTATAATTCCTTGATGATAGAAATTGAACCCTGGCCTTATAAATTCCAGTCCTTTGCTCTCTGTGATGTATTCTGTCCATCATCATTCTTTCTATCTCTTCTTGGCATTAACTTTTCATATTCCTCATTCTTGCCTTGTGATGTCCAAATTGATGTGTCTTCTACTTTGTGTTCAAACTTGCTTCTTTTCTTTTTTAATTTTCTATTTCTTATGATTGGTTACCACAATCACAAGAAAGGCAAAATATTCTATAGAACAAAGGAATTTAACTATTCTTAAACTAATTCTCCAGTAACGACGTCAAAAACTTATTGAGCAAGTTTTATCTAATGTAAAACCCTCAATATCTGTAAGTATACGAATCACAAACTTGTAGTAATTGAGGTATCGAACAAGGAATTAGGTAAAACTAAATTGACCTAACTTTATCTAAGGTTGTGAAAATTGAATTTGAATGAAAATAAAAATAATCAAAAAAATTAAGCAATAAAATATGAGTTATAGTGAAAATAAATTCATAAATTAACACAATTAAATCAAATTTGAGCACTTAACCACTTAACAAATGAGCTACCACAATAAAAAAAAAGATCAAGAATGAAAGTATAGGATTCATTCTATCGTTATTTTGCTCCTTTAACCACTTTTGATTCAATTTAGTGTCGATACTAGATTTTTGAAGGGTTGATTTTTCTATCTCAAGACCTAATCATTTAACCCCAACTAATTATCCCTAATTGACAATGAAATTCCAGATTTGCAATCTCTCGATTAATAAAAATAGCCCAACATTTTCAAATACTGCTTGAGCAATCTATAGAATAATCGAGTTCTCACATAAGATCTCTCTTCGTATGGTTATCAATGATATTTGTGTGACTTATTAGGTCATTAAATCCTATTACCCAACCCAATTAGACAACTTTCTACTCACTCTTTCGATTTATTATTGAAGTATAAACAAACACAAACATCATGACACCCAAAACATTGTATTGAAATTAAAAGTGTTCAATTAGAAAATAAGACAAGAATAAATCCTAATGTGAAAATAAAACATCATCAACATGTATAACATCTTCAATACCATTTTATAAACATTAAAGAAAATAAAAAAAGGAAGAAGAAAAACTTAAGTTGGACTAGTCTGGAGTTTGCTAGACAACTGCTGCTCTTCTTGCTCCTTTCTTGATCTTCCTTTCTTTTTCCCCAGTTTGGTAAGATGGTGGTTACTCGTTTTTGGAGTCTTTATGTTCTTTTATAGTTCTTGAGGCTTCTAGGGTTTAACTGCTTAATTTGGTTCCAAAACATCCCTTAAACATCAAAATTACAAAAAGACCCGCATGCTGGAAAAGCTTAAATTTGCTGGAATTGTTATCTATGCTCTCTGTTATGATTGTGACAAGCAAGTCACAATCGTGCCCATCATCTTAATTCTTCAATTTCTTGGCTTCCATCACTAACAAATACATCAATGCCCTTTAAAACATAAAATTATGATCCAATTCTGCTTCAAACCAAACAAACACGTAGATTACATACAATTATTAACAATAACATAATTCTAAGCGTAAACATATGATAATCATCTAATAAACACTTAAAAACATAGTTAAACATCCATGAAAACATAGTATAAATTACACCTATCAAAAGATCACTTGTACAATCATCACGATGAGAATTTCTATAGACATAAAAATAATGTTGCTCATGGATTCCTTAGATTTCTTATATAGGTCAATCCAATGAACTTGTTCTCTAACAATGCACCTACATGTTTTTTTAATCTCATTTTAGTCTGTGAGATTGACTTCCTTCTGTATAAGGAACAAACATAACTTGTATTAGTCTTTTTTCACTCTATTAATTTCTATTCTCAGTAGAACAATAACTAAGAACAATTTAGGGATAATACATACATGCAATATGAATATCATAATTATAGTTTCATCATAAATTCATTTACAATGTATAATTAACCTTTTGGACTTTTTCATATACATCTGAATATGTATAAGATAAAGAACTTCTTTAAATAATTATGTCATTAAACTATAACCAATCTATTGGATATTGGGCACAAACCATTTTCCACTTACATTATGCCAATTGTTTAAGTATGTAATATGGTATCTCTATATCACAATTATCCTACTACTAGAATAGTGGACTAGTGAGAGAAATCTACAAAATTCTCTATCATAAGCACTAACTTAAGTCTTACGAATTTTATCTTGTTGATTATCATAATTAAGAGAAGTTACTTAAATACATACTTGGATCTTTAATGAGACCTTAGCTTCTTTTACATGCCTAATGATTCTAATTTTTTACAATACATTACTGTCTAAACAATGCAAGGAACTACACCATACTCTTAAAAAATTTCGTAATAAATAATCATTTCCACTAAATAAAACATGGATTATGGCCTGATTAGCAATTAATACTATATTGGAACATTTCTAATCTTAATATAAAATTGTTCCAAGTAAAACATACCTTAACTAGGATTTACTTATAAAATTAATTTCCTTATAACTTGGAACACAAATACTAACTCTTACATAAAACAATAGATATCTCTAATACTTATAAGTATTAGATATCTCAAATAATAAACACCTGTAATACATTACCTATGTATTTGGACTCAAAATAGGTAAACAACTTCCATATATATCTTTATATATCTAATTATCATAATTAAGTTTTTAATTTTTCATATCCAATAAGAGTTGGTCTTAAATAATTATATTTTCAATAATTGAAAATATAAATTTTAATTGTTTTTACAAACAATATGTCTCTTTGTACTCCAACTTTCTTATAGACAAGATAAATTCACAATCATCTCCAAAACAAACTCTTCAAATTTATGATAAAAGTAAATCTTTCAACATCTTGTAGCCTTTCAATTATACATCAAATGTATCAACAACATCAATGGTTCCAATTAGAGGCAATATCATGAGCTTTTCAAATTTCATCTTACTCCCACTACTTATCTTGAGAACCATTCACCTATAAGTATACATTGAAACAAACAATTTGTTCAATGGTTTTGTAAGATTATATCCAACCTTTTGGATATCTTATAGCCTTTTATTATCCATTTTGATTTTAAACTTTGTGGATAATATATGCTTCAACTAAGCATTATATTCCAAAATCTTTAACTTTGACTCTTTCAAAGTCTTAGCACTTTATATCTAATGTGAAACCTTAATAATTGACTTGATTAAAACTATTGAAGTTAAGTTGAAGTACTATTCATAGCTATAAAAGAAATAAATATTGCATCATACAATATCTCATATTGCATATTCCTCCTTACACAAATCCATATTTTTATCAAATTTAGTTATGAAGATATTAATTAGATAATCTCATTCCATGTAAATGACAAGAAAATTTAAAATTTAACACATTGTTCTCATTAAAATGGTTCAACATTCTCACTTAGATTTAAACAATTTGAACTTTTTAAAATTTTAAATCAATATAATTAATACATATGACCATATCATATAAAGTCATTAGTAATTGAATGAAATACAAGTATCTTCCTTTTATGAATTGTTATCACATCTAACACATAATATATATAAGATTTAAAGTTTCAATGTCATCATCATCCTTTCACCAAAGATTGATTTGGTTATTATTTAACTTAATAACCTTCACAAGTTTTATGTGAATCATAATCAAAAGGACACATATATCCTTTTATGTGGATTCTCATCATATTGATTTAAACAACTTAACATAAAAGGTGGTTTTGGTTGTCTAACTTTGTATTATTATCCTTTACGTTAAGCATAAGTCTCATTTAATCTAGCACATACAAACTATTTGCATAAACTGGATCAACTACTTTTTCTTAACATTCAATTTTTTGTCATTCCTTGAACATTTTTTTAAGATAAAAAAATTCCATTAAATCATAGTCAAATGAGAGTTACAAAGATCACTAGCTATACAACTCTTCTATAGACTTGCTGTACCTCTTTACAAGCCCTAGAGATTACAATAAAAATGCACACTCGCAGTCAGTAACTTTTAAAAACATATGGCATGCTAGATACGAGACCTAGGATCCAATGGTATCTAAGCTGCATGCTTCTGGTTGCTGGCAATTTAGCAATTAGGTGTCCAATGCGTGTAAGTACATATTCCCTTATGTGTATGATCTATGTTATTCTTCTATGTGTAATTGATATCTTTTCTTTGCACATCTAACCCTTATCCATTTAATTGTTATGGATGACTCTATCGCTTCACTAGTTGCCCCTTATTAGGGTTAGCTTCATTATGCCAAGGGAGATCCATATTAGATTTCCCCCTCATTTCTTGATAATTCTGAATTCCCTTCACACTATACAATTATTATATGTGAGTAAGGGATCTCTTCCTTCAATTTGTCATGATTGTTATATGTGCCTTGTTATAATTTTTATCCGCTCTTCACCATTAGACTAAACTTTACGTCCATTCCGTGTGCCCTTACTATTTCCCTTATCCAGCATAGATTTTTGTCAACTAGGGCATTCTTATTCAGGTTTTGTGTTGTGTTGTTGGAGTCTTTATGGAACCTCAGGTTGTGTTCCCTCCATATGGAGTATATGTAGCAAGTTAAAGCTATTTTGAAGAGAATGACATCATGCTTTAATTTTCATACTATTCTCCTGATCTATTCAAGTATTCCTAGCTAATAAATGGATTCAAAGTAAACATGCAATGTATATTGAATTTTAGACCATATTATAGAAGAAGAGATGATTTTTGGTTTCTGGGTGGGCTTTACAAAGACATAGTGGATCAGTGATCCCAAAACACCTATCTTTAGTACTAAGCCTTTGCTTAACCACTAACCAACTGATGAAGGAGGCCTTTGGGATAAACGTATTTTTCCAGATTAGATCATACTAAGAAACCTTAAGGGAATGAGGTCTGAAAAACTGAAAGCAAGAGTCATTAATAAATTTATGAGAGCTATTTCCTATCTATATTATCCTATCCTCTTCATGTTGATTGGGGGTTATATTAAGGAACAATGATGTCCAAAGTAGAAGCACCTCTAAAATTGCTTAGCCAGTTGTCATTCTGAATGATGGTGCTAACTATAGCCTTTGTAGGGATCTTGGCAACAAGATGTATCAGCTCATATCTCTTATAAAGAGGGCTTAAATTAGTCCAGTTATCAAACCAAGATCAGGTGGTATTCCTATTTCCCACTTGAGCTTTTATATAAGGGTAAATTGTATTCCTTAATCTCAAGATCTGTATAACACTCCAAGATTGCTCCCTACTAGTTTTAACCTGCCAGAGGTTAGTATTTTTAAGGTAGTATATTGATCTACTTAGACCAAAGGGATTCCTTATCCATTAATATCTTTCACATCCTTTTAGACAGAAGAACATTCTACATCATTTGAATTGAAACTAATCTCAAACCTCCTTCCTGTTTAGGCAAACACTAGTTCTCTCATTTAATGTTTGCTTCCTTGGATACTTTAGCCTTCCCTGTCCATAAGATGTTTCTAATGCATTTTTACATCTCTTTAGTCAACTTGTTAGGCATGAATAAATATGCCGACCAATGATACCTAAGTTTCTCAAAACTGAGGATATGAGTTAAAGTCTACCAATTATAGCCAAAAATCTATTCCACTGGTTATTAATTTTGTCCTTGAATTTTTTCGAAAAGAGGAATACAGTATGCATAGTTGGGCTGCTTGATGGTTCTAGGCACTCCAAGGTTTCTGAATGTGGAGTGAATAGCCAACCCTGTGATGCTACTTAGGATTGATGTGTTTTGAATATAAAAGGAAACATATAAGTTGCTCTTGTTCATATTTTAACCTCAATACTTCAAAGAATACTTTTAGAATCATCAATAGAAGCTTTAGAGAATAGGGGTCAACTTCACAAAATAGCATCCGATCATCTGTAGAAGCTAAGTGGTTGATTTTTAAAACCTTACATTTATGATCAAAAACAAACCTGCTATCCCTGGAAGTGTAGTGAAGTGCAGAAGAAGTGTTTGGACCAGTCTTAGGGAAAATCAGAACCAGATTGAAGTGGTGTGTACAGCTATTGTTCTGAGGAACAGTAACCAATGAAGAAAAAAAAAAACAATAAGCAAACAGCAGGAAGAAGATTTGCAGCATTCAAGTAGGAAAAGGTGGCAGCTCTAAGGAGAAGGAGAAGAATGACATTCACAATGTTCCAAGTTATAATGCTTCCAAATTATGATCTTTTTTTTTTAGTAAGAAAAAGAGCATAGCTCACAAGGACATAAGACTACCTAACATAAGAGACCCCTACTAAATTATGCTCAAGCCATCTACCAATATTAGAGGGACTTACCCCAAAATATAAAATCCAGGAGGAAAATCAAAGGCAAAATGAGAAAGGGAGTCAACTGTAAAATTCCCTTATCTATAAATGTGAGTGAGGTTCACATTATGGGACCTCCGCGGCAAGTCTAGAATTCCAGGGGACAATATATAATTTCGCATTTCAATTTTTTTTTAAAAAATAAAGTTGAGATTGCTGCTGGAGGGGACACATTCTAACCAATTCGCTTATAAATTGCTTCAGTTTCTGCGATTACCTGTTCTTGAAGCCAGTTTCTAACTTGAGCTAAAGTATCTATGAATCTTCATGCACAGCCAATACCTGCACCAACCTAAGGTAATTGAGAAGACTGAGGTTGAAAATAGACACAAATGAGTAATTCCATACCATCCGTAGCTGGTCATTTCACCGTCCCCTCAACTTCTTCAACCCCATATTCCCACGGTTCTGCTGATAGATGGCCCTTCAATTCTCTGTTGCGAAACTGCAAACACATTCACCAAGTCACCCCCATACATGCTAAAATCATAAGAAGCAACAGTCACCAAGACCCTTTCGTCGTTTTTGAGCTGCTTCGTGTTTGCTCCAACCTCCATTCCCTTGACTACGCCTCCAAGATCTTCTCTAACACTCAGCGGCCCAATGTCTACCTGTACACAGTTCTCATTGATGGCTTTTTTTGTTCTGGGCATTTTATTGATGGGATTCACTTATACCGTCAAATGCTGAATGTCGCCATTGCACCTGATGACTATGTTATCACTTCGGTTATAAGGGCTTGTGGGCGTTGTCTGGGTTTGGAAGAAGGTAGACAAGTTCATTGCCAGGCTTTGAAACTTGGGTCCAGTTCAAATAGAACAATTAGAATCCGGCTTTTGGAGTTTTATGGGAAATGTGGCGAATTTGAAGATGCTAATCGCATTCTCGACGAAATGCCTCAAAGAGATGTCGTTGCAATGACAATCATGATGGATTGTTATTTTGATCGCGGTTTGGTTCAAGAGGCAAATGGAATTTTCAGCTCGATTAAGAAAAAAGATACAGTTAGTTGGACTGTAATGATTGATGGGTTGGTAAGAAATGGAGAAATGAACAGAGCTTTAGAGACGTTTAGAGAAATGCAAAGGCAAGATACGAAACCTAATGAATTTACTATTGTTTCTGTGCTATCTGCTTGTTCACAGCTTGGGGCCTTGCAGCTTGGGAGATGGGTGCATTCTTATATGGGTAGGCATGACATTGTGCTCAACCATTATGTTGGTGGTGCTTTGATCAATATGTATTCCAGGTGTGGGGATATTGATGAGGCTCAAAGGGTTTTCAGTGAGATGAAAGAGAGAAACGTAATTACCTATAACTCTATGATTGTGGGGCTGGCCCTGCATGGAAAGAGCATCGAGGCTGTAGAGTTGTTCTTGAGAATGTTAAAGCAAGGATTTAAACCAACGGCTGTCACTTTTATAGGTGTCTTGAACGCTTGCAGTCATGGTGGTCTAGTGGACTTGGGATATAAAATCTTTCGCTCAATGGATAGAGATTACGGAATTGAACCACAGGTTGAGCATTGTAGTTGTATGGTTGATCTTCTCGGTCGCGTGGGTAAGCTTAAGGACGCTTTTGATTTAATTAGTCGGATGAAAGTAGCCCCAGATCATATTATGTTGAGTTCTCTTTTAAATGCTTGTAAGATCAATGGCAATCTTTATTTAGCAACACAAGTTGCAGAAAAATTGATGGCTTGTGGAGATGCTGATTCAGGCAATTATGTGTTACTAGCAAGTGCATATTCTTCCTTGGGGAAATGGGAAGAGGCTGCTCAGGTGAGAGCAAAGATGAAGGAATACGGAGTTGAGAAGGAACCAGGCTGCAGTTCCATTGAGGTGAACAATGAGATTCACGAGTTCCTTTTAGGAGATACGAGACACCCTCAGAAGGAACAAATCTACCTGAAGCTAAAGGAGTTGAATAAAGTATTGACATCAGAAGGGTATTCTCCGGCAACGCAGATAGTGTTACACGATATTGAGGACTGGGAGAAAGAATGGGCTCTGTCAATTCATAGTGAAAAGCTAGCGATATGCTATGGATTAGTTGCTAGTAAGCCCTTGACCACAATAAGGGTTGTCAACAATTTGAAGGTATGCAATGACTGTCACACAATGATCAAGCTCATTTCTAAGATTACTAGCAGGAAAATAGTGCTGAGGGATCGGAAAAGGTTTCACCACTTCGAAAACGGGAGTTGTTCTTGTGGAGACATTTGGTGATAGGATGACAAATCTCTTCAGTGTGTTCTTTCTGTAAGGATGCTTTTCCCTGGTGTATATTCCTTGATTTATTTGCTTGCACATTTTTCTTAAAAAGAATTTGAGAAAAAAAAAAAGATTTAGAATATCGGCTTTGTTACTTTCTGAATTATATATCTTTATTTGGATGAGTATCCCAATTGAGATCATTATCGATCGAGTGTTTTTTACCTATTTAGATTTCATTAAATTAGTGTTTGTCAGTTATATCAATTATCAAGCGTGATTGCTTATTTAATGCTAAAGCTAACGCTTACGTGAATTGGAAAAAATTGCCCTCAAAATTTTTTAAAATTATATAATAGTCTATTGTGATATTGTAATATATACTTTATAAGTTTACTTTAACTCTATCTTTAAAAATTATAATAATAATTAATAACTATAATTAATATAAAATAATAATAATTTTCAAATATTTCTTATATAAATAATAACCACAATTAATAAGAAAAAAGACAATTATTATTATACAAATATGAAATTAAGAACAATACAAATTATTTAAAATATTAAAATTTCATCATATAATAAATAAAAATTACATCAAAATATTAAATAAAAAGAACAGTAAATATTCTTTACTCTCAAACTATTACAATTTATGACGAGTTCGTAACGAGAAAACAACTAAATATAAGTAAAATTAAAAGAAAAGGAAAAATATCATCATTTGGTACAAAATCTTCATCATTGAGAGGAGTCTCGTCATCATCATCATTTAAATTTAATGCACTAAATGACATGTCAGTACATTCTCATCCAAGATTATCTTCTAAGTCATTATCATCTACCAAACTCGGCTTCTCATAAACCTAATCTTGCTAAAACTTCGATATTATTAATGTAAATTGGATTTATTGAACTATTTGTAATATTAGGAGTCATAGTAAATAATAAAATTTAATTATTAGAAAATCACAATAAACTATATCGAAATTAATAATGATAATAACATAACTTTTCCGAAGTTTTAAATTGTAACGAGCTCCAATCTATTTCTTTTCTTGGAATGAATGAATTCAAATGTGTTCCAGTTCTATTTCCAGCCTGTTGCATTTACACATTAACTTAAAATCTGAATTGCAAACCTTTGCAATTCTAGTGAATAACATTCTCCAATTAACTTCAACATTTTTTTGTAAAATTCGATCTAAAATAGACATTAGAATTCAAAAACATCCCAGTTGCAAACAATAGAGAAGAAAGTTGTCTTTCCCATCTTTCATTGATGACCGCAAGATACGATGTGTACAAAGAAGGTCTATGTTTCAAACTGACCTTGATTGCTTCCTTCGCCCTCTCCATAACATCAAAAAAATAACTCATTGTTGCCTTTTCTTTACTATCAGCCAAGCGAAGCACCCTCACCAAAAGCTTACAAACTCGGATAACAAATTGGCATTAAGACCAAAATTCACTATATTCCAACATAATTCTAGAAACCTCAAATCCAGCATTAGACCTAGCATGTTGAGATGCAACCCAGTTATTACTTGTACATATTTGTTTTAACACTTTTATCGTAACAAAACACTGAAGTAATAAGAAATTTGTTGCAAATCTTATCACAGTAGAACGACACAAATTTCTACAGTTGGTAAATTCCTTTCTCGTTAAATTCAACACCCATGTACGATTATGGATGAACTTTGTCACCTTCTTAGCTTTTTACATAGTCTCATCAATAATAGAAAAATACCTGGGATTTCTTATATTCTCCAGCATTAGGTTAATACAATCTGTGGTACAAAAAATCCAAAAAAAAAAACAATTATTCTTATTTTGTAACCTTCTTTCTGTCGCTTTATAAGCGAAATCATGATCAGTAATGAACTGAACAATGTTTTAGGGCTCTACCTCATTCACAACTTCATCAAATATCTCAAATAAAGTATTAGGATTTTTAATAAGGCTAGATGCGTCAATAGACTTTAGAAAGATTGAGTCATTTGTAAATTAAACCAAAAAATTTATAACAGGCTCATGTCTCCTATTTTTAAATGATTAAACACCCATAAATAGCCCAACCCACTCTTCTTCCTCCCAAATAACTTTTAATTTTAGAAACTAGGAAACTTAAAAGTTTACCTTTGTATTCATCAATCGAAGGAGCTTTATATCCAAGACCATAAGAGGCAATAGCATCCACCATAGGCTAATAATAGTAAGATTATGAATAACTGAATGTTGTGTGAGATCCCACATCGGTTGGAGAGGGGAACGAAGTATGTCTTATAATGGTATGGATACCTCTCCCCCTAAGATGCCTTGTTCCAAGGGTGGGAAAAGCAAAACCGTTAGGGGTTTGGCCCTAGGGGCAACCCAAAGCAGGCAATGTTTATGAGCGGGTGATCTGGGCTGTTACAAATGGCATCAGAATCGGTACCCGAACCGTTGTGCCAGCTAGGTTGGACCCCAAAGAGGGCTGGGCTCTAAAGGGGTGGAGAGTGTGAGATCCCACATCGGTTGAAGAGGGGAACGAAGCACGCCTTATAAGGGTACGGATACCTCTCCCTTACAGACGTATTTTTCCAAGGGTGGAAAGAGCAAAACCGTGAGGGGTTTGGCCCGAGGGGCAACCCAAAGTGAGCAATATCTGTAGGCGAGTGGTCTGGGCTATTACAAATGGTATCAAAGCCAGGTTTCGATCCTGGGACCTCTAAGTTATGGGCCCACCACGCTTCCACTGCGCACATCCAATAAAATTGGAACGATACAGAGAAGATTAGCATGGCCCCTGCGCAAGGATGACACGCACAAATCAAGAAATGGTATCAAAGCTAGTACCCAAACTGCTGCGTCAGTTAGGCTGGGCCCTAAAAAGGGTTGGGCCATAAGGGAGGTAGAAAGTGTGAGATTCCACATCGGTTAGAGAGTGGAACGAAGTACGCCTTATAAGGGTATGGATACCTCTCCCCTAAGACGCGTTTTTTCAAGGGTGGGAAGAGTAAAACCGTGAGGGGTTTGGCTCTAGGGGTAACCTAAAGCGAACAATATCTGTGAGCGAGTGGTTTGGCCTATTACAGATCATTTCTTTTAGGCTCTAAGGTGATTATTTTTGCATATCACGTCATGTTTAAGTATCTTTTTGCCAAGAAAGACATAACAATGAGTCTTATTTGATGGGTGCTTTTATTATAGGAATTTGACATTGAGATCAAAGAAAAAAAAGGAGTAAAAAATATGGTAGTTGACTGCTTTTCATGTTTAGAAGGAGGGGAAGTTGAGTAGAGTGATGATATTAACGAGCACCTTGTGGTATCATGGTATGTGGATATAGCAAACTTTATTGCAAACGGTATGCTTCCTTTGAAATTATCGTATCGGTAGAAAAAACAAGACTTGTTTGAGTGTACCTATTATTTATCGGATGACCCAATTTTGTAACAAATGTGTGCTGATGGGCTGATAAGGAAGTAAGTTCCAAAGGAGGAGATTTTAGATATATTGGCGCATTGTCACAAAGCTATATATGCTAGGTATATGTTAAGTCAAAATGACCTTAATAATAATTTTGATGATAAGTCAAAAAGTAGACGAATGAAAAGCAGACGGATATGATAAGCCAAAAGAAGACGAATAAAACAGATGAAAGCAGAAAAGCTGACAGAAGCTTAGTCGAAAAAGCAGACAAAGACCATTTGTAAAAAACAGACGGAAGTATTTCAGAAAAACAGACAGAAGCAATTCTGAATGACAGACGGAAGCTTAAAACAAGAAAAATGCAGACGGAAGCAAAATGCAGACGAAAGCAAAATGCAGACGAAAACAAAATGCAGATGAAAGTAAAAAGCAGACGGAAGCATCAATCTGGGTTAGTTACAGAACTCAACTGTATAACCGTTTCTTTAAAGACTCAAGAAGCAGTTGAAGACGAAGGCTATAAATACAAGTCAAAGTCGATGACTGCCATAGACTTAGAGATTTTTAGAAAGATTCAAAAGCTAGAGAGAAATTACTGTGCAAAATTGTTGAGCGATATTTTTCTGTAACAAGCTCGTAATACTTTTCAGTTTG
>JAOQMQ010000004.1:13261774-13289079 GCA_027563845.1 Erythroxylum subrotundum
ATAGCTATTACTTTGTTTGGTTTAGGGAATGGAATAGAAAAAGAATTTCTATTCTAATGTTTGGTTTGAAAATATAAGCTTGGAATAAGAAAGGAATAGGTAACAAAAAAAACCAAAATGTTATTATTATTATTATTATTATTATTATTATTGTTATTATTATTATTATTAATTTTGTACTTATTATTATTAATTAATTAATCATTGTTATAAATTTTCTACTTATTATTATACTTATTATTATTAATTTTATTATAAGAAATTAATTATCTTATTATTATTATTATAAATTTTGTACATATTATTATTAATTAATTAATTAATTATTGTTATAAATTTTCTACTCATTATTATTCTTATTATTATTAATATTATTAATATTATTATTTTTATTATTATTTTTATTATACAAAATTAATTATTTTTTATTTTTATTATTAATTGCCGGAGCATTTTTCCAAAACTTCGGTCGTCATCAACAGCTAAAACTCAAACTTGCCAGTGAGAGAGACATATACCTATTCCGGATGTGTGTGGAATAGGTAAAGACAAGGTCACATGATCTTTACCTATTCCCTCATGTCTAGGAATAGGTAATCTTAGTAATAGCTATTCCGTGAGCTTTTTGCCAACCAAACACGGTAATAGTTAACAATTAAGAATAGAGGGGTAATAGAATAGCTATTACCCTCTACCAAACAGGCCGTTAAGGGCCACAAATCACATCAACCCTAATACGAATTTTGTTTTCTACTTTCAAAGCCTATTCAACTTATCTACCTAATAAAATAACTAGTTAAATAGAACAAACAGGAAAATTCTTACTAGAATCCAAGCTTAAATTATAAAATTTCTTATTTATCCCTTCCTTTAAATTTAATTTACTATATATGAGTGAATTGATATAAAAATTGAATCAAAATTGTATTGTGAAAGTTTTTTTAATCATTTTGTAAAAGAAAGGAGGAAGTGGATATTTTAATGTTTATGTAGAAGACACAAAAATTATTTTTTAGTTTAAGTAATTTTAAATAATTTTTTATTTTTAAAAATTATTTAAAATAATTCTTGTAGTTTTCAATTTTTTTAGATAATTTGTTTGATTCCACTTCTATTTTTTTATTGTAGTTTTTAGTTTTTAGTTTTCATTTTCTGTTTCTCTTTCAAATAAAAACAAAATTATGTTTAAAATAAAAACAAAAATATGTTTAAGTGTTAATATCAATGTATTTATATTTTTATTACAAATTAGAATAAAACTTAAAGATAAATTATTTTTAATTAAATAAATTTATTTTAATTTCTTATAAAATATTTATTAATAAAATTATTTTATTTTATTAAAATAAATAATATTAAATTTAACTTTTTATTTTAAATAAAATTTAATTATTAAATCAAAATTTATTTGAAATTTATGTTTTGCAGCTATTTCAAAATTAATTATATTTATTGATAATTATTAAATAATTCACAATTCATATTCATAATTAATTTTAATTAATTAAATATAATATAATCTTAAATTATTCATATTTCTTATTAATAATTAATATATTAAATAATTAGATTATATATACTTAGTTGATCGAAAAAAATAGAAAACAAAAGTCATTTTTTATGATTTTCATATTTTTGAAAACTAAAACCAAACGCAAAAACTAAAAAATTTTAATAACCAAAATTTTTAGTGAATTTGAAAACAAAAACATAAAATTAAAAATAAAAATAAAAACAAACAAACACTTAAGACTTCCAAAAGAAAAAATGACAGAGCAGACGATCAATCAAATATTTTTGATATAACGATTCAATTCAACTTTTGAGCTCGAACTAATTAAACTTAACTCAAATTAATAGTTTTAATATACTTAAAATCAATTTTAATTTGAATATGATTTAATTAATTCTAACATGTATTTAAGAGTTTAATTAGATCATCCTTTAAACAACATTTGATTATTTAATTGGCACGTGTATTTTTTGGGAAGTCTATGTAATGTGTCTTTTACTATTAATTTTTAAGACAAATATTTTAAAATAAAAATAAAAATAAAAATATGTAAATTACCTAAACTAAATAGAGCTCGGTGTCTTTTATCTTTAATATTTTATCATAACAAGGAAAGCTGATATTGACAGCAAGTTCAAAATAAAAAGTGAGGAGGCCCACATTTAGGGTCAGAGAAATCACGCACAAGAAGATGTCAATGAACTCCAAAGCCGATCTGAGATGATAACCCATAATCGCGTTGATCCAACGGTGGAAAGGCTTCTGGTTCCAAATAGAGAGACACGAATAGATACGTACAGCCGCTCCAGGACTCCCGCAACCACGCAAAGATCGGTCACTCGTGGATGTCTAAGCCGTCTGTTTGATTGATTCGAGTAAGTTCCAAATCACTTCTTTACAAACGGTTTCAGTTTGTTTTGCTTCCCACTCTATCCCTTATAAATCATCCTCCTCCTTCATTTCCTGGTAATTTACCTTCTCGGACGTGAACTCGCTGTGTTATTTCTTCTTCTTTTACAAAATTAATGATCCTGACAAAGTTTTCGAGTTCCATTGATTTGGTATTACTGTGTGAGGTAGAAGTTGAATAATTCTGCGTATTCGTGTTGAAGTGAAAACCCTCAATTCTTGGTACCTGTGTAGGGAATTTAGTGCTTTTGCAGATGAGTATTTGATCTTGCAACTAATTGGCCGATGGTAATAAATTATTTGGCACGGTAAAAGTCTTGCTTTTGGCTCACTAGCTATAACATAATGTTGATATGATGTTTTCTGAGTATGTTCTGTAGACTTCAAAAGAATACTTGACATTTTTGTTGAATGTTAAGTTTTAACAGTTTGTGCTACAGGTATTTCTGTTGAATCCAAGTTGGTAAATCTTACAGCTTAGATGTTATAGCTAAACTGATAGGAATAGTACAGTTCATTTAAATTAAAGAAAATAATAATTCTTCTTTACCTTTTCCTTTTATTGAAGGAATTATTTTGCAGAATGACTTTGAAAACAATTTATAAAGCTTTTATTAGTAACAACTTTGGTCCCAATATAAGTTCCAGAAAAGTAAACTGCCAATTTCCATTCTTTTGGCACATGATTTCTATGTCTCGAAAATTTTATCTGCATCACATTGGCACAGTAATGTTTCTTCCTCTTGGGCTCCTATGTTATTTATGTTGTTTGTTAGATATTCTGTATGTACTCATCAAAGAAATCACAACACATATTCGATAAAATAGTTTTATCTTTTTCAACTTCTTGATAGTTGTGATATCTAACTAAAATGTTAGTGGGAGACTCTAACTTCTCTCTAACCTTCCCTCTCTGTAATACCTAACATGTGTTCATCTTTATGCCCATTTCCCTGCCCATTTTCTCCAAAATTTCATCCATCTTTATTTCCCTCAGCCTGCTTGCTCTTATTTAAGTCCTGTCCATTCTTTTCCAGCCCAAACCTTGTGTAAGTTCAGTTTTTTTTTTTTAACCTTTCTTTACTCCATTTCTAACCCAATTTCTTCTACATTTTCCTGCCCATATTCCTCTTCATTTCATCTACTTTTACTCCCCTCAACCAGTTTTGCTCCTGTTTCTTGCTGTCCATCCTTTTCCAGCTCAATCCTTACGTGAGCTCTAGCTTTTCTTTGCTTTCCTTGTTCCACTTCTGACCTTGTTTTTGCTAGCCTTTCATTTCCCCCTCTCTCTCTAAGTCCTAAAGGGTATTTAGGGGATTGAAGGTCTTGTCTTTGATACCTGCTCTTGTTAATACCGTTCGTAGTAAGTTGTCTTTAGAGATGACAATTGGGCCCAGACTCGACCTGAAGTCAATGGAACAATTTGGGCTAGGCCAGCCCGAGGCCCTACAGGAAATGATAAAATGATGTCGTTTTGATTCTTTTTAAAAGAAAGAAAGTTAGGCTGGGCTCGAACCGGGCAGTCCCAATCTCGGTCGACCCGACGCATTGCCATCCCTACTTGTCTTTCTACCTTTTTCCTGCACCAGCCTGCTTGATCCTTTTCCTTGAATGGCTATTGTTTCTCTAGCTCTTGTGCAGGCTATTGCCCTCCCCCATAACCCCAGCAGATTTTTCCCCATCACCCTTTGTCTCTCCCCATCCCACACAATCCCAGAAACTCCCCTCATTCCATCCCCTAGCTCCCTCTCCATCACACCAACCTGCACAAGTTTTGGAACCACCAACTTCCTCATCTTTTTCATTGAAACCTCTCAACTAGAAACAAGTGCGTGGTGACGCATCTTGCACTTTTCTCTAGTACATTCCACTGGCCATTAAGGATGGTTTAGGTATTGTTTCTCCTCCTATTGATGTCTTAAAGCAAGGTGCAAGTTCATGGGAGCCTACACTAGTCGTTTTCTTTCTTGAAAAAAAGCTTGCCTTCTTAGTAATGAAACTTGGGCTTTGAAGCATTGGAAGCTTAGAGGACTGCAAGAGGTGTTGCTAAGTGAGGATCACCTCTTCCTTTTCAAGTTCAACTCTAAGGAATAGGCTTTTAAAGTGATAGAAGAGGGACTATGACACTTGAATGGTTTGCCAGTGTGGAAACTTGACATTAAACTTGAAGATGTCAAGCATATACATGTTTCATTATGGGTTAATTTTCATCAAATCTGATTGGAATATTGGTCTACTAGTGGGCTAAGTCTCCTTGCAAGCTTTATACGCAATCCATTATGCATGGACGGAGTAACTTCATCAAGAAAACAAATAGGATATGCAAGAATCTGCATCAGTGTTGACATGGATTGTAACCTACTTGAAGAGTTTCCATTGATGAGATTGAAAGCAGAGGATAAGTTGGTGGAGGACACCATTAAAGTTCCTTACTAGTGGAGGCCATCTCTGGCTATCAAGAAAAGAAATGGCTACCAATAGCTAAGTTGTTCAAAATTGATTTTTGTGATGAATTGATACAATTGGAAAATGTTTAATGCATAGGTTCTATGATAGATGTTTCTGAGGATTTAGGTATGGTTCATGCTTCCTTGAGCCTTAGTATTGAAGACTTCAATCAAAAGATGGAAGTTCCTAGCTCAAATAATTTGCCTACTCCCTATCCTGTTCAACGCCAAGTGGATAATCCGATGTAGCCTATTGATGATGTTTTAATTCAAGGCACTGATTAATTGGAGCAACATCCTAACATCATATGATGCTGCTCAAGGAGCTTTTATATTTATTAAAAGGAAGAAACCTAGGAGAAAAGCTACAGAGCCAACGAATCCTCTAAGAACTAATGACAGTGTTTGTATGGAACGCTAGGGTTTTTAATGACCCCAAAAAATAACGAGTGGTAGCTGATTATATCAAGGCAATAAAACTAAATTTATTTGGTCTTTTGGAAACAAAATTGAAGAGGGAGAAATGTCTAACTGTTCAAGGCTCATTAGAAGCTCATTACTAACTATGATAGGCACCATATAGGAAGGGTTATCATAGCATATAATCCGGATAAAGTTTTGGTGTTTTGATGTGTTCATCTTTTAGCTGAAATTTAAGGTACGGAAAAAGCCTGGTTCACTTTTGTGTATGCATCCAATTTTTCATTCTAAAGAGCTGCATTGTGGAATGATTTGGTACAATACAAGAATATAGTGAATAATCCTTGGCTCATCATTCGTGACTTTAATTGTACACAGGTGAAAGATGCTATAGGAAACCTTGTGGGGAATTTAGAACTTGTATTTATAATTTGGAAGTTATTGATCTTAGACATAATGGAAGATTTTTTACATGGTCCAATAATCAAGAGGGTCAATGGTTATTAAAAAATGGAAAGGGCTTTAGTCAACTTGTTATGGCTCCAAAAATTCATTTCAAGGATAGCTCATTTCAATAACAATCTTTGCTTAGATCATTCCTGTGGAAAAGAATACTTGTATATTCTCTATCTTTTGAATAGATAGTGAACAACATTATATAGGGAATTACAAGAGGTAAAATAGGAAACTAGATCAGATAGACTATCTAACTAAATCCCTTAAATCAAGGGATTTTAAACTTATTCTTCTAATCTATTTACAGCCAATGTATATCTCAATACTCCCCCTCAAGCTGAGGAATAAATATCTTCCATTCCTAGCTTGAATACAAGATCATGGAAACTTGAACTGTTCGGCCCCCTTCGTTAGAATATCAGCTACTTGATGTTCTGATGGAACATAAGACATACATACTAACGCTTCTTCCAATTGTTCTTTAATGAAATGTCTATCCTTGTGTGGAATATGCCACCTTAATATCGAGGAAGTACTTTAGTTTCCCCACTTCTTTTATCTCAAACTCTTTTACTAGACTAAAAGAGCAGTAATTTCCCCTGTAGCTGAATGTTTAATGAAAAGAGTGTGGTCACCTTGGCTTTGTCTATAGCCAGACTCCCTCATGACTTTTGAAAATCTCCCACACCATGCCCTAGGAGATTGTTTTAACCCATAAAGGGCCTTCCTCAACTTGCATACTTTGTTGCCGACGTCCCCCTCAAATCCTGGTGGAATGTTCATATAGATTTCTTCATCTAAGTCTCTATAGAGAAATGCATTCTTAACATCATATTGTAAGAGTTGCCAATTAAAGTGGGCAACTTATGATAATAGAATTCTCACGGTATTCATTTTTGCAACTAGAGCAAAAGTCTCCTGATGGTCAATCCCGTAAGTTTGAGTGTACCCTTTTGCTACTAATCTAGCTTTATATCTCTCAAGAGACCCATTAGCCTTGTATTTTGGTGTGAAAATTCACTTACAGTCAACAATGCTTTTTCCTTTCGGTTTATCAACAATTTCCATGTTCTATTCTTTTCTAATGCACTCGTCTCCTCCCTCATAGCATCTCTCCATTCCCTTTTTGACAATGCCTCAAAAACTGTGTTAGGGATAGTAATGGTGTTTAAACCCACTATGAATTTTTGGTAGGTTGGTGATAGGCAGTTAAGAGAGACATAGTGAGATAAAGGATAGAGTGGTCGCTTAGTGCATTCTCTTATACCTTTCCTAACAACAATGAGTTCTAACAATTGAGTATGTAAAGGTGAGTTAGATCTTACCATGATTTCATTTCCAGAGTCTGAGTTGGATTCTTGGACCTGTGTGAGTTCTGGAATGACCTTTCTCCTTGAATACACTTCAGTAACACTGGCTAGGACACAGGATGACTCGGGTTCAGTAGTATTATTGGGAAACTCAGATGTAATTGGTTCAGAAGGCTTGGTTGTTTCAACAATACAAACTGGAGGAGAAGGAAGGTCAAGTGTTTTAAGTGGTTCGAACGAATCACTAGTGCTATCTTCTGTTAGTGAAATCTCTCCCTGATGAGAGGACTTGGAGAAAAAAGGTGTATTTTTTTATGAAGGTGACATCTGTAGAGATATAAATTTCTAGATGACGGATTGTAACACTTGTATCCCTTTTGAGTAGGTGAGTAACTGAGGAAAACACATTTGATGGCTCGGTGGTCTAGTTTGTCTCTGTGTTGGCTATGGACATGAACAAAGGCAGTGCACCCAAATACCCTAGTTGTAAGGCCATGTGATGTTTTGAAGTGTGGATAGAAACTATTGAGAATGTCTATGGGACTTTTGTTGTCTAACACAAGTGGGAGAAGTCTATTTATCACATATGTGGCAGTAAGAACTGCCTCTCCCTATTAGGATTGAGGGACATTCCCTTGAAAGAGTAAGACTCGAGTGGTGTTATGTAAGTGTCCATTTTTCCTTTCAACTACCCCATTTTGCTGAGGTGTGTTAACACATGATGAGTCATGTATAATGCCCTGTGATTGAAAGAAGGATGACAAAGTTTGGTTGAAGTAGTCTTTAGCATTGTCTATACAAAAGCTTTTTATTTTGACCCCAAATTGGTTTTGAATCATTGAGTGGAAATTAGGTATAACAAGACTAACATCAGATTTTTGTTTAAGAAGAAAGAATGATAGCACCACAGATCCACTATGGGTACTAAACCCATACTGACCTATTTTAGGAGAAAGAGGGAGTAGGGTCTGGACATGGGCCTCAAGCCCATGTTGACATATTCTAGAAGAATCGGGAGGGGTAAGTCAGCTAACGGTTAGGGAAATTCGTTAGAGAGAGTACTATGTAAGGGAAGGGGAGGGGTAGTAGAGGGGTATCGGAATATTTGCTTTGTATTTGGCTGAATGCTGAAAGGGCCATTAGTGGCTGGTAGCTAGTTCTTGTGGTTTATACTACAAGAGTATAGCTATATATCAATAAAAATACCTGATTCTCATCCATTTGCATATCAAAGAACCATGTAACCCGAGTGCAATCATCAATTAAGGATACAAACCAACGAGCCCCAGAAACATTAGGTGTAGTAGAGGGACTCCATATGTCACTCTGAATCAAATGAAAAGGATGAGAACTTTTATTGCTAATAGGAAAAGATACCTGAGTATGTTTTGCCAATTCGCAAACATCACCATAAAATTAATAAATATCTAATTCTTGGAACAAACGAGTGAACATGACCTTTAAAACCTTAGAAGATGGATGACCTAGGCGCAGGTGATACAGCCAAATGGTATCTTTATTTGAGGAACTAAGAAATGACAAAGACAAGTTGCTTCAAATTTTTTGAGGAAATTCAAGGTGGTAAAGACTGCTTTGTTCCTTAGCAAGTCCAATCTTCCTCCCCGAGACTTGATCTTAAAAACACAATAAGAGGGAAAGAAAGTAGCATAACATTTAAGATCATGGGTAATTTTTGAATGGGAAGAAGGCTAGCTGAAAGTTTTGGTATATGGTGGACTTTTTTAAGAATAAGGGTAGGTGTGATGTGTACAGCTCCAAACCTTGCAATAGTAGCTAAAGAGCCATTGGCTACTACAATCTTTCTGTCACTTGGGCATGGGGTATATGTGTGGAAGAATTGAGATGTGAGTGTCATATGGTCTGTGGCATCGGAGTCTATTATCCAAGAGTTAGTATAAGAAATTTCTGAGGTAGTCATGCAAAAAAGAAATAGAGGTTTATCTAAAATAGCCAAAGAACAAGTTTTAAAAGGTTGTTCAATAGACCCCAACAAGCTTCTCAACTTTTCAATTTCTTCACTATTCTTGTTGTTGAATTTTCCTCAATTTTAGGCTGCTTTGCCATATGAGCTTAAGACCTCTGCTGTCCCCCATGGTTTCCCCGTTCTTGGCTTGGTGCCTTACCCTGCAGTTTCCAACAAGTTTCCTTTGTGTGCCTCGATTTCTTGCAATAGGTGCACCAGAGATTGTCCTTATTCTCCTTTTCCTGGTTTTCTCTACCAAGATTTTTGGACAGATAACTACTTCCTTTCAATTGATGATCTGTTTTTGCTACTAAGGCTAACCCTTCCATGGTTTGTGGTTCAAGAATAACACTCATTCGGCTTTCTTCTGCTCGAATCAATGAAATTGTCTCTTCTAGAGATGGTGTGTCCTCTTTGCCAAGGATCTAGACCCTAACCTGATCGAATTCAGGATTCAATCTGGCCAAAAAATCATAGACATGGTCTTTTCCAATGAAGTTCTTCAAGATGGCAGCATGCTCAGGGCATTTTATCTCAAAAACTCGGTAATGGTCAAGTTCTTGCCACAGATTCTGCAGCAAGTTTGCATACTCAGTGACAGATTTATCTCCTTGCTTAGTAGCTGCAGTTTTAACCTTAATCTCGTATACTTGAACAGCATCACAAGCCTTCGAGTATGTGCGACGAATGTAATCTCAAATCTCCTTTGCAGTAACCAAAAACATACATGTGTCACTGGTCATGGGATCCATGGAATCCCATAGCTAGGACATTATCATAGAATCCTCCTCATCCCATGCTTCAAACATTGGGTTATCTTTTGTCGGCTTTGTTCCAAAACGGTGACTAAGCTTCCCTTTGCCCTTGAGATATGTGCGGACAAATTGAGACCATTTAAGGTAGTTCTTCCCATTAAGCCTATAGGAAGCCCGAATATTTTGCAAATCACCAATTTTCTGATTAGAACTATTACTTCATTCAATGTTTTGATAAATGGGGAAGCTGGTAAAATTATCAAGTGTTCTAGAGGGCTAAGGCAAGGTGATCCTCTCTCTATTTATCTTTTTACCATATGCATTAAGGTACTTAAGTGCACATATTCAGACAAAAGTGCTTGTTGATTGTGGCTTTAAGTATCATATGAAGTGTAATAGACATCACCCATCTTGCTTTCGTTGATGATTTGTTATTATTTTGTAAGGCTGACAAAGCCTCAGTAGCTTGCTTAATGAGATCTTTGAAGGAATTAAGTGCCTGTTCTGGGCTTCATATTAACAGGGACAAGAGCTATATTATCACGTCAGTGGATGCCTTGAACTCAGCCAATTGTTATCATCCATCTCAGGTCTATCACTCAAATCTTCACAATTTACCTACCTAGGTATTCCAATATCCTCGGTGAAGCTCTCTTATTTAGATAGTGAAGGGTTATTGGATGTGACCAAAAAAAGAATTAGGGCCTGGACGTTTAAGTGCTTATCTTTTGCTGGCAGGTTACAATTAATTTTTTTAGTGTTTAGTAACTTATCCATCTATTGGTCCTCTGACATTGCATTTCCTATGGAGCTTTGTAAGGAAATTGACAAACTTCTCAAGAATTTTCTTTGGACTGAATGAATCCTCTAAGGTTGTTTGTGAATGTAAGATGAAATGACCTTTGTATGCCTAAGGGGGAAGGAGGTTTGAGAATCAAAACTGCAAAGTTGGTAAACAAGGTTATGCTGATCAAGAGGTTCTGAAAAATAATAAATTATAAAGAATCCTTTTGAGTGAAATGGCTTCATAAATACTATATAAGAGGGTCCAGCTTGTGGATAATTAAACAAAGAACAGATGCATCATGGTGCTAGATTCAAATGCTAAAGTTAAGGGACCTCATCCAACCTTTTATTGGGACAATAAAGGTGTGCAATTCTTTTAAGGTTGCTTCCCCCGAATTCCTCCAGACCTGCAAATGGAGGATAAGGTAATTTGGCTCAAGCATCCTTCAGGCTTATTTACAAACAAATCTTGTATGGATATGATTACCAACCAGGCAAATGACTGTGACTTGGTATTCTCTTGTGTGGAACAAACTTCTTGTCCGAAGATTCTCATTTACTTTGTAGTTTGCAATTAAAGAAAGACTCGGTACCTTTGACAAAACAAGAGGCACCAATAATCTGAATTGTATGTTATGTTTGTCTAATCAAGGAACCAATGCACATCTTCTATTTAGTTTTCCTTATTCATATAGGGTTTGGAGAGATGCTATTGGCCTCTGTAACCTAGATGTGCAAATCAAAGGCTTGTTGGGAATAATCCAATAGCTATGTTCCCTTTGTATGGTTCATAAAGATGAGAGATTGTTGTGTAGCTTGGTTCTTAGTAGCACAGTTTATGGTATTTGGTGGGAGAGGAACCGAAGGTCTTCAAGGGCAAGTTCAGCTCTGTGAATGCAATATTAGACAGATCAGGGAGCTGCTTATACCTAGAGAAAAAGGCTTCACTTTCTCCACTTTTGAAATTAAATTGGTCCCTCTAGTGACTCCTAGTGAGTTGCCATGGTTGTAACATGTTACACATGTTGTGTCTTAATGAACTTTAATAGTCTTAAATTTTACTTGATGTTTTATTTTGTATATTCCATGTAAATTCTAGTTTTTTATTAACGTAATTTATTTACTTTTTCTAAAAAAACTTCTTGATAGTTGTGTCCAATTGATAGAAAATGATATCAGATGGATAGGAGGAATAAATCTGAGTAAATGGCAAAAGTTGGTCTTGAAACATAAAATTGGTTTGTTAGTCAACATTAGTGATGATTTTGCCCCGAGATATCAGTCTGTGTGCCTTTCTTTTCTCATAGCTGGTATTCATACCCTGCCTCTTCCCTATAGTTATTAGAAACTTCTTAACCTCCACAGCCAGCCTTGGAACCCTAGGAAACTGTTGGTGATTTAAACATGTCATATTAAAGTGTATACAATATTCTGATTGGCATTGTATTATGTGTTATATGCTTCTTTATATTTTCTTTTCTCTCACTTAGGTTAAAGATCAAGTGAATTTCATGTCGAGATCTGGTATTGTGCTAGACGCCGCTTCATATTTTAGTTAAAAGTATCATCTACTTTTTATTGTTATACCTAATTAGATTGTTGCATGTCAAGTAGTGTTTACATGAATCACGTCATGTTGATAGTAAGAACTTGATTTATGTTATTACAAAGATAGTTTGGGCTATCTTTTTGGTTATTTTTTAAGAAAAATGATATAAATAGCATCTTTGTCTCATCTTGTCTCATGATTATATGACAGTGGATTTGGACAAGGAAGCTGAAGGTTTTGACTACTCCATTGAAGAAAAAACCACTGCATTGCAAGGGGATGCAGTTCTAGAACCATATGTGGGTATGGAATTCGAGTCTGAAGATGCTGCCAGGAGGTTTTATGTAGAGTATGCCCGACGTGTAGGATTTGTTGTTCGCATTATGCAACGTCGTCGATCAGGCATTGACGGGAGGACCCTTGCTCGTAGACTAGGATGTAATAAACAGGGGTTTTCTCCCAATCAGAGAAGTAGAAATGGAACAGATAAAAAGCCACGGCCAAGTGCGCGAGAAGGTTGCAAAGCAACTATCTTAGTTAAAATGGAAAAGTCAGGAAAATGGGTTGTTACAAGATTTGAAAAGGACCATAATCATCCATTAATTATTACTGCCGGAGGGTTTAGTACAGCAGTTAGTATCTTGACCTTTCATATGATTTCTTCGTCTAGACTTGCATATGAATGTGTTTTAAAACATTTGCCCTTATTTTTAATTTTTTAATTGTTCATGACATCCCTCCTTGATAGTTTATGTGAAATATTTCTCAAGCGTAACAAATGAGTAGAGATAATTCTAGCTTACAATTATTTTAACCTTAATCGTAATTTTGTGTCTTGTTCGTGGCCTTCATTGATTATGGCTCCACTTTCTAGACTTTTATATGATTTGAGATAAATTGTGCTTCTCTCCAATTGACGACCTATTTGGTGTGAGCGAGCGAGGCTTCCTTGATTATGGCTCCACTTTCTAGACTTTTATGTGATTTGAGATTAATTGTGTTTCTCATGTGCAGGGTGACAAAGACAAGAAGATTGAAGAACTTACTAAAGAGTTGGAGCAACAGGAACAATTGTGTTCAGTTTACCGTGACATGCTACTTAGTTTCATAAATGATGTTGAGATACAAACTGAAGAATTGTCTTCAAAAATTCACGCTATTATTGAGAATGTAAGGGGAGTAGAATCTGAAGTGCAAAAGTTCTCCCACATTAGATAGCCTTGCTACGTGTTGATTTATGGCCCAAGGCACGGTATGTATAGAGTCAAAATTTCTACTCATTCTAGAGTCAGCTAGTTGTAACATTAATATTCACTAGAATGAAATGGAAGTGTGCAATTCTCTCCCTTGCTGCCTTTGTACTTATATTCACACACATAAGCACATGGTAACCCCCTTCAGGCTGCATAGTCAGTGCCATTATGTGTGCAAGATGACATTGTTGTGCAAACATACCTTTAGGTGCAGAAAATGGCTTCTGCTACTGCTGCATTTCTTCTGAAGCAAACATAATGGAGAAGCTTTCGAGGTGTGTCCAATTAGAAGTTTTCAGGATCTTGGTAGTCAATGGGTGAAGTAAGATTAGTAAGACATGGAGTAGATCTTTTGCCATTTGTTTCATTGCTGCTATTGGAAGCTTGGATACTCTAACATGGTGTTTGTAAGTGAAATGGAACAGACAAAATAATATAATTGGAAATGTAAAGAATGAGCATTATATGAGATAATCCATGTAATTTTCATTCCATTGTCGAAGGGCATGCATTTGATGCCAGAAGGGCTCCAACATCTCACTAAGACCTTTACCAAATTGCCCCTGTAATTTTAAAGGTGTTTTTTTTTTTTTATATATTCTGGTTTGGAAGTTAATTTTAGCAAAAGTAGCATGTACGTTTCTTTAGATGTACAGAACCATGATGAATTTAGCAGAATAGCTGGATTAAATACCCAAACTCCTCCCTTCAAATATGTAGGAATCCCCATTACCTCATCCAAACGTCAATTTGTTGATCATATTCCTTTGATTGAATCTTTCAAAGCGAGAATTAATTCCTGGCAAAATAGACTTTTATCCTTTACTACTCGACTGACTTTCATTACTTCTGTACTGAGTTTACGTACAATGGAATTCCATTTAGTCTTACCAAAGATGGCTATAAAAGACATTGAAAAATATTTCAAAGGTTTCTTATGGTCAGTAAAAAGCAGAGAATTCCAAGGGGCTAAAGTAAAACATGAGGAAGTTTTCATTCCAAGAAAGGTGGGAGGACTTGGTATTGTTCCTATAACTCTTATGTAGAAAATGTGTCTAACTAAAAGAGTATGGAGATTGATCATAGATAAAGAAACACTTTAGGCTAAATGGATTAATGAATTCTACTTAAAGAATTCAAATATTTGGCAGTTGGAATTGAGTAAAGAGCAATCCTGGAGCTTTGCACAAATGCCCAAGCTAAGGGAATACATTTACCCCTTAGATCAAGCATAGCTTGGGAGATGGGGGAAAATCCTATTTATGGTTTGATAACTGGAATACCCTTTAATTAAGAGGAATGACCTGACACATTTAATCTCCAAAATTCCTTTGGATGTCAAAGTTTGCTCAGTTATACAGAATGTGGTATTGTGTTGCAAATTTAGAGGCTTCTTTTACCTGACAAACTACCTCAAAGACCCCTTGTCTTATCGAACTAGATATTGTATAACCTAGTTAGAAGGTACTTGAGTTTAAACTCTATGCAACTACATAGGTACTTGAGCAGGTGAGGCATCAATCGGTCTTATGCTTGAAAAACTACCTACCTCAACTTACTCATTTGCATAGGGAATATAGGATCATATGGTTAGTAAATAATACCGAATCATAAAATAATGCATCATGCTACATAAATTATAGACCCTGCTTAGAGGATACACCTTGGTATGATCTAATTTGGATGCAAACTATTAATCCAAAAGCATCTATGATCACTTGGCTAGTGATAAAGAATAGGATTAGAATAAAGGGTAGATGGTTTGGGAATTATAATCCCATATGTCTTCTATGCAAGGAGGAGATAGAGGATAGAAATTACCTTTTTTTTAAATGTTGGTACTTGAGAGCTATCAGGAATGGGGATCTACCAACTTTGATGGTGTTTTACCTCATACAAATGGAGTGGGGGTCCTATTATGGGCAACTAACTATGCAAAATACCTCAAGTAGGATGGAATTGTCTTTAAAACTGTCTAGAGAAAGAAACAATCAACTATTCAAGGAGATAGTTGCTGAAAAACATATTCTGGCAGAAAATACTCTAAATTGGTTAAAGAAATCCTGCTAGCTAGAAACCTACACAACAGTATTACTGCAAGTATGAAAAGTAGATGGAATCTCTAAGTTCTAGCTTTTAAGCTTGTTGTAAATAACAAATGTTTTTGGATCATGTAATATCCTTGACATTGTAATGGTGTATTAACTTAGCTAGTTTTAATAAGTTTTCTTTATTCATTTTTCAAAAAAAATTATTGCCATAATCTTATTTAAAACTATTTAAAAGAAGGAATAGGCGTAATGTATGTCTAATATTGTAACATTGTATAAATTTTACTTTACATTGTCTACTTTGATGCGTAACAAGTTTGCTACATGAAAAAGAATGAATGAACTTGCTATATGAAAAAGGAATGAATAAGGAGGCAGGAGATTTAAAAGAAGTGGAGGCAAAACCATATCGATGAACAATAAGAAATTAATTGGGAAAAGGGAAAATTAGCAAAAGACGACATTGTTTTCATTAGGTGTTTGACAAAGTTACATAGGAGAAGCTACTAAAAGCCCTAGTAATATTTATTCTAGTCATTAAGAGTTGTCATACATGGTAAAAAATTAAAATTTGACAAATAAGGAAGTCTTATGTTCATTTTCTCTCATCCTTTTCCTATTTTATGTTTTTCTTATGTGAAATTCTTGCTACTAGTTTTTCTATATTATTGTTATTATTAGTATTAGAGCACTAAAATCTTTTGCTAATGCAGGTGGCAATCTTGAAGGAAGGGACTTGGTTGAATAAAGTGAGGTAGGTAAAAGAAAATATGAAAAATCAATTATATAAGATGGATCAAAATGATGAAAGCGCCATTAAATAGTTGAAAATGTAGATGCTTAAGTTACTTCAAGAAAGTAGTTAACAAGGAGAGGATGAAGGATGATAATCATGCAAAATGTTAGACTTTGCACCCATTGAGATATTTGGGCAATTAAGGACAACAAACTCTCAAATTAGGCATAACTTTATCATCTAATCTCTAATTAAGATGATTCAAGATATTATAAAAAAATTAGGAAGAGTTCAATTTTTTTAAATCTTAAGTTTTGAGACATTTTGGCTAAATACAACTTAATACACAATTGTGCGCATGATTGTGCTCCATAATGGGACATTGCTATAGAAGGCAACCTCCTATATGGTTGGGTTAGTACTTGTGTGACATAAAGAAAAGATATAATGTGATACGCAACCTAGAATACGAATATGGTAGTTACTGTGTTATCTTTTTAAAAGTGATAAATACACCCTTATTCTTAATTGTATTTTTTAGTTTTCAAAATAATTTAAAGCCCCTTTTAATTATATGTACAAAGCATAAATTTAAGTTAGATACTCAATATGGTATTAATTCTTGTCACAATACCACATAAGTTTTTAGGAGAAAATTTTAACCTTTAGGTGAAGGTGATAATATGCTAAATTTTGGAATTGTTGTGAGAAAGTAATTCTTGCTACTTTTATTTTTATTTTATTCGTTACTTATCTTTGTCTTCCTAACTATGTATGCCTATTACTCGATCTTTTAATTAAGGTGATCTTTTAGTTTAATCTTAAAATAGGAAGAACCTTACATAGGTTAAAAAAGGAAGCTAGAAATAAATCCTAAGAGGACTATCGAGCTCCTACTTTCTTATTTGAAAGCAATTTAGAGTTAGAAGAGGAAAACTTATGGCTGAATATCAAACTTTGAAAGGGCTTACTACTCCTATGTTAAATCAACAACCCCTCTACAACTTTTTAATTAAAATATGGACTAATACATCTCTTACTCATTTTTCATGGTCTTGCAGGTAAAGATCCTTATATATACTCAATGAAATTTCATGTGTTATGCATAAGCATAAAACCCGGGGTTATACATAAGAACAAACCAAGTTGGGTGCCTTTCCTATTTCATTGAAAGAGGTAACAAAGATTGGTTCTATTACCTACCTTTTGGGAGGCTTGTCATATAGAACGAAATAAAGAGGCTATTTTCTGAGAGGTATTTCCTAACCTTTAGGACAACTAACATTTGGAAGAAATTTTGTATAAGATAACACAATGAAGAATCCTTGTATGAGTATCACAATCATTTCAAGAATTTATGTGCAATATTCCCTTATACTTTTATGAGGGCCTTCTACCCATCGATAAGAATATGATTGATTTTTTTAATAGAGAAGCATTGCTAGACAAAACTTTGGAGGCTACTAAAAACTTAATCACAAACATAGCTTATAACTCAAAATATTTTAACATTAGGCTTGACCCACTACCCAAGTACGTTAATAAAGCAAATGTTTCCTCCTTTGAACAATAGATTTCTAATTTAACCTCTCTTGTTCATCTAATGGCTATGGGTAAAATTCAAATTGTGAAGGTTTGCATATTTTTTTCGATAATAGGACATAAAAATGATATGTGCCCATCTTTTCAAACGGAGTCTAGTAGGCAAATTAAATGTAACAAATGAATTTTTGGGATAACTTCAAAAAGTTATAATTCTTATTCAAACACATATAATCTATGATAGAGGCTCACTCTAATTTTAACTATGCGAACCTATAAGTAAATCAGCCCGCAATGCAAAACTATCTAAGTTTCTAGCAATATAAGTAACCATAATCTCCCAAACAATAAATAACCTAAACTTCTAATTCTAGTATGCATTTGGAGGATATTTTAAATCTTTTACTACTAGTACTTTACAATTTCAATAGGGGATGAAAGAGTTCCATTAAGAGAAAATGTATAACATTTAGAATTAGGAGAATTAGGTGAGTCGAATGGCAAGTCTAATTTGGAGGGAAGTTGTTGTTCTGAACTTTTTCTAATCGAAAAGAAAATGTGATTGCAATGATGTTGAGAAGAAGAGGTAAGAAAATTGAAGAACTAAAAGTTCTTAATAAAAATTAGGAAGATATAGAGAAAGGAAAGGGTGCAGTTGAACTTAAATAGAAGTTTCCTCTTCTTCCTAATAATAAACCAAAACCTCCTTTTCCTAATAGATTGGTGAACTTAAAGCAAGAAGAAATAAGGAGATTCTGGAGATTTTTCAAAAAGTTGAGATCAATATGCCTTACTGGATTTCATCAAATAGGTGCCACGATATATAAAATTTATCAAAGTGTTGTAAACTAGTAAGAGAAAATTAAATAGCAATAAGACAATAAAGATAGGTCAAAATGTCATTAGTTTTTCAAAAAATGCTGCCTCCTAATTGTAAGGATCTAGTTTTGTTTACCATTCTTTATAAAATAAGTCACACAACTATTAAGAGAGGTATGTTAGATTTAGGAGATTTCATTAATCTTCTTTAACAATCTATATATGCTTCACTAAATCTACGTTAGATACTCATTGTGGGATTAACCATTACTCACACTACTATATATTACAAGTGACTATATATCAAATTTTGACACAGTTAATGAGGAGGTGAGATTGAAGGATAAATTTATATGGAGCTATATAATCAAAAAGAAAATTCAAGCAAATGAGGATAAACAAAAACATCACTTAGCAGGCAAGTCAAAATTTAAGTTTGCTAGCTCGTGATGCCCTATATCATTACCTACTTATTAGGGAATTATTTAGCTTAGCTATGTTTTTTCATTTTTTCATTTATAGATTTTGTTTGAGTGTATATGATGTTAGTTATACATTGAGTGCAATATAAGGCTTAAGTGTTGGGAAGGAATTGTTCTACATATCTACCATGAACATTTTTTAAATTTATTCCAAATGAATTAAATCAGTATGTTTGCTATGAGATTAAACCTATTAGTTATAAAAGTGACATGTATTGAATGATTGAATTAATTTGAGGTAAGGAATTTAATTAACATTGAAAGTTGAGTTAATAGGGAATTGTGAAAATTTTTAGTAGATCACTTAAGCTTATACATTGAAAGTTGAGTTAATAGGGAATTGTGAAAATTTTTAGTAGATCACTTAAGCTTATAAGCTTTTAAGCCATATGAGATTGAGACATTTATGTCAATATGTGTTTTTCTTGTTAGGTGTTGTTTTTCTATGTGGAAGTATCTTAAGTGCTTTGAATCATTTGAGATTACATTGGTATATGCATGTATGTAAATGATAGATGTTATCTTTGAATTAACTCTTTAGCCTAAATAGCCAACCCAATTTAATATATGTATTATACTTATTTAATCCTTAATAATCTTGTTTCTTTCATAAAAAAATATCATGTGAGCCTAATATTAAATTTTAATATCTTTGCCTAACCCTTGAATTGAATTAATAAAATGGTTTTAAAGAAAGAGAAATGTAATAAGTGTGTGAGTGAGCCTGATGTATAAAGTAGTGATTTTGCTGAATATAAATAAAGGATTGTATTGAACATTGGAATTGTATATTTACATTTTAATGACACATGGACAAAATAGAAAAAAAAAACAAAAAAATATTTGACATAATAGTAATAAAGGGAGAGAGGAAAAAATATGAATCTCTCGCAAAAGTTAACCTATTATTTAACTTATAAACTATGGTCTTGACCTTTTTAAATATGGGATGTATTCAATTTTCTTACCTATATGGTCTATAACACGGTTATGTCTCAGACTATGTTTCGTAATGCTTCTCCAATATTACTTTTAAGAGGAGAACATAAGCACTAACACACCTATGTACTATGTTATGTATCATACTATATCTCTTATTTATATCACATAAGTTCCAACTTGATCTTGTAGGAGATCGAGTATTTTATACCTATGCTTTTAATATGGAACACAACTTAGCTCGAACAACTAAACTTATATACTTAGTTAAAGAAAACTAAAACCTTATGATATATTAAACTATGAGATTTGATTTATTTTTATTTTTTAAATTATAATTTGAGTATTGAATGTTCTTTTATGTTTAACTTTCATGATATTGCTAATTAATTTCTAAAAGGCCTACTAGTTTATTATTTGCTATAATCTATCACTAGATTATATATTAAATATATTATTGTTTAATCCCTCTAATCTATAAAGTGAATAAGTTTTAGTGGATTATTTTGTCCAATTCTTAAATCTTAAGAAAGACAATTGATTGAATTAAATGCAACCACATGTATTTGTATTGTTTTATTTTATTGATCTTTCTAATTCTTAAAGCCACTATTAAGCTAACTCTTTATACGTGAGACTTAGGTTATTTATTAATTATGGTCAATTGTAGTGTGTTTCTCTCTAGTTAACTAAAAATAAGGACAAATAGGAAATAGATTTAATTAACTACAACAAATGACATATAAGAAATAGCTTTAATAGTGAATATTCAAAATATGAATTGATTTTGAATTATATTGATGATCAGTATAAATTTCCAATCATAGATCTTGATTTAGACTAAGGTTTGTTTTTTTTATTGATATTCTTTATATTTTAATTTGATTGTTCTTAATTACACTTTATATTGTTCTCACGATAGTCAAAATCTCCCTTTTTTAATTGTGTGCATAATGCACAAATCTAAGTTAGATACTCTAATAAGATCAACCCTTGCTCACACTACTACATAAGTTTTTGAGAATAAGGTTTAATTTTATGTTGCAAGCAATAACATACCAATGGAAAATGAAATGGAGTGGCTATAAGAAGAAGTGGGTAGAAAGTGCTAATGAGATTTAGTAAGGTGGAGTTTCGCTAATTCAATGTAAATACGCTAAAGGATTGGATATAAAGGGAAGCAATTTTTCTTGGATATAAAAGAGTGAGCAATTTTTCTACTCAGATAAGACATCTTCTACATTGAAGAATAAGATAGCTTCAATTCATTTTGTAGGTGGTGCTTTGTAGTGGAACCAAATATACATAAGGAATCAGTTAAATTATGAATCTCGTAGTTAGGGAGAAAATATTTTGACATTAGATTAGTAGTTTTAAGTTGTTGTATTTAAGGATTTAGTAGGAGAATTAAAGGAGTTTAGATAGAAGGGACCAGTTAAAGAGTATTATGGCTAATTCGATTCTCAGTCACACAAGTTGGTAATTTCTAAACCTTATTTAGCTAGTTTGTTCCTTAAAGACCTTAAGAAAGAAATTGAATGCGCCATTAAGTTATTGAATCTAAGAAAACTATAGTAGGCCTACAATCATGCTAAGAAGTAAGAATTGGTGTATATATACTCTTATGCTTTAATGAAAACCAAATCTATTCCTACTTATATTTCTCAAAATGTTGATATGATTAATGGAGTTATTACTGCTCAGAAAGATCACAAGGCCATTTCTAATTTTTGTAATGAAATATGGGAAAGTTAAAACCATAACAAATAACAATGAATTGGATGAGATATAACCTAACGGATTATGTTTTAGTGTAATGAAAAATTTGTAGCAAGTTGTAAATGTAAGAGAAAACAATTTCACATGTATATAGTGGTTGACCAAAGTGAAGGAGTAGAAGAACAGGAGTCACAAAAGTTCAATGACAAGCCATTATTTCACTTTAAGCAATGTTAAGAGTGACTTAAGTGGATTGCTAGTTGTTAAGGGTAGCAGGGGATTGGAATGGAATGTTATTACAAATTTTAATAGATAACGGAAGCACATATAACTTTATTAATGAGAGAATTATGTTGACGAAATTTAATAAGGTAAAAGAGATTGAACCAGTGCTAATAATTGAAAGAGGAGGAATAAAGTTAAAAAGTCAAAAAGTATATAGGAATTTTTGCTAGTCTATAAGTGGATCCTATTTTATAGATGTGATAGTTATCAATATTGGAATGGATATGGTTATAAGAGTGCAATGACTTTCATCCTTAAATGATGTCATTTGCACCTATCAAAGAAGGACAATGAGGTTGGGTGGCAAAGAAAATTGTTGGTGTTATATAGTGGTGTGAAGAATGGTATGGAAGTGATCCCTTAAGACAAAATTGTAAAGTTAATAAAGAAATGTATGTCCACTTTTCAATTGTTTTGTTGCAACTGATAGAGTGGGGATGTTCCCTTAAATGTTATCAACAAGTTTTTGAATCATTCAAAATTAAGGATGCTAAGAAGATGCAAAGGGTTAAACAGCTACTGAATGAATTTAAGAGTGTTTTTCTATAACCTAAGGGATTACCTCCACCAAAAGATTACATGACCATAAAATAGTTTTGAAGGATGTACTAGATGCTATTACTTGATACCTTATAGGTATTCAAGGATGTAGTGAAAGAAATATGGTAAAATATAGAGGGCATCACATTATGGAAGATAAATTCCTTATATCATTGATTGAAGAGTTATTAGATAAGTTCTGTGCAGCTGGTTGGTTTTCTAAATTAGATCTGAGACTTGGTTATCATCATAATGAAGGAAGATGGTTCATAAAATAATAGGCTAAAGATATTTTTTATCTACTAATATTTACATAACAATTTAAATTAGAACTAAACATTTGGGAGTGTTAAAAAAGAATCATAATATTTTTAATATATTCTTAATTAAATCCTTAACTAACGGAATCCTTAACCTATCAAGGTTAGTCAAAATTTTAAATTAATTTTCCATTTTTAGGATCCACCAATGCCACATGGAGCCTATGTGGAAGTAGTGGCCCCACTTATAAAATAAACTATACTTACAAAATAAACTATCTTTTCTCCTTTCTTTATCATCTTTACAAAACTCTAAAGAGACAACACTATAAATTAGAAATATGAATAGTAACATAATTAACCTTCTCCTTTACTATCTTAAAAACCATTTTTAAACAACTTAAATAGCTAACTATAATGCGTTGGGTGCTCTCTAACTTTTGAAACAAGAATTGACAATACAAATATAGAAACATTTAGTAAAATAAGGAACTAGTTCCACATTGAACAAACCCAATCAATGAACAAAGAATTTGACAACATATAATAAAAAATACAAAATTTGATTAATGGATAAATTTGTAAGAAAATATAAGAAATAGAGACAATATCTTTACTTATTAGTTGCTAAAATAGAGAGCTCCAACACCAAAAAACTGCATAAATAGAGATCCAATCTAAGAAACTATCACCCTAAAAAGGAATTCATAAAAGGTAACAACTTTTTGCAAAAGAACACAATCCCATAACTATTATATATTTTGATATATGTAAAAGAAATATAAATGTAGCAAAATCACCTTATAAACTAGCATTTTGGATCTCAACATACTTAAGAAGAACAGTATGTTCATTAACTCCCTTTTCTTCTTCAGTAAAATTGTCACTTAAACCATTCTTTCTTTGTTATTGACGATTGATGAATCTCTACCATCACTAAGAAAATGTTGGAAATTGGAAGCCATTGAACTAAAGCAAAGCTAATATTAATTAGAGCATATATAGGGACCAAAACCTCAATTTTATGATTTGAAAAAAATGTCTAAACCTATAATGACAAATAGAAAAACAATAAAAATGAACAAAGAAAGAAGAGAAAAAAGGGTTACTGTGATTGGTAGAGGTAAAGAAAAAATGTTTATATATAATGGAGAAAAAGGTGGTGAGCTTTTTAAAAACTAAACCAAAAGTTGAAAAGAGGATTCCTTGTCCTACTTCATTAACCTTGTCCTTAAAACTCTTAACCCTTCTTCAATTACTGACCATAGGCCTATCTCCTAATATAATACATTGTAGAAGTTAATATCTTTAAGATTGAAAATGGTGATAGGCGGGATAATCATGGATCTTAAGGAGCTTTTGTGCATAATAGACTAATAGGTCACAACATTCTCCTTACACAATAGCTTTCTAAATCTCATGGGAGGAAGCACTTTCTAAGAAAATTTGCAATAGAATTAGGTTTCCAAAAAGCCTTTGACTCAATCCGCTAGTCTTTTTAGTAAATATGCTAGAAGCTTTTGGCTTTCCAAACATCTTTATCAAATGGAACAAGCAATGCTTAACTATAACCTTATTCAAGATCCTTGTTAATGGCAATCCTACTGATAAGTGAAAATTATAACATAATTTATACTTCTATTGTATATTGTCTTAAATCATTTGCATAGCACATCTGGGCAAGAATTGTTGCATTTTATTATTAATAACTCAAGTTGCTTGGTTTCATATTTTATCTAAAAAGAGATTAAATTATATTAAATATTTTTTGTACGCTTAACGGAGCTTAAAGAAGATAAAAGGCAACAGCCAAGACCAAAACGCCAAGTTTTAGAAGCAGCCAAAACGCACAAACATATCACTTTGCAGCTGAAGGAGAACACGACAGCACATGTGAAGCAAAAGACAGTAGCAGTAGGAAGCAGATGAAGTAAAACAGCAATACAGTAGACTCGAAACCTGAACAAAACGTAGTGCATAAGGAGGAGAACGTTGGACCAAAAAGGCAGCACCAGGCGAAGAAAACGCTAACTGCTAGGAGATAAAACTCAGCACACATTGTATGCAAACAACGTCTGCGTTGTTTACGGAAACACAAATGCTGACGTTGGGCATGAAACGCTAACGTTAAAATGCAGATAGCAACGACGTTTTTGAGGGTTTTATGCGTGGGTTTTAAATTAGAACAGGAGGATTTTAAGAACAGAACAATGGGTCTTCGGTAGAGGCTCTTATGGGGGCTGAACTAAAATTATTTTGGGAGCTCGGTTTCAACTAAGAGAATGGGCAAAGCTCTCAACCTTCAAAGACTTATGATAGGGTAGCTTTTCGACGTCAGTTCAACGGCGACATCGACACCGACAACCTGATTAAGCATTTCTTGGATTATTTTATTGTTTATTTCTCTCTTTAAAAATTGATTGTGTTATTCTATGTGTATGAATTTGAGTTTTGTGTATGAATGATCATGTTATCGTTATAGTTCGATTATTTATGTATGAACCGGTATTATGAAAAAAAATGATTTTAATGTGTTTATTAGATCATTTTATTATAAACCCATTGCTAGAATATTCAATGTAATTTGTAATTGTTATATTGAAATTCATTTTTAGCGATTAATAGTTCATAATCATTAGGGATAACATAACCTAGGTTAAATGATGCATCGTAAGTAGTTGTTGCCTTAATTGATTGATTTTCCTAATTCGTAATGCTACTGCCCAATTGAATCTAGAGATCATATCCTAAGTTATTCGGTAGTTAGGTTTAATTAACGATCGTATCTTGATTAAACACTACCTAATGGAAAACTCAGGTTGATTATTAACCCACGATTAATAGTTTTTAGGAGAGGTTTAATAACAACAAATTAAGAAAATATGTATAATTAAGGTATAGGGCGAGATTGATCCAAAGAATTGGGTCCCTACTGAATTCCTCACTTTTATCTTTTTTTTTTTACATGTTTTCTTTAAATTACTTTTCTTAGTTAGTTTGACTTTATTTTATTTTCTTATTTTTAAAACCAAACCACCCCAAACTTGAACATTGGTTAATTTCATTTTAACAACTTTACACATACTCTCTGTAGGATCGACCTAGACTCATCACTGCTACAATAATGTCTAATTTATTTTATCTAGCGTTAAGATGCATTGTCACCCACAAAATATTTCCTTGAAAGTAAAGAGCTAATACAAGAGGATCCTTTTTTCCTTACCTATTCATCCTTTGCATAAAAGTCACTAAATATACTCATTGAAATCAACATCAGAAATGACATAAGACTTAAGTAGTAATGGCAAGAAATTAAAGATTTTTAACTTATACTTTTGTTTTTTGTAAGGTCAATGGCAACTCCTTAAGCTTGCTTATGCTCTCCTTATATTCAAACCGCTATTGGAACTCACAATCAACAAGGAGAAGAGCCACCTGATTATATCTGCTAGTACTGAACATTTGACTAACTAGTTGTCCATGATATTAGGGTTGAAGTGTAAGCAACCCCTTCACTTATTTGGAGCTGCCTTTATCAACTAAGAGATTGTTTTCCAATACTAGAAAAGGTCCAGAAGAAGATCTTTAACTAGAAAACCAAAACTTTTTCTTTTCCAGGAAGATTGATATTGATCAAATTAGTGATGAAACCTCTAAACATTTACTAGTCTTTACACTTTTTTCCTTAAAAGAGAATTATGAAAGATAAAGAGGATGTTTAGAAGGTTCCTATGGTTTGTATCCACACTCACTCCCATAATAAGATTAGTTGGAAAGAGGTATGTTAAGCCAATTCAGAGGGCATTTAGGAATCCAATCTTTAAGAGTCACCAATAAGGTGTTAATGTCAAACAGGTTCTGGAGGCTTTTTACCAACCCTCAAGCATTGTGGGTGAGATGGATCAATTCCTACTTCTTGAAAGGTAAAAGCTTTTGGGAAGTGGAATGCTCCTCATATACTGTTGGATCGCGTATGGCCCGAGTATTCACAATACGTTGCGGAAAAGACCATAACACAACAATAAGTATAACCAAAAATACACAGGATGTACGAAAATACCTTTTGACGCGATTGGTTGTTTCTTTTTTCAGATTCGTAGACACTGTAATACGTGAATGCCCTCTACCGGTATCCACACGAGTATGAACGATTCGGGCAGCGACTATCGTGTGCTAACACGTCCTGAAACTTTTTTTGAACGCCACACAATATTCTCTCGGAGGGTGGCTAGGGTTTCGTCTCCTTCTCATCTAACTAATGAGACCTAAGTTTCTCTATTTATAGAGAAAACCTAATCCCATTGAAGCTCAATAGGTTTCGGCCCATTATATCTCATATAATAAAAGCCTGACAACTTAATTCAATCCAGCCCAATAAATATATCCACATATATTTATTCAATGCCTAATAAATTAGGCCCAAGAAAATAAGCTCAGATCACATCACTCTTTGTGTGCGACCCTGTAGGCTCTTTTGATGTTGGCAATAGGCTTGATCACACTTCAAGGCCCATAAGTCATAAGCGGCCTCTAGCAAGACATTATGACTA
>JAOQMQ010000004.1:13302858-13322840 GCA_027563845.1 Erythroxylum subrotundum
GGTACGACGTGTGTAAATGAAGTTGGTTGCTGTGTGGATTGACTTAAAATTATATTGTGGATGATTCTGCTTGAAATAAATGTTTGGCTGCCGCAGTTTCTTTCTTTTGTTTGTCCCGACGAATCACCCTGGGTTCAGCCTTGGGGGTCGGGACTCGGGCCCAACGGTCTCCATTTGTGATTCCGTTTTGGATAGTTGGGCTCCGGGAACGGGGTCCAGCACAGCCCACGATTTTACCAAGGCACGATAAACCACCGAGAAAGCCGGACGCCTCCCTAGGAAGAAACCGAACAAAGTTGTGCAAAACTTGGCCGCTCCTCTCTGGGCAAGCTCCCTTGGAGGAATCACAAACACTTGGTTATCCTTAACTTTAGGAGGATAAAAGGAGAGCTCGGGGACCTCAGAGGGAAGCTCATGACGAGTCTTCACTACGCTCTTCCAAGATCTGGGTTGGGCCAAGGGTTGTGGCACCTGGGGGGACCTGGAGGGGTAGCAAGCGAGGTAGGAGAGGGACCAGAAGAGGGCAAAGAGGCAGGGGGATGAGAGATCGGGGAGGGAAGAGGGACAAGAGACGGGAGAGGAGCTGGGACATTGGGATTAGAGTTTTGGTCAGAAGGGCGGCGATTTGGAGGGTTGAGAGGTGGGAGTAAGGCAGGGAGAGGGGAAGGCTGTAAAGGAACGGGGAGGACAGAAGGGATGCGATTTGGGGGATTGAGAGGCGGGAATAGGTGACAAGGAGTTGAAAGCTGATTAGGGAAAGGTGGGGCAGAAGGCAACTAGGGGAGAGGGGAGAGGGGGGAACGAGAGGAAGGAGAAGAAGAAGAAGCCATGGCAGAGGAGAAGCTCACCGGAGTCTCCACCGTTAGACTGCTAACTCGCTAGAATCGCTCTCATTCTACCCCCCCCCCCTTATTTCTAGTTCCTCCCTCCCCAACCACTCTTATCCTCCAACCTTTGGTGCTTCTTTTAACATATCTCTTACCTATCCTTCAAACCATTTAAGGCCCACTTCATGGCGCCAAGTTTTAGGTGATATTGAGTCTTTTTCCTTCCTTCATTACTATCCCGTAAAACCGAAGTTGACATGTTCATTACAGCTCCTTCTCTGCAGATTCTCAAAGCAAAGGGAACTAAATGGGAGAACACGTTGGATGGTTATTTCTTGAATAAGAGACATGATTTTCCTCTCATCAGTTCCTAGGCCACTTATCATTTAAATTTATTTGAAGATGAAGTTATGGTTAATAAAGATGATCTTTTTCTCTTCAGATTAGATTCCAAATCAATTATAAGAGAGTACTAGGTCCGTGGCTCTTCAATAATCAGCCTCTCTTTTTATAAAAATAGAAGCATGGAACTCACATTAAGGATCTGAAACTCTCTTAAATTCCTTTATGGATTAACATCCGTAATATATATATATAGTACTAGAAAATAAAAGGATTGAGCTACCTTGCAAGCTTTATGACAAGCAAACAGGTATGGATCAAACAACTATAGAAATGAAGGTAGTTAGTTATGCTAGAATTTGACATGATTGATCTATAAAAGGAAATTTTAGAAGCTATTCCATTAAAGAGGTTATGGAACAATGATGGACTTATTCAAGATAATGCATTAGTTTCCTATCAATGGAGACCTAGTTTTCTATAGCAAATGAAGAAGTGTTGGGTTTTGATCATGAATCACATGTATCAATTATCAGAATACGCAGTGGAAAATAAAACGAAACCCATAAAATACAGAATCAAACATGTGCCATTAGATGTAGTAAAACAAAACATGAACTTAAGATATGAACCTTACAATCTCCTTCGTTCTTTGTTGTCTTCACCTCTTTGGGTTTTCGTAAACCACGACGACCAAAGGGGGATGTCTCTAATGACATCCACATGAGGAGCAAAGCCTGAAATCTATTAGGAAGAATGGCTAGAAGACACACAAATTGTTAGCTTTTTGGTGTGTTCATTAAGAGAGTATTTTAGAAGATGGTGAACAATTCACAAAACAACACTTTGTTTTCTTACAACTTTTGCACGAAAATGGAATGCCTTTGACACCCTTTGGCCTCCCTCTAACCCTTAATATTAATGGAGAGTTAGTGAGAATTAAGTAGCTTTTAAACCCACTTAATTTAGCATGAAAACAATCACCCCTTCTTTAAAGGGTAGTTTTGTCATCTTACTTATTAAAGGGTAGTTTTGTCATCTTACCTAATATGTAAGATTCACATGTGTCATATGATTCACAATCAAATGACCCTAAACTACTACACTTTTGTAGCTTAGTCATGCATCTCTCGTATCTTGGATCCCCATCTAAAATCATTTTACTTATTCTTCGCATCTCCAATACGTGTGATCCATTAGGTTCCCAGTTACGTTGGCCACTTAAATTAACACTTAATTCAAACAAGTCATGAGTGGTATCTAGTAACACATCATGACCCCCAATTGACCGAAAAGTCAGTAGCTTGACTACGAACCCTTCCATAGAAAATGTTCTTGTGTAATTGGTCCTTTCACTATTCTATACCCCACTTGGTTTAGAGTATGGTTAAAGTGTTAACTCCTACTAGATTGACTACATCACATCTAGCACAATTGATGTTAGTTTTTGTCCCCGAGGCTCATTACTCAATTGGATATGTCACCGAAGACTATCTTTATGACATTTCCACTCTGGCTAGAGATTCCTGAGTAATAATTCCGACAAGAGGCCATGGGTATCATCTCCTCCTATCAGGAGTAGTGAATCCTTTATTGGCTACTCAATTACCTTCGAATACCTCAATCACCACCCTATGAGCAACCTTTGAGAAGCAACGAGGAACGAAGTCAAAGTACAGGATCAGTATCTAAGATATCCTTAAGTATCTCAAGCCTAAAGATATTTGCACCATTGCTATGATGAGACTATCACTGATACTAGAATAGATTATCCATATGATTGTCTCGTGGCAGGTCATCCAATGTACTTACTACTCTTAGTAAGTGTCCACATGTTAACTCTAAACAACTCATGCTTACAGCTTATGAGATCCACAGCTTAATCTAATCAAGAAGTATAACATGTGCTAGTCTGTCCGGATTAATAATGTCTTGTCTCATTAATCCTCTGACTAGGGATAATTAGACACAAACATAATTACACATGATAGGAATCTTATTAACATGATCTCATTATGATTTTCTTCATGCCATGTAATGTATCAAGGACTTTAGTAATTCGATTTAAGATCACTATCAATTTATAAAGAATTTGAACATTAAATTAACGAAAATGCCTTTTCATTAATCATAAAGATTTGTAAAATAAGTGCTAAAGGTTATTGCCTTTAGAGCAATTCTCTAACAACCTCTCACTTGCTCTAAAGTCAATTGCCTTTGTATCTAATACCATAGGCAAGTACACGAGAATCATATCTTTTTTTTAGGAATCAGCTTAGTCAAAGGATCACCAATATTCTGATCAGTGGGCACTCTCTTTATCTTAACATCATTTCTATTAATGATTTCTCTAATCAAATGGTATCTCTTGAGTACATGTTTGAATTTCTGATGAGACCTTGGTTCCTTTGCTTGCGTTATGACACCATTGTTGTCACAATACAACTATACTGGATCGACAGTGCTACTAACCACTCCAAGTTTCATGATAAACTTCTTGATCCAAAATGCTTCTTTGCTGCTTCTAAAGTGACAATGTACTTTGCTTCAGTTGTTGAATCTACAGTTGTCTATTTTTTGGAACTCTTCCAACTAACTGCTCCACCATTCAGTGTAAAAATATACCTGTCTGGGATCTGGAGTCATCCTTGTCGGATTGGAACTGGTATCTGCATACCTGCTCACAACAAGATCTCCTTCTCTATATACCAAGAATACATCCTTAGTTCTTCTTAAGTACTTAAGGATATTCTTGACAGCCACCCAATGACCCTCACCAAGATCCGACTGGTATCTACTCATATACTTAGAGCATATGATACTTTGGGTCTCGTATATAATATAACATACATGATTGATACTATAGCTAAAGCATAAGGGATTAAATTCATGCAAGTCCTCTCATCTTGTGTCTTTGGACATATAGATTTCGAGAGTGTAATCCCATGCGTCATGGGAAGATAACCTCTCTTGGACTGCTCCATGCTAAACCTCTTTAGCATCTTGTCTATGTATGTAGACTGAGAAAGACCAAACAACTTCTTAAATCTATCTCTATAGATTCTTATCCCCAAAATATAAGTTGCTTCTCTAAAGTCTTTCATGGAGAAATTATTTGACAACCAAACCTCTTTAGCATCTTGTCTATGTATGTAGATTGAGAAAGACCAAGCAACGTCTTAGATCTATCTCTATAGATTCTTATCCCCAAAATATAAATTGCTTCTCCAAAGTCTTTCATGGAGAAATTATTGGACAACCAAATCTTGATTGATTGTAAAGTTGAGACATCGTTTCCTATTAATAGTATGTCATCTACATACGACATAAGGAATACAATTACACTCCCAATAACCTTCTTATACACACAAGTTTCATTTGAATTTTGTGAGAAACCAAACTCTTTGATTGTCTCATCAAATCAGATAACTCCTAGATGCTTGCTTCAATCCATAAATGGATTTTTGAAGCTTGCATACCTTTTCGCCATCTTTGGATATGAAACCATCAGGTTGTGTCATGTACACATCCTCAGTTAGGTTTCCACTAAGGAAGTTGTTTTTACATCCATTTATTATATCTCATAATCATAATGAGCAACAATGACTAGGAGTATCTTAATGGATTTAAGTATGGCTTTTAGAATAAATGTTTCGTCAAAATCAACTCCTTGTCTTTGACGATAACCTTTAGCTACAAGCCTAGCTTTATAGGTAATTACATTACCCTCTATATCAGTTTTCTTCTTAAAAACCCATTTGCACCCTATGGGTTTTATCCCTTCAAGTGGGTCAACCAAAGTCCATACTTGGTTTTAATGCATGGAATCCATTTCGGATTTCATAGCATGAAGCCATTTGTTAAATTCTGAACTCTTCAAAACTTCTTTATAGTTAGTAGGCTCATCGTCTTCTATGAGCAATACGTCATTATGTTCACTTATGAGAAATCCATATCTCTCTAGAACAAGAAGTATTCTACTTAACTTAAGAATCTCTTGTGTGTCAAAAGGTTGAACTATTGTTTTGTCATTATGAACAATAGTCTCAGGTTTAGGCAGTTAATCTACGTTTGTTTGAGCATTTTGAACTTCCACAAGTTTAATTTTTCTCCCATTGTCTTCTTTTAGAAGAAACTATTTCTCTAAAAAAAATAGCATGCTTTGAAACAAACATCTTTTGTTCCAAAACATTATAGAACTAATATCCTATTGTTTCTTTAGGATATCCTACAAACAGACACTTGTCAGATTTAGTTTCTAGCTTATTTGACTGAATATGCTTCACATAAGCCAGACAACCCTAAACTTTCATATGAGAAAGATAAGGTTTCTTGTTAATCCACATCTCATATGGAGTAACATCAATTGACTTTGAAGGGACTCTGTTTAACACATAAACAACAGTCTGGAATGCATATCCCTAAAAGGATTTTAGTAGATCTGCTAAGCCCATCATTGACCTCACTATGTCCAACAAGGTTCGGTTTCTCCTTTGTGCCATAATATTGTGTTGTGGCGTGTAAGGTGGAGTCCAATGGGATACTATCCTATTATCTTTGAGATAATTTAGAAACTCTTAGCTTAAATATTCACCACCTTGATCTGATTAAAGTGTTTTAATACTTCTACCCAGTTGTTTCTCTACTTCATTTATGAAAAGTCCTCAGATTTGTATATCATAGGATATATATACCCATATCGTGAATAATCATCGATAAAGGTAATGAAGTATATAAAACAACCTTTGGCATGTATGGGCATCAGACCACATACATTTGAATGTATTAAGTCCAATATCCCAGTAGTTCGTTCACCCTTTCCCTTAAAGGATAACTTTTTCATCTTGCCTAATAATCAAAATTCACATGCGTCATATGATTCACAATCAAATGACCCTAAACTAGCACACTTGTGTAGTTTAGTCATGCATCTCTTATTTATATGGCCAAAGTGACAATGCCATAAGTACGATGATTTCACATTATCTCGTTTTTGTCTTTTATTATCATTGATATTTAAATCTAGATTAGACATATCTAATATGTATATTCCATTACATAATGTACCCATAGCATAAAGCATTCCATTCAAACTAATAGAACAATCATTATTACTAAAATTTAAATGGAAACTAGCTTTATTAAGACTAGAAACTGAAATAATATTCTTAGACCACACAGGTATATAAAAACAATCATCTAATTCTATTACAAGCCCATTAGGTAGTGTCAATAGATAAGTTCCTACGGCTAATGCAGTAACTCTTGCATTTAAATTTCTAATGTGGATGTCCTATTAAATCTAGAGAGCTTATTCTAGGTTGTTTGATAGCTAGGTTTAGTCAAAAAGCTTATTTTGATTAAACACGATTTAAGGGAAAATCAGGATTAACAGAGCTTATTATTAACCTATGATTAATAGTTTCTAAGAGAGGTGTGAGACCAACAACACGATTAAGTGTATTTATTTGCGTGTAGGCTAAGTTTGAACTAAGAACCAAATTCCAAACTAATTCATCAATTTTATCATTTTCTCACTGTTTGATTTAAATTGGTTTTAGTAGTTCAATTTTACTTTATTTTATTATTTGAAACCAAACAAAACCCCCCATTTCCTAAACACCAATTCCATTCATTACAAAAGCTACATGTACATTCCCAGTGGATATGATCCCTACTCACCACTGCTATAAATTTAGTTGTGTAGATTTAGGTTTTATTTTCTAGTGCATTCGACATACATCAAGAATTTTGGCATCATTGCTGGGAAGTGTGGTGCTTTAGTTTTTGTTTTATATTTCAATTATTGTTTTGTATATATTTGTTTATAATTAATTTTTTAGTTATTTCTTAATCTTTTCACATTTGTTAGTGCTTATGTATAGAAGGGACACTACGAAGGGAGTATATTAATGCTAATAGTGGAAATTTTTCCATAACCTATATTCTCAATCCTACAACTCAAGTTGGAGATATCACCTCAACCTTAGTTATAAAGGGGATAGCCAGCAAAACTACTTCCTAGATAAGCTGCAGGTATACAACAATTCCTACATAGACCAGATGCCTCTTATTCCAACTCAGGTACATCTCTAGAAAATTCAGTTAAGTTCTTTGCTACTAATACTCTGCAATTTTAGCAAAATGTTAAACCAATCTAACAAGATGCAAGGTCTAGAATCCAGAACTTGTTAAGTAAGATGGGTCATATCATGGTAGCTATCAATTGCCTAGAATCACAAAGCAGAGAGAAGCAATCATCTCAATGCAAGGCGATTCCAAAGAATGTTAGTGCGGTAACCTTAAGGAGTGGACAGGAAATTGAGAATCTTGAGAGCACTACTCAAAGGATTACTAGTGAAGAAGAAATTAAAAAGGAGCTCGAAGGAGAAAAGGATATATCATTTAACACAAAGGTGAACATTAAGTCCCCAATTATTGTTAAGACTAACCATTCACCTTTACCTAGCAGCTTAAAGAAATTGAACGAGGAAAAGGGTGAAGAGATATTGGAGATTTTCCAAGAGTGCAGGGACTCAGTAGAGATTAAGAGTTTGAAGATAGGGAAGACATTGAATATGAGTGGTCACTAACTCAAGCCCTATCTTGAAGAACCTCAAGTGGAAAAGGAAAAATTTGAGACACCTACAGACTATAATTTTGCCATATGAGGAGGAAAGCATGAGTCTAGCCAGCAACCATAAGCAAAGGTGTTGCTTGGGAGCTAATCCAAAGGAAGTTTGTTTCGTTTCATTTACAGTTTCTCATTTGTTGTTTTGTTGAATGCTTCATTTCTTACAATTAGGGTTACATTGGGAACAATGTAAGTTTTAAGTGTGAGAGTGGGGATTATCAAGTATACTTTTAAGTTATTTGTTTTTTATATGCATGTGTTTTTTTAAGTTTGTTTGTTTCTTACGTGTTTATAAGTATAAAAAAGAGAGAGAGAATCAAATTAAAACAAACAAACAATTTCTCTATTTCTATTGCTTCTAGGACTATATAATCACAGTTAGAGAGTGAATTAATTAGCAAAATTCATAGAAACTTAAGCATGTACTTGTACTCTTGTGATTGGTCAATATACAATATCTTTAGGAAAGTAGTGACTAGTAGGGAGACACAAGCTAGTGACAATTTGAGCCTTTATAGATTAACACATCCATATCAATCTCATTATCTTTCGTTTGTATGTGACATTCATGACATGTATATCCTAACTTTGCTTTGATTTTTCATTTGAGAGCACATTTTTACGACATCTATAAATATGAAAATGATATAGGCATTCTTTGATTCACAAGTTACATTACTCGAATAGCTACCAATCGATATGATTTTTCCTTTTGGTAAGCCCCCTTAAGCTTTATTTACCTTTTCTTTTTGTGCCAACCATATTACATACTTTTAACCTAACCAAATTTCTACCCAAGCCTTAAAGCTATTGGAAAATTTGTCGATTGTTGATGATTATTGATGCATAAGAGTATAAGTGTAGATGTATGCATATAAGTGGGTTAGTTATAATTTATGTAATTCCACTTTATGTCTTATCAATGAATTCCATTGTTAATGTAATTTCTTTTAATTTTTATTGGAAAAAGGAAAGAACAAAGAAAAAAAGAAAAGAAAAAATGTTTTTAAGTAAAATTATCAAGGAGGAAATTTATTTATTTTGCAATTTTTTCATATTATTCTTTCCTCCTAAAGTTGTATGGAAAGGGTGATTTGATTATGATGTAAATAAGGGAGATGTTGTTTTGAAGGGTCACTCCTTATGGTTACAATGTATAGTTCATCATCAATTTTTATGAGTGATTTCTTCTAATTCCTTATGCTTCATGTGGTTTATAGTGTGAGAGCTCAAATCTAAGCTGTGTAACAGAGTTTTTGCATTCATTATAGCTTATAGCACCCAGTTTTAAGTGAGTGTTAGTTTTTACCTTGATGTTACATTGAGTGTTTTTCTTGCTTCACTAGTTTTCATGATTTTTGTGCTATATTATCTGAATATATCTCACCTTAACCTTTGCCTACATTGCAACCTTAAAAAAGTCCTTTGATTCATGATTATGCATGTAAATCTTAGTGCTGGAGAATTGAAATGATATGCAAAGTTATGCAATGTCTTAATCATGAATAGTGTTTGCGTGTGCCTATAGATCTATCTTATTCTTAAAAATATTTTTTCAAGGTCTACTCCTATATTGCTTATTTCTAAAGGAAATGATTTTTCATTGATCATGAGTAGAGGCATTTAATGTTGAGTTGTTACTTTGGTTTTGAAAGTTATTCCTCTTTTCTTATGACTATCTATTCCGAGGAAATTTGGAACATGTGAAGATGTTTTAGTTTGTGACTTTGATTTTATTGTTTTGCCTGAGGACGGTCAAAAGCTAAGTGTGGTGAAACTTGATGTGAGTTTAATTGTTTATATATTCACTCATTGATACTTAGCCATTAACATTATGAAATGCTTAAGATACTCATTTTGATTCCCATTTGGTTTTAGGTAAGTTGAAAGCATATGAGCTAAAATGAGTTAAAAGCACATTCCTTAAGCCATTCTCTTGATGTTCAAACTCATTTGTCTTTATGGAACAAGAAGAAAATGGATTAGGGTGAAGATGAGGAAAGAAAATCCAATAAAATGAAGAATTCGTATGACCTACAAAATGCACGATAGTGCAAAATGTAGCATATTTTGGTGATGCATGGTTGGATGCATAACTGTGTATCAAACCGTGCATCTCCCTATAAACCTAGTTTTTCATATAAATAGACGTGAGAGTAACCAAAGAAGTAGTGAATTTTTTTTGGAACATGAAGGGCAGCAAAATACTAACTTCTTTGGGATTTATAAAGAGCTAATCTTCCTTCTTTCAGTTCAGAGGGGAAATCAAAGTCAAAGAACAATATTGGCATCTCTTCATTGTGTATTATTGATCTTCTCTCTTTAGAGATTGTTTATGCCATTCTTTGCTTATTGTTTTAGGTATTTATGTATGAATAATTAATACTCTCAATAGATTGTTTATATATGAACTCATTGGCAGAATCTTTAGTACATTATGTAACAATTGTATTTTCAATTCATTTGTGGTAAACTAATGGTGATGAATCATTAGGAATAGCATAACATAGGTTAAATGAGCCGAGTTTGTATAGTTGCTGCCTAGATTAATTTGTTTTCCTAGTTTGTAACATGGCTTTCCTATTAAATCTGGAGAACTTATTCTAGGTTGTTTGATAGCTAGGTTTAGTCAAAGAGCTTATTTTAATTAATACGACTTAAGGGAAAACTAAGGTTAACAGAGCTTATTGTTAACCTACGATTAATAGTTTCTAAGAAAGGTATGAGATCAACAAGATGATTAAGTGTGTTTATTTATGTGTAGGCTGAGATTGAACCAATAACTAGATGCCAAACTTGTTAGCCCCCGAAATTTTTCTTCTTAAATTAAGCATAATTTAAATGAATTATGAGGTTTGATGGATTAATTTTTTGAGCTAATTATTATGTAAATGTTAGTAGGATTTTATTGTATGGTTTGGTTGTATTAAAGTTGTAAGAATGCATAAAGGGCATTCTTGGTAAGTCACTTAAGCATATAAGGTTATAAGGCTTAAATGAAGGGCAAAATGGACATCTTATAACCATTAAGGGCATAAATTAAAAGAGGGAAATTTTTGGCTTGTTAAGAAGAGGAGAAGTATCGTGGAAGAGAGGAAAAAGAAGGAAGAAAGTTAGGGTTTTGGAGATTCTTAAAGAACTTGAAGATTTGAAGCTAAAACAAGTAAGTATAAGCATTAACCCTCATTGGATTGTTAGATGAAGCATGTTTAATGATAGAACTAAAAATCAGGTTGAATGTGTGTAGAGAGTTGTTGTTGAATGGTGTATGAAAAATGTTTTAATCTTCTAAGGTTAATGATTATGTTGTGTTTGTGAATGATTTTGGGTTAGAATGAGCTTAGAAATAAAGTAGGAATGATGATTTAGGGTTAAGATGGGTTATAATTGAAAGATGAAAAGTATATAGATGAAGAATGTCGAAAAATAGGTTTTCGAGAGGTTTCTCGATGCGGTGAACTTTTGCCCTCGCCGCGGCGAACTCCAGCATTTTTGCCACGGCGAGTTTCTGACTTTGCCGCGGCAAAACCCAATTTTCTTGCATGTCTACTTCAGTATTTTGGGTATAACGTTTGCTGTAGATGTTCAAATGAGGTGATTTTTAATTTGTTCTAAACTAGAGACATAAGGCTACAAGTTTTATGTAGAAATGAAGTTTTAATTCAATCTATAAAGATCTCAAATATTGGGTGGACGTTGAGTATAGAATATCATTTCAGCATAAGTATAGTCCCAATATGTTTGGAGTATAACTTTCGGATTTTTGAACTAAACTGAATGATTTTGGAGTCATTAGAAACTTAAGACAATGGGGAACATTTTTCTAGAAGAGAATATTATCAGATTTTGTCATTTACTTGATCAGAGTGATCATGAAAAATTGACCCGAATGTTTGGAATTTTGGAACAGTTTGAGTTTTTAGAATTTATCTTAGTGAATATGCAATATATGGGTCCTCAAATTGTATTCCTATTGAATAGGAATTTTGTATTTGATAAAGGAAATCAAGGAAGGCAAGAGGATCAAGAGGAGAGGCATCTTTTAAGCATGTATCCAAGCAAGGAATTTAGGTGGGTTTCATGTTTATAATTGAATAATGAGCCATTAAAGTTTTTCCAAATCAAGAGAACTAAATGATTTCAATTACTTCATATATTGCTTTTAAATGATTTAAAGAATTTGCTCATGTGTGTATATGTTTAATTGATTGAATGCATGTGTACTGTATTTTTGACTTGCTCAATAATGAATTATTGCGATTCATGAATAATGATCAAGTTATGCCATTGAAACATTTCATGGCATTTTGTATGAATGAAAAGATAGAAAAGTTCGAAAGTATGAGCATTCGATAAATTGATTTCAGCATGATTATGTGCTTCTGTTTGGGCGAGAGAGGAACGTTTCGTTAGTCACGTGCACGTTGACCTATAGCCTTCTCCCGACTGCCGGCTTAAGGCCACGAAATCCTGAGAAATCGGACTCGTTTTGTTCACGGTATAAACTTTGGTTTATCCGTTTTGTTCCACGGAACTCTCGAGCTATTTGTTTGTGCATTGCATCTTTGAATTGTCAAGTATGTTGCATAAATTAAGTGCTTTGTATTGATGGTTAAATGGATATGTTGCGTTGATGTGATGATATTTTAACTATGAGTTTTGAGTTCGAATTTCGAATTTAACTGAGAATTTGAGGACAAAGCATTTTTATGAATTCATTATGATTTTTATATAACAAATGAATATTTCAACGGTTTTGCTTATTCTTTGTTATAAACTTATTACCCACGAGCTTTGAGCTTACCCTCTTTCCGTCCCCACCTTCAGGTGTTGAGCAAGAGATGGAGTGAAAGCGAGTCAAGGCATCACTTCCAATTTGCTTATGTTGTATTTTGAGTTAGTTTTGGAAAACACAATGCCTTAGTCGCATTTAAGGATTTCTAGTTCATGTAACTTTTGTCTTTTGAGATTTGGATTATTGTTGTATTGTGGCTTGAAATGTCATAAGAGCTTGTAAAACTCTATCCTCTAATGTTAAGGAATTATGAATTATGTATGGATGATGTTGAGTGGAAGTATGAATTTGCGTATATATATAAGGTTGAGAAATTAGGTATACTTGAGGAAGTTATCGATTTGATATGATTATTTTGATTGTGAATTGTTATTACATACATATATATAAGTGAGATGTGTTATGGAAAAAGGAACATAGAAATGGTATGAGACTTTAAGCTTCATGATTTCTTTGGATTACGATCAAGTTTGTATGAGGAGCAATAATACGCATACATTTTATTGTTCAAGGGTTAGACTCCGGAAACGGAGCCCAACAAAACTCATTCATCAATTTTATCATTTTCTCACTATTTGATTTAAATTGCCTTTAGTAGTTCAATTTTACTTTATTTTGTTATATGAAACCAACCAAACCCCCTATTTCCTAAACACTGATTTCTTTCATTACAAAAGCTACACGTATATTCCTTGTGGATACGATTCCTACTTGCCACTATTATAAATTTAGTTATGCAGAGTTAGGTTTTATTTTTTGGTACATTCAACACGAATCATAACACTTTTGAAAAGAATACACCTTTCAATTTTTTCAATTCCCTCTTAAATCATCCAAGGTTCAGGGATGCAATGTATAGTGATATTAGATATAATATTAAGGGATCTCAAGCTTTCAAGTGTTTTTAAAAGATAAAGGATGTTAAGCATAATCTAAAATTCTTGCTTAGCAAGCATACTAATCCCATGTAGGTGGAGAAGCATTTGGCCCTTAATGCATTAATCTCTTACCAAAAGATAGTCATGGCTAGACCTGGTGATCCTCTTCTAAAGCTTCAAGAATCCTTACTAATTTCTAAGTACAATTCGTCTCTTGAGTGCATCAATTCTTAACTAAGGCAGAAATCGAGAATGTTATAGCTTAAGGATGGGGAAGGATGACCTAAGTACTATTTTTAATGTGATCCAGGCTAGAAGGAACACTTATCAAATAGCTTTTCTACTAGATGAAGGAAGCAATAAGGTAACTAAACAAGACAAGCTTAAGGAGCTAGCATATGATGACTAAAACACTATTAGGCATAAACAATGTCACTATTTATATGCTAGAGGGAATTTTGAATTCACTTAGTTCATTTTCTCCATAACTCCATCATGATCTTGTTAAATATATCACTAAAGAGGATATCAAATTCATATTGTTTTCTATTCACCCTGATAAGGCACCAGACCCTAATGATTTAATGGAAGATTTTTCTAACAAACATAAGACATTATAGGAGGTGATCATAAAGATAGCTAAGAAATTTTTTCATAGCAACAAGGTTCCCATAAAATGGAACAAGACATATATTTGCCTAGTTCCTAAAATCACATTTTCAAGGGATATAAATCCAACAAATTAGTCCAAAGTTGTCTTCTTAAAATTGATTTTGGTAAGACTTATGACACAATTAATTAGTGCTTCATTTTACTTGCTTTATAGGCTATAGGTTTTCCACCTCGATTTATAAATTGGATAAAAGAACACATCACATCACCTTCTTTTGCTATCATAGTAAATGGGGAACCAACCATGGTCTTCAAGACAGCTCGAGAGCTCAAATAAAAGGACCCACTATCCCCTTACCTCTTTTTTATAGGAATGGTAGTACTCACCAGCATGATAAGCTCTGACATTTCTAGGAATCCAAGCTTTATGTTTCATTACAAGTGCAGTAAAATCAAGCTATTTGGCTTCCCTTTGCTAATGATCTACTTCTACTGTGCAACATAAATTCAACTTTATTCAATCTACTACTTGAAACCTTGGCATCTTTCAAACAAGCTTTTAGCTTGGCCCTTAATCTTGCTAGAAATTCCTTCTTATCTATGCTGGTATTGATCCCTGAATAACAAACAAGGCGATTTTCCTAGTAATAACATAGGCCAATCTTCCTTTAAGGTATCTAGAAGTATCCATCACTACCTGAAAGCTCCTTGCCCTTAACTCCTACCATTCATGGACTCATTTAACATAAATGTGAACAATTAGAGCAACAAATTTCTCAATTATAAGTAAAGGCTCTAACTTGTCATCTTTGTCTTACGTAATGTAACAACTTATTGGTGTTCCCACATTGCACATCCCAAAGGAACCTTGAAGGCCATTGACAAGTTGTCGAGAGATTTTATTTAGGATGGCTCTATTAACCATAGGAAATTTCCAAAAATTAAATGCTCTTCAATTTATACATCCAAACAATTAGTGGCTTGGCATCACGTCTATCAAAATCATGAGTAAAACTCTACTAACAAAGAGATTATGAATCTTGTGTGGTGACAAGGACTTCTGAATCAAATGTGTACGTTGTATCACATAAAAGTGTATAATCTTTAGAATCTCAACACCTACTCTAATATGAGTTGGACCCTTCAATATATTTTAAACACAAGAGAATGGATACAATTGGTTATGAAACATATAATGAATGATGATAGGGACACTTCATTTTGGTTTGGACACTTCATTTTGGTTTTAGACTCTAATGTCCCTAATTCACCCCAAAAACCGAGGTCCAGAAATTAATCAACAACAATCAATGGTCATGGCCTTTTCATTCCAACATAAATATTTAAGTTATTACTAACAATCTCCTTACCTATTCACTAAATTCATCCAAGCTAGATATAATTCAATGGTCTGCTGATAAATGCATGTTATTCACTACCAATTCTTACAAGAGCACCCTAATGGGAATTCCTAGCATTAAAGTGCAATGGTTTAGCTTGTTGTGGGATTACAATATCAACCTTGCTCACTCTTTCATGTTATGGTTTTCCATAGGTAATCGTCTCCCTACAAAAGATAATATCAAGATTCAAGATCAATATTCCATGCATGCATTGTGAGCTTTGTTCACTCAACATGGGAAGCATCAATCATTTAATTTTCAATTGTGTATATTCATCATAGATTTGGAGCAGAAGTACACAACTTTTAAGAGTGCATTGCAGCTTCAATGACTAGCCTGGAGTAATCAATTGGCACATTAAAACTGCAGAACAAGAATGACTCTAAACTATTCAAGCTAAGATTTGCCGCAGTGATTTATTACATCTGGGAGGAGAGATATATCAGGTTATGTGGGGCTGATCCTACAAGCTAAAATGATTTATACCATAGGATCATCATGCATATCAGATTAGCAGCCTTAGCCAAAGGCTTACAGCATAAAGTCACCCCTGCTATGAGGGACAGGTGACGATTACATTAGCTTCAAGTTAGTAGCTCACTTATTCCAGTTGTTTAAAAAGATCTAAACTCATTGTTTATTAACACAATTACTTATTTGTTTTTAAAAGTAAACCAAACTAGCTTATTAAAAGTGATTCCGAACATCAAACTGCTCTTGCTATTAATTCGACTGTGAAACAATGACATCTAGCAAGATTCTCTCCAGTTATAAGGTACAACAGCTAACCTCAATATACGAATGCGTGGGCCCACAACGAAACAACCTAGCTTGTGATTCTCAGTCAACGACATCATAAATTATTGATTGCTGGTTGATACTGTAGTTTGCGTCAGCTGAGATGGAGCGAAGTGACACTGGCGCAAACAAACGAACAACAAACACTACCATTGTATCGTCACAGTCGGTATCAAATAGAATCCATTTGAACTTAGTGATACAGTTTCACAAATAATAGTTGAGACGAATAATGGAAATTGCAGATTGTGATGTGAACTGCGTAATACCATTTCACAAACAATAGTTGAGTTGAACAATGAAAATTGCATATTGCCACCAACATAGAGCGCATACATATTTGTAAGAGTAACAAATCACCTCTAATCAAGTTAGCCTTTATCTTTTCTTACCCAAAATAGCTCGATTTAAATGTAAAAGCTCAGAAGGAATACCACAAGCTGCTCACACTATCCATTTTAACAACTTGAAAGCCAACCATTCAGTTAGAACAGTAATCTTCAGATGTTCACACAGTTATTCAATCTCAACAGTTTTAACTAGACAAAGTTTAAATGCTTATAATACTTCCCAAAGTCCGAATGTCGGATGTGGTCATTTTAAAATCAGTATACTTTCTTTGTGGATTATTCTAAGGTACTGCATAATCCAAAACTCAAAGATAGAAAGGATTCATATGCTAGAACTCTAGCATCATACTAAAAAGCATGTACCACTTCAATTTTCCTCAAATCATCTAACTGTTAGGAAACAGGTAACTGATATTGTTATTGCTAGATCTCATGAATTGCATTTTCAAAAGCAAACTTCAGATCAAATTAGATTCCTTTCCAATGAACAGAAGTGAATTTCTTTCAGAAGTGTTAAACCAAATAGACAGCTACACTTACAAAGTTATCCTGAAGAAGACATGTGGCTCATTGTAAAAGAGAAGCAAAAAAGAGAATTTTATCAGTTCAAATTTCTAGTCAATTAACAAAAGTACTCCCAGAACATTCTCATCTTCTCTGAATTCCCCTCTAACTGAACGGTAACTTTCTTCTTTTAGAAAGTAATTGGTCTCTCACCGTTAGCTTTTTTATTTAGGCAAGTCCAATGGAAACTCTCATTGGTGACCGTTTGACTCTCCTGGAGGTTCAACAAAATGGCAGGAACTTCCTAGACTCAGAGTTTACCTCCATACGCGATTCCTTGGATGTGAATAAGAGACGAGGTAAGCTACCAACTCCTCTAAAGGGATCTGCCAAATCCTGAAGGAGTGTTGTGTCTTCAGAACAACCTCTTCAGAAACCTAAGCTCTTTCAATCCACTTTGGTGAATGGAGTTGTTTCCCCTCTAGAGGAGCTTCTGCAATCAGGAGCTAGAGCTTGTTGTTGTAGCTTAATTGACTTTTTCATGAATAAACACCCTTATTCCCTCAAGTACATGCATGGGATCACACTAGATGGAGAAATAAGGGGTTGAAGAAAGTGCTCCTGAAAGAAAAGGATTCATTCATCTTTAAGTTCAGGGATGAGGAAAGCTTGAATTCAATTATGGTACTTGCGCCATGGCATATTGGTGGACAACACTTGTTTGTCCAGAAGTGGGTTCCAGGAATGGAATTGGATAGAAATGGCATAGAATCCTTTCTCATATGAATCAACTTCCGCAATGTTCCTGTGGAATATTGAACTTTGGATGGTCTGAGCTTTCTTGCCAGCTCAGTAGGTAAGCCTCATTTGATTCTCCTACTGTTAAGTTTGAGAGAATATGTTATGCTTGAATATGTATTGAAGCAGGGATAAAGGATGAATTACCAATGGCTTTAATGCCTTCTTTTTTCAACATACTTGGAATATTACTGGTGATTTGATAGTGCAGGTTTTTCAGGAGTTCCTTTCTTCAAGCAAAATGCTAAAGTAGCTTAATTCATCTCATACCTGTCTTATTCCCAAAGTACCCAGTGCAATTAATCTTAAGGATTTTCTCCCCATCTCTCGTTGCAACACAATTTATAAGGTGATATTCAAGCTGCTTGCTGATAGACTGAAAGGAATCCTGAAGAGTCTAATCCATCATTCACAAAATGCTTTCATTCCAGGTAGATCTATCTCTGATAACATTTTATTAATTCAGGAACTATTGAGGGATTATGACACTAATAGATCTATCAAGAGTTGTGCTATCAAAGTGGATTTTTCCAACGCTTCTGATACAATCAGATGGGATTCTTTCTTGAGCTGCCCGAATTGGTTTGGATTTCCTAGAAAATTTATATCCTAGATTGATGCCTGCATCTCCGCCACTTCTCTTAGGATTCTTATTAATGGTAATCCCAGTATTCAATTCAAGGGTATTAACGGGATTAGGAAAGGGGATCCCCTTTCCCCCTACCTCTTTGTCATTGCTTTGAAAATTCTTAAAAGGATGATTATAAAGAACATTTAGAACAGTACCAATTTTAGGTTTTATCACAATGCAAAGAACGTAAGTTTACACATCTTAGCTTTGCTAATGACTAGATGTTGCATTCTAGAGCTGATTTCCTCTGTGTTTTAGCCTTGTTCAACTCCACTCAAGAGTTTTGCAGGATTCAGGACTTGATATCAACTTACACAAAAGTATAATATATGTATCTTCTAATGTCAAATAAAATGCAAAGTTGAGGTTGTTAATAGGTTTGAATGTGCAATCACTTCCTTTCAAGTACTTGGGAGTACTTGTCTCTTCAAAGAAGCTAAGGTACCAAGATTGTATGCCTCTACTAGAAAGATGTAAAAAGAGAATTAACTCCTAGCAAAACAAGTCACTTTCCTATGCAGGTAGTGGTACTCATATCTTCTATATTGAGGAGTCTTCATACCCATTGGAGCTCCTACTTATTTCTTCCAAGGAGGATCATCAAGGAGCTGGTGAAATGCATAAAGAACTTCTTATGGACAGGTAATTCTGAGAAATTTAAAGGGACAAAAATCAAATGGGACCAGCTTTGTTGGAGCAAGCAAGAAGGGGGGTTGGGAATTATTTCGTTGAGATGAGTCAAAATGTGTTGGTGGCTAAAAGAATATGGAGATCATTCACTGATAAGGAGTCCCTATGGTTTAATGGATTAATGAAATGTACCTCAAGCATTTCATCTTTTGGCAGATTGAGGACTGGTACTTCATTCAAATGCTAAGAAAAAGGCTGATTATTTATCCCCTCATCAACATTCAAGCCGGTTTTGGTTTGATAATTGGGCATTGCAGAGCCCTTTAACCTTTAGGGATGAGATTGCTACTCTTACAACTAGAATCCCTTTACAGTCTTGAGTTAAGGAGGTAATTCAGCATGCATGTGGTTCATGGGCTTTAGGGGAAGTGAGAGAGTTAGAATTTTCATACCTGATTATGCTCCCAACCTAAGAAGCACGGACACGGCAAAATGGAGCCGTGTCCGTATGTCCGACACGAACACACACCAGACACGCGGTGGACACGTGTTGGACACGTGTCTTGACGTGTCAGTATCAAAAAAAAAATTATCGGCTCGGACACGGCTGGACACGGCTCGGACCCAATTGGGCAGTTGCTTATTTACAAGGCTTTAGGAAATTTCATTTTCCTACACTAAATCTATGACACACTAGTTCAAAAAAAGGGGCCCAATTGGCCAACTCATTAGAAATACTCGTATGGGTCAGTGAGTCGTGAGTTAATTCCATTCCCTTCA
>JAOQMQ010000004.1:13363011-13374308 GCA_027563845.1 Erythroxylum subrotundum
TTTGACTATATGGGTATGTTGCCTCTTTGATTGATTGATGATTGGTAAATGATGAATTAGAAGCTAATGGATGAGATGTTATGTTGAATTGTGTGTTTTGAAGTGGTTTTGATGATGTTAAATGATGATTTCTTAAAGGAAAATAATTGTGTATGTGTGCTGGAATTTTGAAAACTAATGTTCAAGAATAGGTTATGGATTGGTTGTGGTGGAAATATGAAGTGAAATGAGTATATGTTGGTTTAAAAAAAGGTATGGAAGATGTAAAATGAGAGTGAGAATTGCAAATCTGGAAAATGTGACCTGTACATGTTTCAATGTTTTTACCATAACTCTTTATATAGTTGAGCAAATGATGTGAGGGTTGGCTTGAATTAAAATTGAGACATTTGGCTACATTTCATGTGAAGGAAGTGATGTCAAATTGTGTCTTGAAGGGGGTTGAATTTGACTTAGAAAGTGAGTTGTAGGTGCTGTACATGTGAACAGTAAATCCTAACCTTGTGACCTGAACTTTGATGAATTTTTCTAAATTGATTTGGATTGAATTTTCTAATTTGGTCTTCATGAAACTTGAGGGGTTTCTTCTTATCTTTTTATTTCCACTAAATATGAAATTTTTCGATGTCTAGGTTGAGAGTTATGATCTGTGGAGTTTTGGATGTTAATAGGCTTGGTGCTGGAAATGTGTTAAGTGTAGGTTTTGTGATGATTGTATATTGAAGCTAAATTCTGGGCTGTTGTGATTCTAATTAGCTCAAGTGGTCTTATGGAAAGTTGTAGGGGAATGAATTATCTTTAAAATGAGGTATAGTATGCTAAGTTTGGATGTAAGAGTTGTGAGTTATGCTCTTTGGAAAAATGTTGTACTATTTTGGAACATTAAGATTAGGCAGTAAATTTGATTGCATTTTTGACACTCTTAGAGGTGAAATTGATTTTTGTGTCCTTCATAAATCTTGCAGAGCTCTCTTTTATTTTTAAATGGACACCAAGTTTGTCCAATTTGGAGTGAGGAGTGAGGAGTTATGACTTATGAAAGTTGGAATGTCGGAAGAAGTTTTTCAGGTCTGCCAATGTAGTTGTGCTAGTCGACTAGGATTCTCAGACTAGTCGACTAGGACATGCATTTTTCCTAAACCGACATCTGTCCACTCTTTTGCTTATAACTTGTCCGTCCGAGCTCCGATTGACCTGATTCTCGAGGCGTCGGATTCATAGGACATTTATCTACCTCTTCATGTGTGGATTGAGAGATTTAATTGAATTAGTGGGTTGAATTAAAGTGAGTGGATCGATTATGGGAATAGGAATTGGTTATCTTTTTGCATATACTTCATTGTTTTGGTAATACTTGGACCTATAGAAGTCCGAACTGGGTAATTTTAGTGTCTATGGTTTCCTAAGACATAGAGGAACATTTTGTGATGCGATTTATGGAATGATCCCGGGAATGTCACGAACATGCATTGTACACACTTTTAATCGCTACATGTGCATTATTAAATATTTCTGATTGTACATTTGGTAATGTTTATAGACTTTGACTGTTACAGAAGCACATTTGGAGCGTTGATCCACCGATGTTGCTGAGACTTCCCGACATTAGCTCAGAAGCTATAGGTGAGTAACCGAGATGGTTCTCTCAAATATTTATGTTTACTGTGGTGGATAATAGTGGGTTTTGTGATTGCGTGTGTTGTGAATTCCGGACAGAAGGTCCGATGTATTGGGAGATATGACATAGAAGTGTTATCTGGTTGTGAATCTGTGCACTCTGTGAATTACTTGTTTCTGATGTGACAGATTGTGACACGTTTACTGATTGTGATTGTGACACGTTGATACAATTACTGTCAATTGGGACATATGCATTTCATACACGAATGCATGTTTAGATAATGATAGTTGTGATCGGAGTAGCCACCGATTAGAGCTACAAGCTCAACCAGTGAAAAAGAGCCTCGAGCTCGAAGGGAAGTAGTGCATACTCAGAGGGCTCTCCTATTCCTAAGCTGCGTTTAACGCTTAATGAGCCATGTATGGGACAGTTCAGGCGCTCGATTACAACGCCGAAATAAAATGGAAAAGTGTCACATACGCACTCCATACATATTTGATTGAATATTTTGAATGAGTGAAAGGAAAGAATACCTTATACATTGTGATTTGCTTGAATACAATCATGTGGTATTTCTGGATGTGGATTATGAAACAACTGTGTTATGCTTGAGTGTACAAGTATGCATTTGGTTATATATGTCTAATTGAATGATATGTAGAAATTGTCTATGCTCAAGCGAAATTGTTTATGCTCAAGTGAAATTGTTTATATGCAAGGGAAATTGTGAATGCAACAACGTGAGTATATGTTATGTGGCATGATGTGTTGCCTGAATTGAGCGAACCATCGATGATGATTCCTCACTGAATTCGCAAACTCACTCAAAATTGCAACATATTTTTCAGGATCGGGAAGAATACCCCGTTAGGCCACAGGCGTATAGCAACCGCATGTGAGTGAGAGAAGAGGTCGGGATCAGTTCGTGTCTGCATTATTGTCTAATAAAGTCAATTTGTAAAGTCAACGAACTGTAGTAATTTGTATTTATGAAAAGGGGCCCCCGTGATCATTGTATATACCGGTGATTTTGTATGGTAATGATTTTCCGCATAGTGTATGTTTGTATTTTTTAAAAAAAATTTATACCGAGCTTTGACTGAGTGATGCAACACGCCACCTTCGCGGGACACGGACTCGGATATCACCATCGATGTCGGGTTCGGGTCACGCGGGAGTGGGGTGTTACAATATGAGACCTTTAATTCCTCAAAATATAATGGTATTTGAGTTCATTTCTAATAATTGGTGGACATGGCTTTCTCATTCCAATAGAGGCATATGTATAATCATGAATAATCCTCCTCCCAGCCATATTTCTATAAAGTAGATCAAGCACAATGGATAGCTAATAAATCATTGTTATTTTCCTCCGAGGCTTGCAAGAGCTTTTATTAAGAACTCAGCCATATTTTTATAACGTAGATCAAGCACAATGGATAGCTAATAAATCCTTGTTATTTTCCTCCAAGGCTTGCAAGAGCTTTTTATTGAGAACACTAAAGTAGAGTGCAACTTCTATATTCTAATTTGGAGCAAGATCACCTATTGACTAAACATAAATTGCAATGCAACAAACTATAACAGAGTAATTGAATGGGCCTCGACAGTGAAAATGAAAAATAAGGTAGATTGTAAGCTACTAAATATTAGCTTTGCATTAATGGTTTACAACCTATATAAGGAGAAGAATGCAAGACTATTTAGAGATGAAACAAAAACTCAAGAGGAAGTGTTTCACAAGATTGTAGTGCATTGCAGACTCTCAATTATGGCTAGGGTCTGCAAGACAAACTCACTCAAAGCATGGATGAAAGATGGCTATTGAAGTAGCTTGTAATGTAGTTCATTTTAGGCTACTAGATTCCTTGCGTAATTGGTCATTATGGTTATATACATAACCTTATTATCTTTTAATCTTATTAATGGATTAACTTTCGGAAAAAATATATTTATTAATTCAAAATACAACTACTATATATATATATATTAGGAGATTTAAATAGAGAACGGCATTGGCACGTATTGCCGACTCATGACATGCCCATTAAGTAGAGTAGTGGTCCAAAGTCTCTTAACAAAAGGAGCATAGGCTTGTGCATCCTCCTTATCTAAAGCATTAAAAATAATTATGAGTCGGTTAAAGCATCTAATTCTAAAGTTTTGGTCTATCCAAACCATAGGCAAACTCTTGGCCCACCATGTTCTTCTTCTTACCCCAAAAAGAAACAATACTCCATTTTTGATTTTGCCTGCCAGTCACTTGTTCTTTCCAGTTGTGTTTTTTCTTTTCTTCTTTCTTTGTACCTTTTTTTCTTTTTCCTTTTCTAATTTCCCATACACGATAAGGAAACAACAGTTTGTGTAGGCGTAGTATCTCATATTTCAAATATTTTGCCCAAAATGTTAAAATGCATATGATCAGTTAACAGAATTCATCTACATCGACCTATGTATTACTTTTTGAATAAGTTATCCCATTATACTGCATTATTTAGAAAAATGTTTCTCTTGTTCAAACGTGTGTATGCGTGTATCTATATCTATATATATATAGATATATATCTTTAGCTTGCCCATCTTAATTATAATCTGGGGTACCTGCAATAATAAAATGTTGGATCCTTTTATCAGTCACTTCTTCCTTCTCAAATCCCCATTATGTGATTGGGGATAAATTACGTTTTCAACTTAGGCCATGCTTCTTTGGTACCTTAATTAGCCAACTCTCTCTATTTTGTTTTCGTTGGAAAATCTGGAAAAGAAGATTTCTAAAATATATCAAGTCGAATATGGTGATATCCCAAATCCTGTAGGAGGTTCTACGCTTGGTCAACCCACTAGGTCCGATGGTTTTATGCTTATTCCGTCCTCAATTCCAAGATGGTAGGTTTGGATACCGAATCCAGAGGCTAGTAAAAATGGCGAAGGAAGAGCAATATCAGGTTTTGTACAGGCATCCAAAGTGAGACTGATCTGCAAAGTTGCTGACCCTTTTCTTTACCTAGTTTAGCTAAGATGCTCTTCCATGTCGAAATACTTAAATTTGTTTTCCAATGACAAGCGCTGTTGTCCTTCAAGCTGTCATTTAATTGAAATTTGACTTCCAAATTCTCACTTAATTTCCTTAACGGTTGCATGTCCACTTGAGTGTGTGGTCCACGGGAATTTAATTAAGCCATTATAATGCACTTCTTCCTCATACTAACAAGGGACACCTCTCCTGCAAGACACCAATAATAATATGTATGTGTGTAAACAAATGTTTTGCTTCTCTTTCTCATGCAATCGCAGTTTTAGTGATTGTTAATATTTATGACTATTGTAAACTCCAGTAATGACATGTTGTAACTGTAGAATCACTCGGACCTCCATTGTTTAAACCCTAAAATTTGAACTCAAGTAAGTAAGATGGTTGAAAGTGACTTCAAATGAAACTCATACTTTGGAATTTAGCTTGGGAAATCCTATGAATGACGTTGAAGGAGAGCAGTGAACCCAGTATGAGTAGAGAGACGGACAGATTCAACTTGATCATTAAATTCATCAGCAGCAGCAGCAGCAGTAGCTCCTCCCATCTGTAGATTTAGATCAGGTGTGCCAACTTATGATTGATAAGGAGTATACTAGCTTGTGAGCAACAAGGAAAAATCTCTGTTTGCTCTCTCTAATAATTTCAATTCGTATATGTGGTTCAATATTAAACGGCAGTTAAAAGAGCAACTGGGTTTATCTCATTATTCTAGATTGTTGCCGATTATCTGGGACATAATGACTACTTTTCTTCTCTTATGTATGTCGGTTTGGCCGCCCACTGGCGAACCCTTTTGCTGCCCTTTATCGGCATTGCCATCCCCATACAGCATCACGTCTGGTTACAGACCAAAGGTATGTCTAATCTCTAACGAGGTCAACCTAGGACAAGGGCTTTATAATTACTGTTGTTGTTTTTGTCATATAATATTATGATCGAGACACACAAATTGATCGAATTGGACCGAAAAGAAAGACGCATCACAGGTATCAGATCGACATGGAAATTTAGCAGAGTTGGAGTGGAGAATGGAATTTAAAAGAGAAGAGGGAAGAAACAAGTGAGGAGCCCACTAATCCTAGTGGGAAAGGAACCATGTGCGATCATATGGTGGTTGCCCTCTTGCAGCCCCACTTCTATACACTCTCACTTTTCCCATCTCCAAAAATCATCCCATTCCTGACAACGACAGAACAAACGTATCAAATCAATTTTTATAAGCCAAAAACACTGATTTATATTTTAAGCTACTATATAATTTGTCAATATTCTATTGGCACCGGCCAAGCTAGATACTTAGTAGGATGGCTTTTCTACACATAAATGATTATAGTTGGAATTGTATAATAGGTTGATTCCCAGAGTTGTCTTCTTCTTTACACCTCCCATTTTCAATCTCTTGTCTCCCCTCTCTCGTTCCTTTCCTTGCAGCTTTCACATGTTTTCCTCCTGAAGTTTTCCCTGATCACATCCATCACTTTCTGGTTCTTCTTTGGTTTCTGGTTGGTAACGTAGATTCTGTCTGTCAGAGTAATCAAATTCTGTCCTTCTTCATCTACGATTTTATCTGAAAAATAGGCCCCTTTGTGTCAGAAAATCATATCTTCTTTCTAAGTGCTTTCCTTTGTCTTTGATCTATCCTACATATAAAAAAAGAAAAAGGAAAGCAAAACAAAGCTCGTCAACACTCCCAAATCCCAACAATCCCCGAAGCCCTAGTTTCACAATCTCAATCACAAAGCGTATTCATGACTCCCCATCAAATCTCTGTCAACCCTAGTTCGATGAAAGCTAGGTTCACAATTGTTTTTCTTCGAGCTTTGAAGAAGATCAGAACCGGGACTCCGCCTTTGAGTAGCCCTAGAGAGGTCTTTCAACGCTACCGTAGAGTTAGAACTGCTGCCGACAAGTCACTGGTCTTTTCTGTTGGCTCGAGGAGAGCTTGGAGTAGGGCAATGCTCTGCAAGATTCGAAACCAAGCCCGAAGGCGACAATCTTTCCCCAAAAGAATCAGAACTCAACCCATCAAGAAAAATGAGATAAAGAAGACGTTGACTGGTGAGGAAGGCGGAGTTGGTCTAGCCAACGATCTACGGAAGCTTGTTCCAGGTGCTGAAGCCATGGATTTATGCCGTTTGTTGGACGAGGCCGCGCATTACATAAGGTGTCTTAATACCCAAGTACAGGTGATGAGAAGTGTAGCTGATCTTTACTCTGCTTGAACTCTATATGCTTTCATATACCCATATATGTAAGATACAAACAACAAATCCAATAAACAGAAGTTGAAACAAAAAGAAATAGAAATGAAGACTGGTACCAATAGTAAATTTGGTAGGAAGTTAAAAAGAAAACCCCTTATCTTCACTCAAACAAATATATACAGTTAATTTCTATTTTTCTAGGTAATCACCTCTGTGAGTGGTTGACACTTGCGAAAATCATGTAATCGTTATGCTTAGGTGTATGGTTGTGATTTTTATAATGTGTAGTTTATGCTTCACTTTGATTCTTATTCGGTTTTGAAGTTTGGACTAACTGCCACCTTACCTTCCTTTTGGTCTCCATTGTCATACTTAAGAGTAAACATGAGTATCAAGAGTTATTAAGGTGAGGATTGTTTACGTTGCAGCCGAGACACCTTCAGTTTCCAAGATTCTTGTGTTCTAAGAAACAGAATGTGTGGTTTAGGAGAAATTTATGCAGTCTTCTTTTAGGAAAAAGGGATATGTTAGTTGAGATATATGGTCCAGCTAATCGAAATTATGCTTCCTTCCCTCTTGAAAGACCGCGATCCCTTTTGAGTAGATCAGGTTTTAGCTAGGGTTGTCAACTAGTTGCTTCACAAAGTGCTGACCGAATCATTCCCTTTACCAGACATGCTTCCCACCATTATTCTTGTTTCTGTTTCTCTTATAGGTTGAGTTTACTAAATGTAAACCTAATACATACAGAAGAACAACATTTTCCATCTTAAGAGATTGAGTTTATTACTAAATGTAAACCTAAAGAGATTGAGTTTATTACTAAATGTAAACCTAATACATAAAGAGGATCAACATTTTCCATCTTTCGGTGACTGTAAATGAAGTTTAGAATAGGACGACAGAAGTCGTAAAGTTTCTTGGTCAATTTAGAGAATCTCAAACAGTATCGTGAACTAGTCCAGATTTTTTGTCTAATATTATGGTGTCTTATTGTGTCTAATAAATCTCAGCCATTTATTTACGTGAGTCTCACATGGATCCCGCGTAAATCTTAATATTAGACAGAAGATCTGGACTGGTTGTAAACACTAGGAAACAGCTAACACAAAATCCTATGCGCTGTGGAAGTCGACAAAATATGAGTTCAACTTTCTTTGTTACATATTTTGTTTTAGTTTAACCATAATACAGATAGAGTTGCTCATATACTAATCAAGTTGTGTTCCACATATATTTGAATTTCTCTGAAAAACGTTCAGGTCCCAATCAATCACCAGGTGGAGGTTCTTTGCACCACAAACAATTTCTTCCTTACCTATTCGAACGTTTCTTAATTAACAGTGTCTTAACCTTTGCACCTCCTACTTGTTGGATAGGTTGGAAACACCATCTCCCGAATTAATATAGAGCAAGAGAAAGATTGGAAAATTATTAGAAACGAAGTTCGCGATTTAACAAAAAGTGAAAGCAACAAACACAACTGAAAATTTATAGAAACAAACCTAATTTATTTGATCAAACTGGTATGTATGAAGTCTTTTTCACCTTATGCTTGGAATCCCGTTCCTCGTTGGTCAACAACTCGTCACTCAACTGTGGCTAATCGTGCACTGTGCTTAAGTTTGGCCAATGTTGTGCTGCATATTTCATGTACTCGTATCCAGGACTAGCACATTTACGACACACATGCCAGTAGTTAAGAATCACATAGAAGTGTGTTGTTTTCTAGTATTATTATACTAGTATGAAATTCCACTCAATTCATTTACACAAAAACAAAAGAGATTTAACATATATAAACAGTATTCAGTAATACAAGAAAAAGCATGAAATCATTGCAGATAAGACTTTAGGCATATGAAAGTTATTTCTTACTGAATGAATCTATTCATAACCATCGTTAAATTAGTCTTCTCATAAATCCACAAAATGTTGAATTGTAAACCTTTTCCAGGACTGAGTTTTAAATCTTGATTATATTCTCCACATAAAATTTATTATCAAAAATGAAGAGATAGAGGTTTTTCTTTCTTTTTAAATTTATTTTTAGCTTGTTAAACCTCATGTGTAATGAAACTAAAGCATTTTAAATGATGTAAAACTTCAAAAGTGTTTCTTAAAAAGTAGGTTAAATTGGGCGAACAATGAGAAAAAGGCAAATATTGAAGAGATGATAAAAAGGCAAATAATTTAATTTAGGAATAATTCTTATAAATGATAAATTGTTTTTCATAAAAATACTTATTTATTAACTATCAACTAAAATTATTGATAACATAATGAGATTTATATTTTATTTTATTGTTTAGTTGTTCCTTCTATTCTTGAATTTAATTGATATCCATATCATGAAATTTAAGACTTGGGAGACTTATTCTAAGAAAATCAAGCCAAATTATAAATAAAATTTTCGATTATTATTTTAAGATTTTAAATTATAATTAAGTTTCAACAAAAATCATTTATTTATTTATTTTAATGCAAGATATATAAATTTACTCAAGAATTCAACATCTACTTTAATTTGTTCCTGGTATCATTATAGATTTATGCCTGACTAGATTCAGTAGATATGAGCATAAAGATAAGAAGTTTCTAATGGCCCTTATTGTATGGAACTTCATAAAGAGTAGAAATTCCTTTGATTCTGCAGCACTTTTATTTACACCTTTTCCTCAATTAATGCGATTAGCTTTCTTTTCCTTAAGCCTTCAACATTAATTCCCTCTTTTACTTGATCTTCTCGAAATTGCACTTGTATTTCATCAATTGTTTAACTTTGATGATCTACCTATAAGCCTAAAAGAAGCGAATGGATCCGAAGCTTTTTTTTTTTTCATCTGAATTTTAGAAACTAAAGTTAATTCTTTATATTTAAAACTCCTTTCACTTGTTTTCTTCCTAACACTCAATACATAAATGTGCAGATGGTGAAGGTCAAACCTTGTTAGAGAATCTTGATCAAAGCTCGTGCATCTTCCATTCATTATACATAGACCAGGACTCCCATTTCCACAAATTATTATTTAAACCAATGTGATATGATATTTGTTATCCTACATAAAGCAAAAGCACATTTTGTTACCCTCCTTCTGTTGTCTTGTCGTTAAAACAACTAAGATGTTAATTGGCTTTATTCGCTCCTTCTGTTGTCTTGTCGTTAAAACAACGAAGATGTTAATCGGCTTTATTCTCGTCTTTATGTTCCCATGTTCTTTTCTTAGCCAGAACTTCCTACAATCCACGCATAAACGAAGGAAACATCATTCCTTTTTGCTACGTCTTTTCAGCCATACATGGCGGTTGATGTGATACAATATTTACTGTTAAAACGGCTTCATTGTTCACTAGTCCATCTGATTGAAGTACCACAAAAGTGATGTTGATGGTTGAAGTAAAGTAAAAGTGCGCATGTTTGTATGATTAGATATCGGATAGTCGATAGAATCTTAACATAAACTTAATTAGTGTTATTATTTGTCGTTTTTTTGTTGTTGCTGTTAATTAGTCGTCCATATCCACGTAACAGAAAAATACCATATTCGAAATTTTTTATCGAAGCTAAATAGAGATCACAGATATTTAAGCTGTTACGCTTCTGTTGCATGTTTGTGTAATTACTAATTAGTGTTTCAAAAGTGCTAGGGGTTTGAAAGGAACACTCGGAATAGATTTAGATACAGGCATGGTGCTTTAAGGTGCACAGTTACATATGACCACCTGAGGCTGTTCTAAGGTAAACTTATGTACTGTTAATTTTTTGGTTTAGTTTTACAGGGGGTTTATATAATGTCTTATATTTCAATAGTCATTATTTATCCTTAGTCTAGCAAACTAAAGCTGTATTTTGCAAATGGCGACGCCTGAGCCTACTTCTTCGGTGATCTCTAGCGTCTGACTCTTCTTCCATGGCTTCTTCTTCCTCCTCTCCTCCATCCCCGACTCCTACCCGCTCTCCTCTTCAACCCCTTCCTTCAGCATCGGTCTTGGCGCCGGCAAATCCCCCTTATCCTAGCCCTAATCGCGACCAGAACCATGACCCCAACCTTCCTTCTCCTCTCCCTTCCAAGGTTAACTAGGCCTTTCCCCCTCTTCGAGCCCCATCCCCCTACCCTTTTTCGCCAACAGCCCCAGATCTAGCCCTAATTTCGCCCCCTAAGCCACTGGAGACTCCTACAGTAGGTCTCCGCACATGGAAAGCAGTCATCGCGGATGGCATTGACGCATTGTCGAAGGACAACTCCCTTACTTACTACCCTCTGGAAGTGAAGGACAACCAGATCTATGTCAACCCTCCACTAGCCTTGGCCAAGCAAGGAGCGATGCAGCTCCAAACCTCCCTCATTGGCTTCTTCATTGGTAAGCGCCCCGCTTTTCCTCTTGTTCAGAGAGCTCTCACTCGAACCTGGGCAACATTTGGACTTCGGGAGATACT
>JAOQMQ010000004.1:13409770-13450176 GCA_027563845.1 Erythroxylum subrotundum
TTAAAATAGAAAACACTCAATGGCGCACTCAGAATAATTTTTCAAACCCAATAACCACGTTAATCACAATAAAATTGCATTAGGCACGAAAATCGGGAATGTCATGTATGCATGTACAATAATTTCATGTGCACAAATGTTACTATATAGCAAGCCTATTATGCATGAGCAGTCCTATGCAATCCCAATCTAGCCCATCCTATGTCAATTTACCATTCTACCCTTCCAATTGAGGGTGGGATGTTACATTGACTTTCTCTTTTATATGAATCCCTACATTATAGAAACAACATGATTAAAGTCTCTACTATCTAGCCACTAAGAACTTAATGTTGTCATAGCAAAATTAAACCATGTATCATACAAGCCATGAAGTTACCTGATAACCCTTTCTTTCCAGGTTTTATATTTTTGGCATTCTAACTTCTTATGTCCCTTCTTCTGACAGAAAAAATACCTCATATTCATACTCTTTACAACATCCTCGAGAATTCTAGCAATACTAGATTGACTAACATATATATGTGGAAGAAAATAAAACATCCTATTTGACCTTTCCCAGGCTATAAATGCTAGTCTCTCAGCCTCCAAACTGATAGATATAGGTGCCGATGGCTTATCCTTAATCATGGTCATGTTGATATCTGTCATCTCTAACATAAATTCCACATCTGGTTTCAATTTTTTAAAATTGAAACCAGTGAGACAATTGTGACACTATTATCATTTACAGAGAAGGTGAATGCAAAATTGATAACGAAAATATCAACACAAATATAGGATAATATCGATACTTAAAGCCACAAAATAGTATCTGTACCAAGCATCTTATCACAAATATCATGAAACACTTATGGGATGAATACATAATACATGCAAATAAGAACTCCATATAAAAGCGATAAAAGTACAAACTATTAACTTTTATAATTCTACACCTGTGGGCGAATAGATCAATTAAGCAATGACTTTACTCCATCTTATGACCTTATGCACATATCAAAGTCTCATATAATTAGGTCAACACTTACGGGTAGAATAACTAAACACAACACTAAAAACGTCTCAAACATGCAAGCAAAACAATTTAAATACTAATTTGAAAGGTCCCTACGATGACTACATTCTCTTTAGTGCCCAGATTGATTCACAAACATAAGGGACACATATGTTTTTTATCATCACATTTCTATATGGGTATAAAATATGTGACAATTTACTATTCATAATGCAAAAATACTCATTATCACATAACATATCAACAAACTTTATTTGAGAATTCATTATAAAGAAAATCTCAATCAGAATTATTCTCATGTGATACTGAGTAATAAATGTACCATGTTACATACTAAAACCACATGTGTGTTTTTTTTCAAGTCAAATACATTAAAATTCACTCAGTTATGACTTTAATAACCTTATTTAATTTTTTTGAAGTTAAACTTTATTTATTACTAATGTAATAAATTCAAAAAAATTTTAAAACTCACTTTATAAATTTACAAGACTTTTAAATCTGACTTAAAATAACTTAAGGAATCATTTTGTTAATTTTGGAAAATTTTGAGATTTTCTGTCCTTTATGTGCTGATGTCATCAGCTAACATTGTGTTAGGCACGTGCATCTAACAACTTTTGGCAACATTTTCAATGATTTCCACACAACGCTTGCCCTAAATCAATTCAAAAAATAAATATGCAATTTATCTAAATAAAAACAAATTAATTTCTCCAATTTTCTTATGGATAAATTCAAAAATCTTCGTTCGAGTTTATACAATCACGGGACTCCTCTTATACCACATGTTAATCTTAATACAAACTTTAATTATAGACTTAAGATTAATCATTAACTTGTATTAATGAAGAAAATGCGAAAAAATACATGTTTTGCTATTAATTAAATAATGAACAAGCTAGTGAATTGCTTAAATAAGTTATTCATCGTATGAACAAGCTCTTGAAACTTTTAATCAACTTTTATAAAGCTTATATATCCTTATGGCATTAACGTCTTTCTGTATTTTTCTTAACGTATAGATCTCTTGACAGGTCAGAGAAACTGAACGCTCACAAACTTACATAAGTAGATAATAGGAGACCTTAGCAGCAATTTATAACAACCTTATTGAACCTTCCTATTACATGCCTAATAAATAACCAACTCATACTAATTATGACTCATTTTTGTCACTAGACTTTAGCCCATGTCACCATATTTTTTAGTGAGCTTCTTATTATCTTTAATTTGGATAATTTTAATTTTCTTAACCTTAATTTTATAAAAACTCAAAATTAATAATTATCCAATTAAAAATCACTAAACACTCTCCACCTACGTAGTTTAGTATCCATCCAACTAATACACCATAATTGGGAACAGATCACCTATACTAGTTTTGCTATTCCAACCTTGTTCCAATCCATTTCATCCACACATTTACTAAATTTCTGTTATGGAATTACACCTTTTTGCCCTTTTCATTGCATAAATGTGTGGACGAGATGGATTAAAACAGGGTTGGAACCAGGGTTTTCAAACTCGGACCGGACCAGCCGGTCCGACCGGTGACCGGTCGACTGATCGGTCCGATTTAAGCTATAAAATCGGACTCCAATTGGACCAGTCTGAACCGGTCAATTGACCGGTCGGACCGGTCCGACCACTGGTCCATCAATTTTTTTATTTTTTTATTTTTTTTTATTTTTTATTTTTTATTTTTTAATATTATTAATATTATCCGACCACTGGTCCATCAATTTTTTTTATTTTTTTATTTTTTTATTTTTTTTTATTTTTTATTTTTTAATATTATTAATATTATATATAATTAAATATAATTATTGCATAATTATGACGTTACACCGGTTCGACCGGTGGTTGAACCGGTCAAATCGGTGACCAGTAAAGCCTCCGGTTTGATGACCAGTCCGGTTTTGAAAATATTGGTTGGAACAGCAAAAGTAGACCATGTGGTTTCATTTGCCACAAATTGCTCTAATCTCAATGAAAAGGGCAAAAAGGTGTAATTCCATAACAGAAATTTAGTTACTAGTGATGTTCCACTTTCCAAAAAGAAAGAAAGGAAAAGCAATAAAAGAAGACAAAAGTCAGGAGTCCGTGCCTTAGTTAGACCTGAAATCCTTCGTTTTGAAAAAAGACAAACACGTTAAAAGGAATAGCTAAACATCTCTGCATGAATATACAGTTGTAGCAATAACAATCAAATCCTCCCAATAATATAATCACAATCTCTTGAGAATCACACCAAGCCAACAACATATATAGCTTAAATCCCCAGAAGAAAACGCTCAGATCAATTTAACAGAAGATTCACATTTATTGCTGAATCCATACAACAGAAGATGGAAATTCCTTTTTCTTTGAGCCACAGAGCAAAATCGTTGGAAGAAAGTTTTTTTTTTCTAATTTAATGATGAATTTATGAGCTCTCTCATAAATCTAAATACTACAAAAAGTGACGGAATATGGCATCCATATATTATGGATGAATACAAAAAATGAAGGGAACTCTTCTCATACTTACAACCGTAGATAACCTCAGGTGAACGCTCCTGTCTCGATTTTGTCCTCTGCAGCTTTCTTGTCTATATCATCTTACAGTGGACTCTTTAATCTCTCTCGGCCGTATTCACAGGCCTCCAGGTATGGACAAGAACTGGCTCCTCTGAGGTATAATGTGTGTCTGTACTATATGAGTAGAAGAAAGTAAAGCAAACACACAAAATGAACTCATCTCATCAGCTAATGCAGACTCCAGGACAAAATTCACAAGCAGAAAAAGGAGAACCCTTGAGCTGATTAAGCTATAGTCATCTGAAGAAAAACTCATCATGCATCCTTAAGAGGACATTCTTCCCAAATTTCTGCTGATCAATTCCAAATCTCAACGTCACAGATGGACTCTGTATAAAAAGTTGCAGATTAGGCCACAAATACCATTAGCAATTCTAAATTTTCCCACTTTCATTCAAGCTGATAATTAAAAGTCCTATCCACAATTCAACCAAGCATTTATTTTAACACCAGAAATTGTACTACATCTTAATGCATTTAATGGTTTCCCTGCATAGCATTGTTCATATCGAAATCAATGATATTTGCCTCAAAACACATACTTGGTAATACGAAGTTATATATTGACACAAAAAAAAAAAAAAAATTGAATATGTAAACCTTGGAGCCAGCTTCAGCAATAGCCTTCTTATTCTCGATCTCGTTGATTCCATCCCGAACTGCTGTACAATCTCTGGGCGTCTCGAACAAGGAGAGCGATAACTGCTTACGAAGGCCTCGTAGATTGAGTCTTGCTCCTCCAACGAACACACACTTGACATAGCTAATGAAACAATAAAACACAAAAGTAACGATATCGCCGACAACATATTTCTTTCTTTAGCGTTTTACTTAAGACAAGTGTGTTTTTGTTTCTCCAGGTTAGAACATGAATTTAATGAAGGGAAGTTCCTTGGACTCAGTTTCCTTCATGAAGGGAAGTTCCTGATGTTACTGCTTGTGTTATGTTATGCTTATTTACAAGTTAGGGTAAGGGTTTAAGGATTGTTTCAGAGACAAGAGTGTGAGGAAGACCAGAAAATAAAGAGCTAAGGAAAGGACTCAAAAGAGACGGTTTGTTGCCAGTTGGAATACAGAGCAGAAAGGTTATGAATGTGGGCTCCAATTTCTTTCAAGAGTTATTAGACTGTCAGCATCTTTTAGGATTTATTACTGTTGACCAATGCCTTGGCTAGATGTAAGCTCAACGCTGGTGGTGGTGGTGGTGGTGGTGGTGGTGGTGGTGGTGGATTTGTAATTCAAAATTGGACATTAGTAGCTGAGAGTCTTTTCGTTTATAAGGAAGGCGAAGTACATTACAGGCGTTCGTGGGGCATTGTTGGAAGATGAAGCTACGAGCGGGAAGTGAGTAACGCTTCGTAACAAAAACAGGAAATGCCATTTTGGTTACCTGCACAGTTACGCCGTTAACTAAGTGAAAACGAAAAGCTGACGCGGGGTAGGATAAAGAAGGTTTAATGAACTATATACTTCATGTGATTTAATCTTTTCATTTTGATTTCTAAATTTTAAAAACAGTCAAATCTTTTATGTACTTAATTATCTAAGCCCTCAACCTCAACCTTAATTAAATTTTTTTAATATAAGACTTGTATTGACATCATATTTAATCCAATTAGTGCTTGACACCATCTGTCAAAAAATCAGGCAGGATTTGATATCGTTAACATCAAAACAATTAAGTAACAGGTTTGTATGATTTTTTAAAAGTCAATATAAGTTTAAATTTATAATATTATTAACACATAAATCATAATAAAGTATAAACCTTAATTTATACCTTATTGTGAAGTTTGATTTTTTTTTTCTTCTTATCGTTGCTTTCGTATTGTTTCTGAAATTAGTTCATCTCAACTATCGTAATCGTACAAGTATCTGTCTCTGACAATATCCATAAAACAAGTTGAAAAGAACTTTACAACTATTATATAAAGGGTTAGACAAGGAGTATCTATTAGAGCCTAAACCTATTTATAATAGTTTTAGACATTTTAATAATTTAATTGAAATTAAATTTTAAATTTAATTAAATTTAATTAGAATTACAATTAATTATAATTAAATAACAAATGGACCCAAATTTTATTGATCCTTATTTATTAAATATCTCATATTTAATCATAAAATTTCTCAAACTTTACAATCAAATATAACTTGATTAATTCTTAATTCAATTAAATTTTAATTATAATTACAATTAATTCTAATTAAATAAAAATTGGACCCAAATCTTATTAATTGTTATTTATTAAATATCTCATATTTAATTATAAAATTTCTCAAACTTTACAAATCAAGTCTAACTTGATTAAAACATTTTTTTTCTCTTCAACCTTTTCTTTATATATGATTCATTAAGTTCTCAAATATGCTAACAACAAATATAAATTATAACCCTAGATTATATTTAGGATTAGATAAATTAAACTCTTTTAATTCATTTCAAATTTTCTAATTAACTAATTTATATTCATATATCAAAATTTACGTCTAGCAATACATCATGACTATCCAAATATTTAGGAATGTCAAAGTAGTTTTGATTAACTTTTCTGTGCATAATTTTTTATTATAATTTAATCATTTCCTCATATGATATTTTGATTAAGCATAGAGTATGAAATTAATGTCTACTCTATTTGAGTTTAATCATATTAGTTCTCCACCATTAGTAATTGTTTCAATTAAAGATATTCGGAAACTATTTTCAAAGGGTCATTCCACTTTGGCTCAATAATAATTGAGAACAACGAAACATTTTTCATAATTACTTTAGGATGATAAATCATATATTGATCACTCGTTTACTTTTATTTAATTCTTGTTATATCTAGTGGCTACCGACTGCGCTATATTTGACTAAAATAGGTCATAAGTAGTATCAAAACATAGTAATTCCAATGTGAGATACTTTAGTAATCTCAAGTGAAATGATCACTTGTATAATCATCATAATGAGAATTTTCATAGACAATACAAGTAATGCTCCAAATGGATTTCTCATATAGAGTTCGACCCATCTTTTGTACAAACTTTCTATATAAAATCGTATTAAAAATTCTGGCATAAAAAATGAAGAAGGTCATTCATAAACTCATTAGTGTTAATCAAGGAACTTTTATAAGCAACAAAAAGATTAGTGACAATATATTAATTATGCAAAAGCTTCTCAAAGGCTATGTGAGAGCGAATTCAATCTCCAGCTACACTATAAAAATTGACTTTCATAAGGCGTATGATAGCATTAGCTGGACTTTCATATGGGAGATGATGGATGATTTCAGTTTTCCCAGAAGTTATACCAGATGGATCAAAGAATGTATCTCCATAGCAAGCTATTCTATCCTTACCAATGGCAGTCCTTTAAATTATTTCATAGCTGGGAAAGGATTAAGGCAGGGGGACCCTATTTCCCCTACCTATTAATCATGTGTATCAAGTGCTTCACTCTATCATCAAACTTGAAATGGACTCTAATGCAAAATTCAGACACCCTTTCGAATATGAGAGGATTGGACTGACTAAACTTGCTTTTGCAGATGATTTGCTTCTTTTTTGCAGAGCAATTGGAGACTTTATCCCCAGCTATATACAGGCCCTCCATAAATTCAAAGACTTGTCTAGCTTAATGATCAACCTCAACAAAAGCCACTTCATACTTTCAAAAGGAGCCTCTCAGATGGCATCACATACTACGTTACAAACTTGAATGAAGGAACAATCTCCACCTTTACTCTACTTGGGTTTGTCAGTCTCAACCAAAAGCCTAACCTTCCTTGAATGTAATCCCCTCATGGAGAAGATTCAACGACGAATCAGCTCCTGGGTAAACAAATTTCTGTCTTTTGTAGGAAAGTTATAGCTTATAAAATCAATTCTCAACTCTCTGCATATATATTTGAGCTCATATATTTTTTTTTATCAAAGAGTGTTACCAAGTTCAATGAGAGGATATTCAAAGATTTCTTATGGAACCCATCTATTGGTACAAATTGAAAAGATTTTGGTCGATACTGGATGATAAAATATCCCTATGGCTTAGATGGATTCATTCATACTTTCTCAGAGGTAAGAGCATTTGGACAATACAACAGAAAGCTTCAAACTCCTTATTTTTAAACCAACTTCTCAAACTAAAAAACAATGTCCAAGATAATTTGTCAAGCTTCATCGGCATTGAGAAACAAATATACGTATGGTTTGATAATTGATCAGGTTAAGGCGCTCTTATAAACTTACCCATTTATCAAAGGATGGTTATTACTCTCCCTCTTCACACGAAAATGGAGTCCCTCATTAATGGAAGTACCTAGAATTTCCCTACAAGTATTTGACATTTATAGCCTTAGTACTTTCCTAGTCCTCTCACTTAAGCTACATTTTTCTGGCATAATCGACCTATCCACCAACTTTCGAATAAAATCACATGGAAGCTCGTAAGGATCACATGTGAAAAAACCAACCGTGGCTTGGGGCAAAATCATTTAGAGCAAGTTCATACCTCCTAAGATATCCTTCCTTCTATGGATAACTATTCAAAAACATCCAAAAACTACTGACAGACTTAGGTGTTTAAATGTTGACCCTTCATGCCCTTTTTGTTCAACAGAGGAGGAAACACATGAGCATCTCTTCTTCAAGTGCGAGATCACCCAGTCTATGGTATACAGTTGCATTGCAATATAACTATTCAATACCTTTTAATACGATTTCTAACACTGTGTAATGGATATATACTCAACACGATCCAAAGATGATACACATTGTAGTTGTTAGTATGTGTGTTAAACCATTTGGAAAGAACGGAATAGTATAAGGTTTGAAACAAAACAAAATTCTATCCCATATCTTATCTTTGAGACCATGGCCAATATCGCTTAACTCTTAACTTTAAGGGATCCTATGTAAAACTCTAACGTGTTTCTCAGTACCTCACCTTGCCTGTATATTTTTGATCTTGTCTTCTGAATAGGTAGTAATCAAAACTAGTATATGTACGGGGTCCCTCCTCAGGGTATTTTGTAACTTATACTTCGTTTTCTTTATTAATGAAATCTTATATTTATTTTTTCAAAAAAATTAGTGAACTTATTCTTTAATAAGCACCCACACATTTGTTTAAATATTTTTATACTTTAATCTATAAGATTGACTACTTCCTTCATAAGGAAGAAGCATATCATATGTTAGTTCTTTTACACTATATTAATGTTCAGTCTAATACACTAATTAAGAATAATTTAGGGATAATACATAAATATAATATGAATCTCATAATTATGATCTCATCATAATTTCATTTTCAATGTATATTTATCACATAGACTTCATCATATACATTTAAATATGTGTAAGATAAAGAATGTCTTTAAATTATTATATTACAAAACTACAACCAATCGATTGACTGTAGGGCATAAACCAACAATTTACCACTTGCATTAAGCCAATCACTTAAGTATCTTATACCACATAACTATATGAAGATTATGCTATTATTTGGACAATGGTTAAGTGAGAGAATTTTATAAGATTCTCTATAGTGAGCCTTGCTTAAATCTTACAAGTTTAATCATCATAATTAAGAGAAATTTCCTAAATACTTACTTGATGAGAACTTAGCTCCTTTTACATGCCCAATATCTCTAATATTCCATAGTACATTACTATTTTAACAATACAGGGAACTATAGCAAGTTTATTAAAGAACTCATGATCCAAATAATTTGATAAAATGTTATTTGATTATGTAATTAGACTTATCTCTTTGTTCAGGATTAATTTTGGTGCTTAAATGGGTAAAATAATATTTATTTTACTTTAGGAGACGACAAGTGGAGATTGGATTAAATTAAAGTATTATTGGTCAAAATAATGAATTTTGAAAAAAATGGGCAGATTACTACAATAGATAAAAAGAGATCATGCCTAATGTCAAATTCACCCCAAGAGTTTGAATTTAATTAAGAAACTTATATTCAACCCCATTTTGTAGGGATTTGGATTTGTTTTAGATGGGGCTCTGAGAAGAATAGGAGGAAGTTAGTTTTCAGGAGGAGAGAGAAGACAAAAACACGTCCTTCACTTTTCTCAATTACCATATTTCGTTTTTGCTATGTTTTCTCTTCATCTTTTATCTTTTCTTCTATTTTTGGTATTGAAACTAAAGTCACGAGTGGCTAATTCCAAATATTATTATTTAAGTGGATTCAAAATTTTAGTTGTAACCTTGTGAGATTTTGTTTAAGACTTAGATTTTATTTTAATTCAAGTATTTCTTATTTTGTGTTCTTATATTTCATGAATAATTAATATTGATTAATCTGAAAAATTAATTTAATGTTAATTATTATATAGCTATCTACATATTTAGTGATTTGTAATTGTCATGAATGATTGGTACAAATAGCAAATAGGTTATTTGTGAATTTTCATATTTGACTTATGAGAAACAAAAAAGCTTAACCAAATAGTTATAACTATCTCAATTATTCAATTTATGGTTTAATCTTTTTCACTAAGCTTATTGATACCATTAAATTGATATCGGATGATATCATACTTATTCAATTAATGTTAAGTTTTGGTTTGAATGTGAGGTTTGAACTAATTAATTTAGAAAAAATTTAAAGACTTATTATGACTATCATAATATGTTTCAGACTAACCACTTGAATTATATTCTATTTAAATTAATGATTAAAGTTATAATTGGATTAGGTCCTCCTTTTTAGTTATAGTTAATTAAAATTGAATTTCTCAACATTTATTTTTAGTTGATTATTTTGACACTTTGTTAATATTAGTGCGTTAGTTAATTGATCATAAACCCCTTACTTTATTTGGATAATTGAAATTAAGAAACTGGTTGTCAGTTTTCTTAGGATTCAACTTGGTTCCATAACTATTACAAGAGTTTAGTGGATTAGAATTAATTTTTAGGGCTTGAATAACCTGTTCAAAAGTTTGGCACCATTACTGAGGAATTATTTTAGTTTCTTTGCGTTATTTACAATTTACTGCTAATCTCTTGTCTTGTATAACTCATCCTTCTTAGATAGGTGAATTGTAATATAATTCATATATTCAAATGACAACACATCGTTTAAGGGAAGAGACTAAGCAAGGAAAAGTTCATTCAACTCTAAAAGTGAAAGTTGATATAACTTTACCTGGCAGAATGGAATGGTTGGCTAGCTCCTCTAGAGTCTACACAAATGCTTTGGCCTATACTATTTTGAGACCTCCCAATCCTCTTGTTCCTTGGCATAAATTGGTTTGGCACAAAGAACTAGCCCAAGGTGCTCTTTTATCTTGTGACTATCTTTTCTAAATGAGTTGTAAACGAGGGATAAACTCTTCTTCTCTTATATCCCAAATTATTATTCCTTATGCCTTCTGGATAATGAGTCTGTTGATCATCTATTTTTTAAGTGTTCTTACTAAAAAACAGTGTAGTTACATTCTCTAAACCATTTTCAGATCCATTTGCCTAACCTAATAAATCTTTCAGCTATCCTTAATTGGTTTAGCCATTCCCCAAACCACAGAAATATTGACCTCAACTTGTTTATCATTCTTCTTTCTATTATTGTTTATAATTTTTGGTCTGAAAGAAACCACCAAACCTTTAAAGATACAGTCTTGGATGTTAGGAGCATTAACACCAGAGTGGTTATTCAAGTTATGAAACATCTCAGTTCAAACATCGAGGGAAGGTAGTTACTGGTATGGTATATTTAGTTTTTTTCTCTAATGTTTTGTTTTGCAGGTTTTGGATCCAGTTCAGGGCAGTTTGGAGGTCTCAAGAGGAGATGATTCTTCTTAAGATTCTCCTCCTCCTCCTAGTTTTCCTTTAAAGCCTCAGTTTTTTTTATTGTAATGAAGACCTTCTCTATTTCCAGCAGAGTGGGAGATCCAACACCAGTTTAGAAGTTTCAGTTCAAGGTCCTTTTAGGGTTAAATCGGTGAAGATTTCACCTTGATTGTTTTTGGTTTTGTTTGGTTGTCAGACTGGTTTCCTGGTTCAGCTTGTTAGAGTGTTTTTTCTAGTTCTGTTAATGTCTTCCCATTCTGGATTTTTCTAAGGATTTCCTTAAGTGGAAGGCTTGTTTAGGTTGTGGTTGTAGTTTTTTCTGCTACGTTGTGCAGAGTTTCCTAGTTTTATTCCTTTAGTTAGCTGCCATTGTAGAGGCTTTTTTCTTATTTTCTTTGTGTCTGTTTATTTACTTTGGTTTCGGCTGTGAGACTTGCTTTCTTGGGCAGTCTCTTATTTTGTACAGAACTCTTTTCCTTTTGATTAATCAAATTTACTGATTTATCAAACAAAAAAAGTTAAGATAAAGTTAAAAATTAGTGAAGATTATAATTTTCAAGAAATTAAAGAAAAGATGGTATCCTAACATTAGAATGTTGAGGGAGTTAGCAACACCAAATTTGAATCAACAACCCTTATGCATAAGATTTCCTATTGATGAGGTAGATTTCAAATTGAAATTTTGTTCGATTCATTTATTTGCTATTTTTCGTAATCTTACAGGTGAAGATCCATATAAATATTTAAAAGAATTTCACGTTGTTTGCTCCGATATGAAACCATAAGGAGTAATAGAAGAATAAATTAATCTCAGAGTCTTCTCATTCTCATTGAAAGATAAGACAAATTATTGACTATATTATCTCCCATTTGGCTCAGTAACAAAAAGGAATGAAATGAAAAGGTTGCTCATAAAGAAGTTTTTTCCTACATCACGAGTAGCTAATATTGAAAATAAGATATATGAGATAAGATAATTCGCCTTAGAAATATTGTATGAATATTGGGAGACGTTTAAGGAGTTATATGCTAGCTACTCACACTATCAAATTCCTGAGCAACTTTTAATTCAGTGCTTTTGTGAAGGGCTATTTCATAGATATGAGTGTGGTAAATGTAGTTATTGAAGGAGCTTTAGTAAACAAAACACTAAAAGTAGCTAGGTAATTAATTTTAAACATAGACGAAAACTCTCAACAATTTTGGACAAGGATGGAAGGTGTTGGTAAGCGTATGAATGAGGTAAGTAACACAAACTTTGAGGATAAAATTTCGAATTTTACTTGTCTAGTTTGTAAAATAGTTACAGGTCAATTACAATTGGCGCGAGTGGGTATAATATGTACATTCCCTAGTCATCATACAAATATATGCCCTACATTACAACAAAACTCCCTTTAAGAAACTAATGCAATAGGGGGATTTTTTGATTAACCTTAACAAAAATATGAACCTTATTCCAATCACTATAATTTAGGGTAGAGGTATCACCCAAACTTTAGCTATGAAAATTAATGAGGGCAACAAAAATACCAAACTCACAATTTCAATGGACAATCTCAAGAACCTACACATGCTCAATCTCATTCTTCAAATTCTGGTATATGTTTGGGCAAACTTGTTAAGATATTTGCTACTAATACTAAAAAAATTTAATGTGAAATAAAAGTAAGCCTTCAGAACTTAGGAAATCATTTAACTCAATTAGCCACCTCTTTTAGTAATTGGAAGCACAAGCATTGACAAAATTACCTTCATAATCGATGATAGATCCTAATGAGAATGTGAGTGCAATGATATTGAGAAGTGGGAAGGAAATTCAATATGGATCTTCCTTGCCAATAGAGGTAGAAAAGCATGAAGGAGTGAAGAAAGATGAACCTCCGACTTAGGAATTAAAAGGGGTAAAAATGATTTATCTTGACCGATATCATCTAATGCATGTGTACCTTCTTTTTTCTTACAGGGTGTTTAAATCAAAAGAAGAGGAATAGGAAAAAGAAATATTAAAAAACTCTATAAAAGCGAAAATTAATATACCACTTCTATAAGCCAGCAAAAAATTCCAAAATATGCTAACATCCTGAAAGAACTATGTACAAATAAAAGGAAGCTGAACGATAAGGAGAGAATAATTTTAGATAAGAATATATTAGCTGTGGTAAATATGAAATTACTTGAAAAATGCAAAGATTTAAGTATATTTACATTTCCTTGTGTTATTGGTGATAAGAAAATTGAGTGTGTCATGATAGACTAAGATGCATCTGTCATTTTCTTCAAGAGGCGACGTCTTATTATTGTGATAAGATGACGTCGTTTCCTTAATCTGTATTTTTCTTTTAATTTAGGCTGACATGTATTAATACTTAGGATTTTTCAAAATTTGGTAAGTCACGTCAACGAATTTAACAGAAAGAATAACATGAGACTATAATTGAAAAAAATAAAAGTTGAACTATTTTTTTATCACATTTTAAAGTTCGAACTATAATTACAAAATTAAACAAAATTTGAAATTATTTTTGTAATTAACGCCAATTAATTAATACTTACACAGAAATTTAGCTTGCCTGACCTCACAGTCACATGCGCTGACCTGACCTCACAGGCACATGCTCTGAGAAGTTCAATAAGTATAAATTTTTACTTGTAGACTGATTTTTTAAAAATAATTTCTTATCAAGATATGCTTTTCCATCTTTCTCCTCGTGGAATAAAAGCACCTAAGTTTTACAGTTTAAAGAATTACTTTCTGCAAACAGTAACATTAATGTTGTGTTTAAGTATCACTTTCGTCAATTTTAATTAACAGATGAACTAATTTATTGGATTCTTTTTTCTCAGTAAAATATTTTAATTTTAAACTTTCTTTAGAATAAAAACCAAAATCGTTTAAAATCAACCCATAGCCATAGCCCATAAGTAATAATGTGAACGTTGGTTTTACTTTTGCTCAGAATTCAATGCAGGCGAAGAAGAGAGACACAGAAGAAATTGGGTCCCAGTCACTGAGCACTGCTCGTGACTTTCACTTTCCTCTCACTCAAAGCTCAACTCAATCATCACATTGGCACAATGCACTGTCAACCAATTCCCTCATTCATTCTTTCTTTCTTTTGAAGAAGATAGGAATAGGAATATAGTCAGCCCATCTTATCCAATGTTCTATGCTCCTCTATATTCCGGCTTCTTTTATGTGCTAGCGACAGTGTCACTGGCGGCCGATCCCTATGTCTACTTTGATTGGACTGTCACTTACCTCACTGCCTCTCCACTTGGTGTCAAACAGAAAGTTATAGGTATTAATGGTGAATTTCCAGGCCCAGTTCTCAATTTAACCACAAACTGGAACGTTGTTATCAATGTTAAGAATAACCTCGATGACCCTTTGCTTTTTACCTGGTAAGTCTTTTTATATCGTTTTTGAGCTTGGAGTCAATAAAATCCATCCTCATGGCCGTTTGATGATATACAGGGATGGCATACAACATCGAAAGAACTCCTGGCAAGACGGAGTTTTGGGTACTAATTGTCCGATTCCTGCTGGTTGGAATTGGACATATGAATTCCAGGTCAAAGATCAGATTGGAAGTTTCTTTTACTTCCCTTCTCTCAACTTCCAGAAAGCATCAGGTGGTTATGGGGGAATTATTGTCAACAACAGAGATGTTATACCGCTACCATTCGCCCTACCTGACGGAGAGGTTATACTGTTGATTGGTGACTGGCATACTAAGAGTCATAAGGTCAGTGTCAACACTGTTATCTCTCTTCTTGTGGTAACATCCACTATGAGATCCATGGTTGACCCTAAATTGTTTGTGGCGAAGCAGGAATTGAGAAAGGATGTTGAAAATGGAAATGGTGTAGGAGTTCCAGATGGCGTCCTTATCAATGGGCTTGGTCCATACAGATATGATGAGGCACTAGTCCAAGAAGGCATTGCTTACCAGATCGTAAATGTTGATCCAGGTTAGTGGGTGATGTCCTTGGGATGGCCATATCTGTTCGTAAGAATGTCTTATTTGGGGTTTACAAACATTATCAATTGGAGGAGTGCTTCCAAAACTTCCCTTGACTTGAATTACATTTTTGTGGTGGTCAATGCTGAAGATAATTTCCTTACCCTTGGACTGGATTCAAGTTTATACATTAGTACCGTATGCCCTTTATGCGTCTGTTTTCTCCCTTTTTTCTCCCTTTCTTTTTGGTTTAAAATAATGAAACAAAGGAGAAACTGTTAATGCTGTTATCATCTAAAGCAAAAAGCTGGGATGATTGACATTAAACAAGATATCCTTGTCTGATCTTGCATATGATTAAAACAGCAGTCTTCTTTGGTGTTGAAATTTACGATAACTTGATAATCTGCAAGATTCCTTTATTTTTAGTGATATTGCAAATTAAGTGGTCAGGGCTGCCATGAATACTGTGGGAAATTAAAGGTCTATCAGCCACTGGATCTTTTTAAATAAATTCTACAACGTGCCGAAAGTCTGGAAGTCTAGTATGAAAATTTCCATGAAAAACTGTTTCTAGCGGGATTTATGTAGTGGGTTAAAAAAATCCTTACTGAGAAGGTACATGCATAATTTTCCCTCTTTTGCTCTTTCAGTCACAAATAAATTCTTTTCTATTTGCTATCTCAAACAGGTAAGACATACCGGTTCCGTGTGCATAATGTTGGTATCTCAACCAGCTTGAACTTTAGAATACAAAACCATAACTTACTTCTTGTGGAGACTGAAGGGTCATACACAGTTCAGCAGAACTATAGTAACATGGACATTCATGTGGGCCAGTCTTACTCATTCTTGGTTACAATGGATCAAGATGCTAGCAGTGATTACTATATTGTTGCAAGCCCTCGATATGTCAATTCAACTGCTAAAGCATCTGGTGCTGCTATATTGCATTATTCCAATTCCCAGGGACCACCTTCAGGTCCTCTTCCTGATCCTCCTAATGAACTTGATTCCTCTTTCTCAATGAATCAAGCAAGATCTATAAGGTTGTAGTTAAGCGTACTTTATGCTATTAACCCTACCGTGTTAAATAGTTGAAATGGTTGTTGATCCAATTGTCTGTTCAGTTTTCCTTAAAATTAAAATTAGTAGAATTGCTCTTGATTTCTGGACTCTAGGCTGCTTGTTAATAAAGTTTGGTGATGGTGGTGTTATTTCAGATGGAACATATCTGCTGGTGCTGCTCGGCCTAATCCACAAGGATCTTTCCAATATGGTCAAATTACAGTTACTGATGTCTATGTAATCCTCAATAAACCTGCAGAGCTTATAGATGGAAAGTGGCGTACCACTCTTAATGGTATTTCATACCTACCACCTTCAACTCCACTAAAGCTTGCTCAACAATACAATGTTTCTGGCGTCTACAAACTTGACTTCCCCAACAAATTTATGGACAGACCACCCAAAGTTGATGTCTCTTTGATTAATGGTACTTTTAAAGGTTTCACAGAAATCATCTTCCAGAATAATGATACTGCAGTCCAGACCTACCACATGGATGGATATGCTTTCTTTGTTGTTGGGTGAGCAGTTATTTTCATATGCTTGTTGCATTAAACCAAAGGGAACTTAGATATCTGAAATGTAATCTTTAAATTTCACGCATACCATGTAGCATGGACTTTGGAGTGTGGACAGAGAATAGCAGAAGCACGTATAACAAATGGGATGGTGTTGCTCGTTGTACTACTCAGGTAATTCTGTCTTGTAATTTCGTCACAAAGTTCCTCTTGTCGAAATTAAGAGTTCAAAAACCATAGGAGGATGGGGTAGCCAAAAAAGCATTGGCATCCATATGCTCAAAAATCGATACTATATAAAAAAGACCGAACATAGTTCTTTAGAAACTACCAATAATATACTGTTGTGTGTCATATGCTTGCTAATGATTTCATCTGTACATTTTGATGGAGCTATAACAAACCTTACACCAGATTTAATATGACATTATTTCTAAGAGAGTTTTTTTTACGACCCCTAATTTAAAAAATGGATCAAGTTATGATATATTAGCCTAGTGTCAATGGTATTTGTTTTGTTGAATGATTGACATTTTTGACTTGCAATGGGTCACTTAACAATTTTACAATGTCATGTAAAAGAAAACAGTAAGTGAAAACTTTTCAAGGAATACTGAAGGATATTATTTATGTGGAATTGTTTATTTCAGGTCTTTCCTGGAGCTTGGACTGCCATCTTAGTTTACCTTGACAATGCTGGCATTTGGAATCTTCGAGCAGAGAATCTAAACTCATGGTATTTGGGCCAGGAAGTTTATGTGAGCGTTGCAAATCCAGAGGCTGACAAATCTGAAGTCTCTTTGCCTGATAATACCATATATTGTGGTGAATTATCATCCTTACAGAAGTAAGATTTTGGTGGACAGATACTTCTGATTCTTTTTTGGAACTCTAGATTTTCCAAATAACTATTATATAGAAGTTTTAAGCCTTAGCCTTTACTTAAGAGCTTCATTTGGTTGAAGTTTGAATGCTTCTCTGTTCTGGTGAATTGTCTGGATATTCCATCCAAAGGAAGGCAAAGAATTTAACTAGTGCCAGAATCCCATTCACATAGAATCCACCTTGAAGAAACTAATAGTTGATGAAATCATTGCTTGTATTCTTCTTTTCCTTGTAATCCTTCTTTCTCAATTCTTTTTGCTAAGATTTTAACTTTCCTTTCCCTCTTCTGCAGAGATCAGGCTCAGAGGTTCAAGTTTTCTGAGGCACCACCCGTTTCCAATGTGAGCAGAATGGTTTTGATTGCTTTAATTATAGTCTTGTATTGGAATATAAATCAAGTAATTGACTTGGATGTGGGACATTTAAATTCTTGTAGCTAAACCTGCAACTTCAACCTTCCAAGTAGAATATAGGGTAATTACACCAGTTTTGGTCAATCTGTATGCATGTATTTCCATCCTCGAGTGAAATGAATAGCATAGGATATTGCTATATGAGAAGCCTTCGTTATAACAAACGTATGATATGCTGACAAATTCTTCAGGATATTAAACTCCTTGAAGCAAACTAATACGTAGGGTGATAAAGCATCACTCTCACTCTCAGGGTCTCAAAGCTGTTAAAAACTTTATAAATTCACATGCTCATGTTTTTGAGCAAGCTGGAGGCATCAAAGAATAGTTATTCAATGCGACCGTAGCATTCTAACTTTCCATATATTGTTGTATTAAGTTGGTCTGAGGTTGCATGTCCTTTGATGTGATTAAAGCTACTTAAAAAGCTGATGAGTGTTATTCTAAATATAATATATATTGCTTGGTATTTTTTTTAACTCTCAGGCATGTTACACGTTCTATCCTTTTAAGTATATTAAAAATTAGACCGGAAGTTAAAATTATATGACATTAGATTTAAGGTTTAAAAGATTCAGTTATTATTGAAATGGCTAACGATTTAATAAAATTAAGAATTTAAAACATGGTTAAAAGAGATTGTTTTTATCTATTAAAAAATTAAAGTTTAATTAAAAAATTATTAAATAAACATTAATATATTAATTTTAGTTTATAAAAACTTGTTAATTTATAAAAATTAACTAATTAATTAATAAATTGGATAGTTTAAAATTTTTAAGATTTAATTGACTAAATCATTTGAATTATTTTTTAACGAATTTTTTTAATAATCATTATGTTGATCGTATATTCGTTCCAAACTTATCCCCTTATTATCATAAACTTGAGGGATGGGAATGGTCTGATTCTGAACTTTAACGTTGTAAGAATAGAAATGAAAAATAAGAGCTGAGAAGGTTAATAATGCTAAGATGAGAGACAAGACATCGTGGTCATGGTCAGTTTTTACATAAGCACCCGACAAACCTAGGTCTAAAGCGCTAATCCTACTTTAAAACCCCATAAATCTGTAGCGATCGCGACTACACGTTTTTTCGTGTAAGTTGCCAGTTTGGAAATTCATGCCCATTTGATTCCTTCTTGTGTCAGCCGCCCATCCAGCAGTTTTTATCCTATCATCAGAACTAATTTATGCACTTGTGTTTCTGCTCCATACTCAATATAGCTTCATTTATCTCTAATGATCTTCGGAAAAGTGTACGTCTCTTATTGGAGCATTTTCTGGATAACTTCAACACACAATGTGTCCATCTCTCTTTACCTTGACTTGTAAGCAAATATAATTCCCTACCACTAGCCATTTCCACTATATATATACGATTCTCCTCATACCCCAATGGTATATGTGTCTGTCCTAGACTTTCCAACCTCTGAAGTTCCAATTGCCATGGGTAGGGGCAGTCCCATCATCTTGTTTAGGATAGCTTGCCTCTTGTGGAGCTCTCTACTGCTTGCTCACTCCGCTCCTGAAACTGCTCTTGTCACTCAAATTCCTGGCTTTTCTGGCACTCTCCCCTCGAAACACTATGGCGGGTAGGCTCTTTTTTTTTTTTTTTTTTCTGCCCCTTGTCATTTCAGTGCTTACATTAACACAATTGTTACTGCTTTTCTGGGTTGACCATGTTATTGACTATCGGTTACTTTTACTATATTTGTCACTTCCCTGTTCCTGGGAATTTTAGTTCTGCTTGACCCAGTGTTATGTGTCTCGGGATATTTTTGAAGGTATGTGACAATCGATGAAACTCATGGGAGGAGATTGTTTTACTATTTCGTCGAGTCTGAAAGGAACCCGGCAAAGGATCCTGTGGTGCTTTGGCTAAATGGTGGACCTGGATGCTCTAGCTTTGATGGCTTCGTTTATGAGCATGGTATGAGCCTGAAATCAGGATTCTTTTGTTGTTTTTTTTGTATGTACTGCAACTGCTGTTGCTAGTTTCATTCGCTCTCTTTTTGATATTAAAATGCTGTGTGTGTTCTATATTTGATATATATCATAATTATTACAAGTCTCTGTTTTTTCCAATTTGAAATTGACAGTGACAGTGGGGTAAATATTCACTGGCCACGTTTGTTTCTTCAGTTATGGGATTATGGCTTATGATTCTTAAGTGGTATAACATTGGAAAGTTGAAATTTTCTGTTCAACGTTCTAAGTTGGTTGTTACTGGTCACTATTTTCTGAAAATGGTACATTGATGGTCATCAAAAGAAATCACTCATTGGAAACTGAATTGCATCTTTTGCTTATATTTTTGCTTTAGAAAAGATCAATTGAGATTATGAAAGGAATCTTACGATTAGGGTGGTAATTTCAGTCATCTGAGTTTTTGTGCTGACCAATTCAATATGACGTTAATCATGCCAGAAAATTGTTATCGGTTCATTAAATTTCAAGTCAAAGGAAAATGATTCTGCCTGTTGCCTGTGAATATCTGTGTTAATCTAACACCAATAGGGGGTTTTTTCCTTCTAAATTTCTAAATTCTAAAACATATGGCTTCTGAATGCATTTTGCAGGGCCTTTCAACTTCGAAGCGAAACAGGGAGATCTTCCTAAACTGCACCTGAATCAGCACAGTTGGTCCAAGGTTGACTGAACTTCATTCCCTGTTGGATACCATGTTTATTAATTTCGACCTTTTTGTTTATTTTACCTTGTTTATGTTGGTTACAACATTCTGAGTGTTTGTACTTTAGGTTTCCAGCGTAATATATTTAGATTCTCCAGCTGGTGTGGGCTTTTCGTATTCAGAGAATAAAACTGATTATATCACTGGTGATTTGAAGACTTCATTGGATTCCCACGTATTTCTATTAAAGGTACGAAAGGAAAAAGAGGCTAATTTAATCACATTTATACAGTTCCTTAACTTCTGAGGGATGCCTTGGTATTAGCAATCTGCTATTTTGCAACCAGTGGTTTGAGCTGTACCCAGAGTTCCTTTCCAACCCATTTTTTATTGCTGGGGAGTCATATGCTGGAGTATACGTGCCAACTCTTGCTTATGATGTAGTGAAAGGTACTAAAAGTTATTTTACCATATGGATTCCTCGGTATTAAGTTCAAATAGTTGATGTTCATTCTGATTATTCTGCAGGAATTGATGATGGTAAAAAACCTATCCTCAATTTCAAGGTGAATTTATAGAAATTCTTTTGTTTCTAAAAGAACTATCTAAAGGAAAGCATCAAAATAAGAAACAAAGAGGAAAGAAAAATACTGAAGGAGATCTTGTGGCTGCAATGTTGTGCAGGGATATTTGGTAGGAAATGGAGTTACAGATGAGGAGTTTGATGGCAATGCGCTTGTTCCATTTGCTCATGGGATGGGATTGATCTCAGATGAGTTATATGAGGTTTGTGAAGCATGCAAGGATATCACAATAAGATGCATTTTGAAGATTTTTTTTTTCTGTGTTCCTTATGTTTGTTTTCCACTAAAACTCTGCTTGAACAAAGAGCTTGGACCATCTTGTGCAGGTCTCAGTTTTAGGCAGTTATGATCATCTTAACACTTATTGGATTCAACAAGAAATCATCATTTTTTGTTCTATTCAATTAATTTTTTTCTAGGAGCACGGATCCTATGTGAATATGTCTTGTGTACTGCAGGAGGTAAACAGAGCATGCAGTGGAAATTTCTATAGACCAAAAACTGATTCTTGTAGTTCCAAGCTTGCAAAAGTTGAGGAGGTCATGCATAAGCTTAATTGCAATTTTATTAAAATTTTTAGCACTCTTATCATTTACTCTGTCATTAATCTGACAATTTGATTGATCCCAGGATGTTGGTGGTCTAAACATATACGATATTTTAGAACCATGCTATTATGATGCAGAGCTCAGGGAAGCTAAAGATAGCAAAATTAGGTTACCATCCAGCTTTCAGCAATTAGGTAAAACAGATAGGCCTCTTCCTGTCAGGAAAAGGATGTTTGGTCGTGCCTGGCCACTCAGAGCTCCTGTAAGAGATGGAATTGTTCCAACTTGGCCTCAGCTTTTGAATGGAGAGAGTGTTCCCTGCACTGTGAGTCTGTTAAATCTGGTTTATATTCTTCTTGTTTAGCTTATTGACTTCTTTATAAACTCCGAATTGGAGTGAATTGTGAAAATGGTGTAAGAGTTCTAATTGTTGGGGAAAACTTCAAATGAGGTGCTACTGACTTCACTTTCAACTGCAAATTCACTATATTGCAGAATTTAATGTAGTTCTTATCATTGATGTTGGGTGGGGTTTATATTTCGCTTTCTCTTGCTTTATTTGAGCTGATCTTCAAATTTGACTCTTTAGGATGATGAAGTAGCTATGTCATGGCTGAATAATGAAGCAGTTAGGAGAGCAATCCATGCTGAAGATGTAAGTATTCTTAGCTGTGTTTTATGAAAAACAGAAACAGAATCCCTCAACTTATAAACCTTGTGAAAATAGGCGAATGTAGCAGGTGTTTGGGAGTTATGTACTGATCGTATTGAGTTTCGTCATGATGCTGGGAGCATGATCAAGTACCACAAGAACCTTACTTTGAGGGGGCTTCGAGCACTAATATTCAGGTATATGTTCAGATTTGGCTTCTATGTAGCATTTGTGTTGGAAAGAATCTTTTAATTTAAAAGGAGAAAACGAAAACAAGTTGTAATGTGTGATTTGAATTGCTTATCTTTGCCCTTCATTTAATTGTAGCCTAAGACAGATGTTAAGCTGCTTCAGGTAAAAACATTCAAAAAAATTATGTAACAAGATTCTGTCATATGAATACTGTTGTCCTGAAAATTTTGTGTGGCTAAGCCATGCTACTTCTACATAAAATATAATTATTTACCAAAATAATTGCAAATAAGTAGTGAAGAAAACTAGGTGATGCAACTTTGAACAAGTTAATTTATGATATTAAGTTATATTTCATAGTTTCTTATCAAGGAGAAGTGTGCCAGGATTTATACTAAGTGGAATATAAACTTTTAACACTTTTGAAAATTTGAAGGGAAAAGCTTATATTATTAACACACAATTGGCATTTTCAAAGATACTTTTTGAGAAGGATCTAAAGCTTGATAAACTGAATTGCAGATTTATTCTACCAACTCATGGGTAGCATTGTTAAGTATGCAGAAGTACGGTTTTTTAAGCTATGCAAATTGCAGTCTCTGTTGATCTTGTGTTTACCTGCTGTGTATACCGTTTCTATCATTTTGTTGCATTATTTTATGTTCTCGAAAACTGATACAAATATCTGCAAATATTAATGTAGTGGGGATCATGACATGTGTGTTCCATTTACTGGGAGCCAGGCTTGGACAAGATCAATGGGATATAAAGTAGTGGATGAATGGAGGCCATGGACTTCCAACAGACAAATTGCTGGGTATTGCTGTTATAATTCTTGGGTCAAATATGAAAGGAAGATGTATTATTAATAAGAAGGATTCTTCTTTCCAGCCCTAGTAAAATGTTTCCTGTTACATGCAATTGAAATTTTACTAGTCCTGCCTTTCTGTGGAATTCCTTGTGCAGAATTAATAAGAGTTAATTAGATCATTTTCTTACAGTTAATATCGTCTTTTGTGTGATTGATTGCAGATACACTCAAGGGTACGAGAATAACCTGACCTTTTTAACCATAAAGGTATGCGCAAATGTGTATCAATGTTTGAGAACTTATTAAATATTTACTAACATCAAAATATTTTACTTCACAATTCGGTGCAGGGAGCTGGACACACTGTCCCAGAGTACAAACCAAAAGAGGCGCTGGACTTTTATAGCCGATTTCTGGCTGGACAATCAATTTAAAAGAACTGAATGATGTTAAATAACCAAGTATAGCAATACATATCTATGCTTATAATTGCAGGAGTGAGAATGGTAATCGTATTTCTGATTCTTGTTTTCTTGTCCATATCAAATGACTGAAAGTAATGACAAGGAAACTGGTTTATCCGAAAATTAATGCAGTTAAAGGAATGCAATTCTCTTCACTAGGTAGAGCCTGTCTGCAATCCTTCACGTCTTGGGATTACAAGTCATTTATAGCAGCATGTAGGCTTGGCGTTTTATAGGATCCATTTTTAACATGCCTGACTAGTTTCTTCTTTTGGTAATAGCCCAATAGTGCAGTGAACTCAATCAAGAACAAGCAAATCTACAAGCTTAACCTGAAAACTCGCCCAGTTAACTCTTTTACCTAATGACAGCACCAAGGTCTGCAAAATATGAGTCGTCAGTCAGGGAATTGATACCAGCAGCTGCAAAATCTGTGCAACTGTAACTGCTTTTAACATGCCTGACTGGTTGAGATATAGCAATCCCGATGGTATTATGAATGAAACATATCTATAAATTTTGTTTGGAATATAAAAATCATTTACTAGTAATGAAAAACTTTAACTTCTCTTATTTTTTTCCACTTGCAGATCCCATGAACAAATCCTACCTTTTGAACTTAAAAAACTGAGTATTCTAGGGGTAATGATACATTACAAAGACAATCCTAGGGCAAAGTATTGCGCTAAACTATAGTTCCCATCTTTTTTTCATATCAGCTGAAAGAGTGTGTTGTGCATTTTTAACATAGATGGCAGCTTTGATCCAATTAACAATTCTGTCTTCAAGTTGGTGTTTCCTTTCTTTCACATATGTGAATCTTCTGCTAAATGTTTTAGGGGATTTGTTTTTAAGGAGAAGCCTTATATTTTGAGTATTTTGGAGTCTAAGATTAGACTAGAGCATCTAAATAAATTAAAAAAGACTGAGGCCTAGCTGGAATTTTCTTACTAACCATCAACATCATGCATATGGAAGAATTATTGTATACTATAATACCAGCTTTCTTAAGTTAGAGTTGTTGGACTCAAATAAACAGGTTATGCATATGAAGCTATCATATATCAATAAGAATCTACATTGCTTTGCATATGTTTTTTATGGCTTTAACGTGAATTTTCAAAGGTACTCCTTGCGGAATAGCTTGAATACTATGAGTGCAATATACTTGGGAGCATGGTTTATATGTGGGGACGTTAATTCCACTCTGTATAAAACCAAAGTTGAAGGCAACTTCAACTTAAGAAACTTTTCTAGTGACTTAGAAACTATGTTAAAAGTATAGGGTGATTGATCTAGAATAGGTGAGTAACTTATTTATAGGACCAAATAAACAATCTTCTAACTAGTTCACAAAGAAAAAATTAGACAAGGATTTGGTGAACTATAATTAGCTAAATGTTTTCCCTGAGAGTAAGGCTGCTTTTATGGATAGTCTTACGTCTGATCACACCCTTATCAAAATAAAAGGCCTTCTAATGAAGATTGCTCGGCATGCACCATTCAGGTTTAGCAATTATCTAGTTAAGGTTGAAGAGTTTCAAGAAGCCTTTCTAAAAGGCTTAGAACTGCTTGTTGTTAGTACTAGACAATAAATTTATGTACATAAATTGAAGGAAATAAAAAGGGAATTGAAAAAAGTCAATGCTAGAGTAGGCCTTAACACAAAGGAAGCCATGGATAAAGCTACAGAGGTCTTAATTGCTACCCAAACATCAATTATTTCTCATCCGGATGGCCTTATGTTGTTAGAAAAGGAGAAAAATGACTTAGAGAATTTCTTAAGAGCTTTTAAAAACCACTCTTCTCTAATCCAACAAAGATCTAGGGTAACTGGATTAAAAATGGGGACAAATGCGCCAAGTTTTTTCATAAATCTCTAGTTGTAAGGAGAAATCACAACAAATTCCCTTCTATTATACTAAAGATGGAAGAGTCCTAATAAAGCATAATGACTTACTAAGGGACGCTACTAATTACTTCAAAAACTTGGTTGGTACTATTTCAGATGCATCTCCATCCCTGGAGTCTTTAAGCCTATTCATTAAGAAGAGATTATTACACATGGATTCCCTAGAACTAATTAAGACTATTATTGATAGAGAAATTGTGGAAACAAATTTTCATCTTAATGGCAATAAAACACATGAGCCAGATGAATTAAATGGTTGTTTTGGCCAAAAAGGCTAGAATGAGGTTAGTTTTATATAAAACAAGTTGTATTATAATTCCTTGCTAATACGGTTAAAGGAGTACTCAACTCTATATTTAGTGAAAATCAAGGGGCCTTTATAAAGGGTAAAAATATTGGAGATAACATCCTGATTGTCTAAGATCTATTAAAAGGCTATTCTAGGAAGAATTCCTCATCTAATATCCTTATAAAAATGGAATTTCACAAAGCTTTTGATTTTGTTAGTTGGGATTTCCCATTTTAACTTATGAGTATCATAGGTTTCCATAATATTTTCATTAGCTGGATTAAAGCTTATATATCCTTGACCTCATTTAATGTTATAGTGAATGGTACTCCTTTAGAACTTTTTAAGGGGAAGAGGGAAATAAGGTACGGGTGCCCCCTATTCCCTTACCTTTTCATCCTTTGTATAGATCCTGTCTTAACTGATCAATTATAATGTAAGGAAAGCTCTCGAGTTTAAATTCCAATCCAAATATATAAAGCTTCTTCTAGCTAACATGCATTTTGTTGATGACTTAATTTTATTCTATGGAGCACACTTGGAATGTATCTAAATTCTAATATATTCTATTTTCCAATTTAAGGCTCTTTATGGTTTGCCAATTAACCTAAGAAAAATTCATTACTTTTCATTTAGTAGGGCAAGCACTCTAGAAGCTTACATTGGAGCAATAACTAGTAAGCTTACATTGGAACAATAACTAGTATGACTAAGAAGTTATCCTATACTATATTTGGGTCTTCCTATATCTATAAAAAGAATAATCTTCTCTCAGTGTATACTTCTAATGGAGAAGATCTAGAAAAGAATTGGCTCATGGGTGAACAAAGAGCTCTCTTAGGTTGGTAGGGTGGAACTTATTAAATCAGTCTTAAACTCCCTATATATTTGTTATAGCTCATATTTTCTTCTATAAGATTCTTATGCAAACCATCGAAAGAATTTTGAGGAAATTATAGAGGGTCAAACTGAAAATTGAAGTAAAGCTAAGGTGAAATCGTCTGAAGTATGTTTGGTTAAAGAAAAAGGAGGTTTGGGGATTCATTCTTTGAGGACTACTAACAAAATTCTAATATTAAATAGGTTGTGGTTAATTCTCCTAGAGAAAAACTCCTTTACTAAGATGGATGAGCAACTATTTTTTGAAAATAAGAAGCATATGGTCTTTGAATCCTAAATCCTCTAATTATTAATTCATAAACCAATTGATAAAGCTAAAAGGTGAAATCAAGAAGGATGTTACTATCAAAATTGGCAATGGAAAGCTAGCTAGCCTCTGTTTTAATAATTAGATTAGAAATGGTCCCCTAATATATAATCATTTCACTAGAATCTGTTTACTAGATTTTCCTAAGCAATCTAAAGTGCATGTTTTGATTAAGGGGATTGGAACTTACCTACAGAAATTAATCATTTTGACCTCTGTTATGCTTCTAATTTGGATAACCTGGACTGTTACAATAGTCTTATCAATATGCTCTCTAACAGGGAATATAGGGAAGTTTTTCACTTATCTACCCCTACAATTGAATGGAACCAGCTTGTTTGGAACAAAATCTTACTCCCTAAGGTTTCCTTTTTATTGTGGTTGGTAATTAAAAATAAACTTAATACATTGGACAAGTTCCATTACCTAAACCTTAGCACCAAGGCTCTATAACTTGAGGGAGGAAAATAGGGAACATTTGTTCTTTGTTTGCCCCTATTCTGTAACTATTTGTAACCCTATCAAAAGCGAATGTCACTGGAACATTGCTTCCTAAAGATTATAAGAGATATTTAAATGGTTTGTAGATATCCCTAAGATTCCTAAAGATTCTAAGGAGGTCTACCTTTTAGGAATTGGAATATGCATGTACGAGATATGGAAAGAATACAACCTTATAAGATTCTAAAAGAAGGAAAGACCTCTTTAAGAAGCCTTAAAGAGTATTCTCTATAATATTAGAGAATAACTCTTTATATCCCTACAACACCCTCCTAAACGAGTGGGCTATTCCTAAGTGATTATGGAATCTTGGGGACTTAGACAAGATTTTGGTAAAGATTAGAGCATGCGATAGAAAACTAATTCATCCTATGTTCACCAAAAAGAGGAGTTAAGATAGTACAATTGAGAATATTGGAGAGTTTGGACACTCTTACTTGTGCTTTTTTACGCTTCTAAACAAGAATACGTGATGCAGTACGATGGTGTCCTCTGAAATTCCCCTAGAAAATCAACTTTAATTCAGAAAATTGGGGGATTTGAAGGCTTTGCTAAAGTCTTTTATTTCCTTATTATTAATACCACAGTTGCTTGAGGTAAACTAATATTAAAAGAAAAGATGCCTCACAGTTTTGATTACGAAACACACAAATACCAATTAATATAAAGAACTTCCTTATTCAACCCAAGGTACTTAACCTCCCTTTGATAGAAAGCTAAAGCATAATTGAGGCTTTATGACAAGTTTAATGAAACTAGACTAAATTGTGCCAACGAAACTTGAAAAATTGACCTTATTATTAGTAATCCATATAAATCATTAGTGAGCACTCCAATTTGGTGAGTCTTCCATTTTATATGATCTTCCATCTTTAGTAAAAGATAATTAATAAATTGTTTTTTGTTTAACGTTGGAGATCAGTCCACTATATGCAATTATAACTTCATAAACGAAAGTTGAGAATCCATCGCCAATGCTATGTGAAAACTGCATTCTATACCTAATTTTCAACTTGAGAATGTGTCATTTTCCATAATATATCATACTTTGTTCTGACTTCCATAAGCTTATATTCTTAATAGAGTAAGCATGAATCCAATTTAGCTATAAGAAGTTAAATTCTCCATATTCTCTTGAGCATTTGCACTTGGTTGGTAACCCTTATTGGTATAATACTATAGTCCCCCCTCATTTTTATCCTTACATAGCTTAGTCCATTTGAATTTAGCTAAATATTTTATGCTTTCATTACCAAACCAGATGAATTTCTTTAGTATGTCCTTAATAGCTTTACTAATAATCTTAGGAAACCATAAATGAGTAAACCAATACATATGCAAGTTATTTAGCACTGAATCACTAGTTGAATCCACCCTATAAGAGTTAAAGTTTAATTGCACCAACTTGTAATCCTTAAAGTAATCCTCTTCAATAGTGGCTTGAAATATATACAGGAAGATCTTTTATAAGTGATTGGAATGATAAGACAAGTGATGAGGTTTAGTGGCTTTTATTCCTAAAATGCAAGCTAACCAGTTAGTGATTACTTCTATTCCAATGGAAACAATCAATTGGCTCTTTTCCTTATTTTTAGTTAGGCATGAGAATACTTAAAAGTATTTAACGCTATCATTAACAAACTATCTGAGTTGGGATCCAAAGTGGATTTCTTAAATAATAAAAGGGATTTCGTCTTTTTTTTCTTTCTAATTTTTGTTTAGTTTTGATTTTATGTATTCTATGATTAGGAACTAAACCTTTATTAGTACTTGGATTAGAAGAATCCTATAATAAAACTTATAGTAATTTTAATTTGATTTATTTCATTCTTTAGTTTTATTGAGATTCAATTATGCATTCTTAGTTATTCTTAAATTAGTACTGCTAGCATGTTGATTCATGTATAATTTCATGCAATTGAGATTGAAAAATCATTTACATGAATAAATCTAGCATAATTGAAAGGAAATGCATGTAAACCTACAGATAGGTCTACATAAATCTTTTAGAATGAGATCAAACTTGATAGTGAAATTCATAAATTGAATGCAATTCTAGGGGTTTTAATTAGACATATTTTAATTAATCAACCTAGGATTAGATGTTAATAGTCTTGAGAAAAAATTAAAATAGTTGGGGAATTTTCACGGTCTAATGTACTATAAATTAAATTGATTAGTGAAATCATGATTTCATGAGAAGTCTTAGGGGATTTGAATTCCAATTACCATTGTCTTCTTTGATTTTTTTCTTAGTTTAATCCTTGTTCTAGTTAGTCAATTGTGTTGTTTTAGTTTATTATTTTAATTTTAAATTTTATTAATCATAAACACCATAATATATTGGGCTAGATAGTAGAAAGATGGAAAGCACTAGTTATTCTAGTCCTTGTAAGAACAACTCGTACTAGCCATTGCTAGCTATAGCTATACTGTGTGCTTGCAATTAAAACAACTCAATCAAATTTCTAATGAGTGAACATCGTAGGAAACCCAAAAGCATATAATGTGTTCTGAATGGAATTCCTATCTAATGAATCAAAAGCTTTATATAAGTTTACTTTGATATAAATTTTTTTTCTTGAGTGCTTCCTATTATAGTTCTTAAAGAGCTCTTAAACCAACAACACATTATCCCTCATTGATCTTTAATAAAAGCTCCTTGAAAAGAATCAGCTAGTTGTATAAGCATTAGTTTCAGTCTTTTTGCTAACAATTTGGAAATTATTTTGTATACTACAATTCAATGACATATAGGTCGATAATCCTTTAAGGATTTAGGAGATTATATCTTAGGAATAAGGCATAAGTATATCTTATTAATCTCCTTTAACATTCTCCCATTCTTAAAGAATTGAAGCACCATATACGTTGCTAAGGTTTTAGTAGCCAAGTTTTTTTGAAAGAAAATGACATTAAAACCATTAGGACCAAATGCCTTATTAGGATGTAATGCTAACAGAGTCTCTTCCATATCCCTTACATAAAAAGTTTTGCTGTCAACAAGCTACCATTTTTAACCCTCAAAGAAGATATCTTACTGATATTTTTCCTATCTAATTGTGATTTATGGAAGAATTATGAAATTTTAACTTCATCCTTCAACCATAATATTCTTTATCTTTGCTTTAATAAAGAAAGTTTGATTTTAAAAATTTGATTGTAATGAATTAACAGTTATTTCTCCTCTTCTTGTATATCCATATTATGAGGAGAGTCGTAGAGATAGGTTTGAATGTTATCAAGTATATCTTTAGCCTTTTAGGTACCTGATCATCTATTTCACCAAGGATTTTTAGCTCATTCTTAATCATTTATAGCTTTCTAATATAGATGAAGATTTTGCTTCCTCCTAAAAGATTGTTAAGGCCCTTAGAAAGTGATTCATCAAATATTTCCACATTAATCAAGTATTTTTTTTAAATTAGAATGGAAAGCTTTTGTTATACTAACTAAATATATTGTACACCATGTAAATATATGATTCCATAATAGATGACTATTGAATACTGATTTGCCTTTTGGAAATGCATCCATCCAGTTCTCATTAACCTTAACTTTATCTTGCTTTTTCCTCACGAACCAATTGCCTTTATGTTTATTGCTCTAGGTGTAAAAGTGGCCCTTAATTCTTTAATTAGTAATTTACAAGCAACTGTTACATTTTATGAGTTCATTAGTATGATTTCTCCAACCGACATTCCCGTAAGCTTTTATTAAGTAGATCATACTATTGAAGTCTCTTGTGATCATTTATAGCTTTTTCAAATTCCCCCTAATCTCCTTAAGCTCGTTCCACAAAGAGGTTCTTAGAAAGTTATGATTAAATTCATAAACAAATGCAATTTCTCTTTTTTCATTTAAAATGAGGAGATGTATCATTTGTTCCCCTATAAATGAAAATCTATCCTCCACTTCACTTAAGTTAGAAGCCACTAATATTCTTCCATTGTATTGAAAAGGCTGTAATGATAGATAAGTGCCTCTTTAGAAAGCTTAATTTTTTTTTTTTATATTTGCTCTATTTATTTTAGTCTCCAAAATGCCTGTTAGGAATCATTTGCTATTTGCTGGGGCTATAAAGCCATTTAGTTTTCTAAGATAAGATGGCCATTTGGGAGGAGAAATTATGGGTTTCCTTTTTCGTTTTGGAGCTTCTTCTTATGAGTTTTTGAAAATTGTTCTCAACATAAGTACCATTAGAGGTCTTACTGATTTGGTTGTTTTGTGTTCCTATTAATGACTCTGTTGGTTCTTGGGGTATAGAGATAACTTTGTTCCTTAGCAAGGACGGGTTTTGAGGTTCTTAAGATTCCATTATAGAAAGTTAAGAATTTTAGAGGACTGTCTTCCTAGTGGACTTCTTTTTTAAGTATTTGAAGTTCAACAATCCTGTTCCTATCAATTTCCAAAATATTGATAAGAGGATTCTCTTAGGATAGTTCCTCTACCGTTTCATTACAATTAGCTGTGTTGATAGCTTTAGAGTTGGCATCTTATTACATAAGCTCCTGATATGCACCAGTTAATAATTATTTTCATATTGGCCTCCATATGAAAGAGAGAGGTCATATCAGCGAGGTTAGAAGAAAGAGGACTGACTTTTAGGTCTTTTGTGGAAACCACCTGAGTTGCAATAGGTGCCTAAATTTTTGGAAGTGATTAGCCATTGGAAACAAGTAATAAGTAGGAGTTGGCCAAAGGAGGAAAGTCTTCCATAACAAAAGTTAAAGGTAAGCTAAATAAGGAAAGAGATAAGAGGAAAAAAGTCAATCAAGGAAAATTGAAAAAATGCAATGAGGAAAAAAGAGCGAAAGATAAAAATAGAGGTCCCAGTTAAAGGAGTTACTGAAGCTAAGAGCACATAAAGTAAAAGTAAAGGAGAAGACATTATGAGAAAAGGAAGAGGAAGAGGAAAATGATAGTGGGAAGGCAATAATAGGTAGAGATAGAAGAATGACTAAAGAAGTGGAAAACTAGAAGATCTATCAAGTTTTAGAAGAGGAAGCAAGGGCTCGAGGAAAAAAACCAAAAGAAAGAGGCTAAAAGAAACAGTTAGGAGAATGCTAGTACCAAAAGTTAATTGAAGAGAGACAAAACTGAGAGAGAGATAACCCACCATACAGATCATACAACGTTTAAGAGAAGCTAGAGCTTCTCTTTCTAAAAATTATGACTAAAGCTCTTTTGAAAATAATATAGTATTACTTTAAAGTGAAATAAAATAATAATCTTAAAATGGGGTAAGGGACCATAAAATATATATATTTATGCTTACTAAATCGCAAATTGATGTTTACAAACAATTTTACATCATTTATTCTATAAAATAAAAATTGTAACAAATAAAAAAGACTTACACTTAGTACACCCACTTCTTTAAGTCTCTTCTTTTTTTATTTTCATTTCACTTATTATTTTTGTTGCCTTTTTGTCAATTTTCTTTTTTATATTTATGATATGTTATACAATATTTAAGTAACTTCAGTGCATATAAGTTTTTAAATATTACCATTATTTTCTATTTGTATCTATAAAAGATTGTTGCACAACTTAAGTTACATAAAAATTTTATAAAATTTATATGTTTATGATAGATAAAACTTAATTATTGAATACCTTAACTTTCAATTTGTATAAACATAACTTGTACCTAATTCTAGTAGAGAGGATAAATTACTTATTTTAATATAATTAATGATTCTTTCAAAGGAACTTAATATCAAAATATATTTGATATAAATTAAAGGTTAAATTACTTATTATTATTTTTAAAACTTTGATCATACTAAAAAATAAACATTTTATGATATATTTTATGTTATTTTATTCATCATTTTATTTGAAAACAATTACTTATTATTGTCAATACATATAAGTAGTAAGTAACATGGGTAAATACAAGTTTTATGAAAAGGTGGTATACCTTAAGATAGAGGGATGGGAAAATTTATTACTCAACTATTACAATCTCATCAACTTAAAAATTTTTGGGTTGTCAATATATATAGATTAGTAGGAGAATTGGTGATGCTAACATAAGTGAAAAACTAGATCACGCTCTATGTAACCCAAATTGGCATCTAATGTTTTAGGAAGCAAGGGTGATCCATCTTTCTAAGGTGTTTTTCGGACCACTACTCTATATTACTATTGTTATAAAGATTTTCATAGACACAGAACTTATAACAAAGTAGTGCCTACTCCTTTACACAGTAATCTCCCTTAGTTCCATTTACACGAGACTCATCCTTCCCATATAATCGTCGATCAATTAACTTGTTCTCGAATGTCTCGCAACCCTCATAGTGTTTAACTCTCACACTCTTGTAAGAATATTACGTAAACAACGGATAATCAAAGGCAATAATAAAAACACAAGAGCTACAATAAAATCTAATCTTTATTACTTCCCCAAAAGTATACAAAGGAATGCTCTCTCTCAATGTGTTCCCCTCTCACCTAACTCTGTTAAGGAGAAATGCTTAAATAAGCTATTTATAAGCACCTATGGCTTTACAATTCAAAATCTTAATTAAACTGAACTAACTAGATCACATCTTATCCATATCAAATTACTTCACACTAACCAATTGGTTGTAACTCCTATCTAAATAGGACTCTATCTAATAGATTTCAACTACATTATAAATAATTAGATAAGAGATTACATTTAATTGGGAAAGATACATCCATATCCATGAAGAACTCCATTATCTTCAAATGATCCCACATGGTCATTATCTTTTAGAGCTGATGTATATCTACTGTGATCTTATCCCATATAATATCCAAGATCTCCCTTTGATCTCTATTCATTAATGATGAGTCATTCAAGTGAAAACCTTTCATAGTACATTGGTCTAGTACAATGCTTACTTATATTAAGTCCGTTAGTTATAGTACACTAGATCGTTAGAGCTTTTGTATGCCTCCTTATGTATGATCTAGCTAACCTTCATCCTAAGGTCTATCTCGATCTCATCTTTTTTCCTCACATTTAAATCTTGCATCTCGTCAAAGATTTTTGACGATGAACACCAATGCTCATCCAAATTTTGCATCTCATCAAAGATTTTTGATAATGAACACCAATGCTCACTTACTTTTGAGCTTTCATTGATAATGTCCTTTTTCCTCACCTACTCAAATTTCTTTACCTTGTTCCATCATCATGAGTGTTGAACATTGACCAAGGCTCACCAATACTCCAATAACTCCATAATTAGGACTTAGGGGGTCTAATAAACTACCCCTACTAGAAGAACTCAACACCTACTCCTCTAAATGTTTATCGCGAAGACTCTTTACTTAATGTTTGCATAGACACATCACTTATGTACCATTTTACCTCTCCATCAAATTTATCCTTTTTTTTGGTTCAGATGCTCCTTTACAAGGATAATTCCACCTAATAAAGCCTAATTATTGAGGTAAACTTCGTTCGTCAAGTCATCCTCTCCTCCTTCTTGATAATTCGCAACTATAGAATTCATTTGCTCCTTACCCACCTTATGTTTTGGGCATTCACAGCAAAGGGTGGCCCTTCACAAATGAAACAAGCAAATAACCCATCTTGATTGTTTCTTGGACTTACATTAAGAAGATGTGCCTACCTTCTCCTTGCCTTTTTCTAAGTCGTTCTATATCTCACCATTCTTTTTTCCTCACTACACTCATAAATGGTAGCATTTAAAGATCCACCAAGGCATCTATAGCCACTATTACACTTAAGAGATCTTTCGCATTTTGCATCTAAAGCTCCATTTGTTCTCAACCTTGCAAACTACTTATCAAGTTGAATAACTTGTCTTCCTTAGACATGTTCTATGTGTCCAACATTAAAGATGTGAATTTCCTTACATACTCCCATATTGAGTCATTTTGCTTCAAATGCTTCAAAGCTTCCCTCACGAGCCATGAGGTGTTTTTAGGGACGAATTAGTCCATTAGATCCTTTTTCATTTTCTTCCAAGTTTCAATAAGAGGTTCTCCTACAATGATGTCATTAGAGGTTCTCTGTATCCACCATATTTTTTATCTATCCACCATATACATATTCATGATTGACACCTTATCTAAATTGGATACCTTTATTACTGAAAAGTATTGCTCTATGTCTCATAAGAAAATTTCAAGCTCCTTAGCACTCTGTTTGCCATCGAAAAATTGGGGCTCTTGAACTTCACCAAAGTGCTTTCGACACGCCTAACATCCTACATTGTAACGACATGTTTTAGGATCATTGTTGGGCACCACACCCTCGTGAGTCACGGGCTCGACGTCCTAAGTGACATCTGAAAGCGTATCCCAGAAGGGTGGCGTGCCCCTACCAGGACAAACATCAAAACAACTCACTTCTCTTATTTCCAAAACCCAACTCTTGATCATAATCACCGAACTTATTCCAATGAACTCTCCTTAACCACATCAATTCCTCTTCTTTCTCTGATATCATAAGTGTTGGGTCCCGTTTCTGAACAAATTTTGGGAAAACCCAAACTGGAATTTCATTTCGACTTGTTCCAAACATTTTTGGCTCTATGTCTCTAGTTTATTTAGAGATAAGAATCATCACATTTGGAGATCCCATAACAAAGTTATGGATGAAAGGCTTGAACAGGGTCTTGACCTCAATCATATTGCACCTACCTTGGGGCAATTAGCATAACTATCATATGGGATATCAGATTAAGATCATCTTAGGACGTCTTGATAGAAGACTTCAAGATCTACAACTTTTATGAAAACCTCGAAGACAGATTCTATCGTCTGAAGGGTCAAAAATGGAGCAGACCATAGCGAGAAGCAGACAAAGCAAAAAGTAGACGATAGCAAGAAGCAGACAAGCAAAAAGCAGACAAAAAAAAAAAGTAGACGATCAGAGTCAACTTAAGACGAAGCAAAGTCAACTTAAGATGATGCAACTCTTAAGACAAAGCGGAGTCAACTTAAGACGAAGCAAAGTCAATTTAAGAAGATGCCACCCTTAAGACGAAGCGGCGTCAACTTAAGACGAAGCAAAGTCAACTTAAGATGATGCCACCCTTAAGACGAAGTGGAGTCAACTTAAGACGAAGCAAAGTCAATTTAAGACTATGCAACTCTTAAGACGAAGCGGAGTTAACTTAAGACGAAGCAAAGTCAACTTAAGACGATGCCACTCTTAAGACGAAGCGGAGTCAACTTAAGATGAAGCAAAGTCAACTTAAGACGATGCAACTCTTAAGACGAAGTGGAGTCAACTTAAGACGAAGCAAAGTCAACTTAAGACGATGCAACTCTTAAGACAAAGCGGATTCAACTTAAGACGAAGCAAAGTCAACTTAAGAAGAAGCGAAATTAACTTAAGACGATATGACATCATCACAAACAATACATCTCTACATACGATATATCCTTACAGACGATACATCCTTACAGACGATATGACGTCATCATAGACAATGTAACGTCATCACAGACGATACGTCCTTACAGACGATACATTCTTACAAACAATACATCCTTACAAAATATGACGTCCTCACAGACGATACATCCTTACAGATGATATGACGTCATCACAAACGATGTGACATCATCACAAACGATACGTCTCTGGATACGATACCACTTGATACTCCTAAACATCTCCCCTTCTAAGGACCATAACTTTGAACTTCGATGTTCAAAAATTTTCTACTATAAACCGTTGGAAAGCTAGAAGAAAGACCTACAACTTTCTAGAAGGCACATTTGCCTAAATCAGCCTAGGTTAATCCAGATGTTCCCCTGACTTCCGAACACGAACTTTTCCTTATGCAAACTTTAAAATGCAATGTATAAACTTGAGAGGAAGTTATGAGCAAAAATTCAATTTTATTCCATTTGCATCAAAAGATAGGAGTTTTACAAAGCTTTAGTGGGCATTTCAAGCCGCAAATACATTAACATCTCAAAATTCCAAAATACAAAAGACACATGAATTATGAGTTGCTCAAAATGCAATTAAAGCCTTGCTTTACAAGATTTGCTTCAAATACAAATTAATCAAAGATTGGAGTGATTCCTTGACCTTTAACTACTCGATATCTTGCTCATCACCTGGATATAGGGGAGGAGAATGGGGGGTGAGATAAAAGCTCGTGGGTAACAATTTTATAATTGGTAACAAAGAAAACCATTTATAAAGTCATTTTTCAATGCAAAAAATTCACGTTTATGCAAAATGTGTATGCATCATTCTTATCAACTTATCATGAACATATAGCATATCAAAATGGTTTGGGTAGATCCATAAACATGACACGCTACATATTTTCACATAATGGTCTTGTGTAGCCGTAAACTTGAGGGAGTCCATAAAAGAGCTCCGTGCTATTAGCGGGCAGGCAGAAAAAGCCTATAATTTGGTCAACATGTACGTGACATTCTTGAGGGACTACCACAAACCCACATAACACATATTTCATGAACTTAAAATAGTTTGTCCCAAATGACACATTTTTTGCAAAACTTATGTTTCATGAGCATAAATATTTCATATGCATTTCTAAAACTTGATTTCTTAAACTTGCTATTCTTTTAAAATCATTTCCATCATTTAATTCATCAACAATTAACACAATTCATATACAACCATGTAGCACAATCTTACAACATTTAAAAAGCAATAAATTCACATGAATAAGGTAGTTGAAAAATCATTTCTTGAAAGAAACTTTAATGGCTCATTACTTAATTATAAAAGTCAAACCCACCTTGAATTTCCTTGCTTATAACTTGCTCAAATGTGCCTCTCCTCTTACTCCTCTTGTCTTTCTTAATTCCCTTTTCATAGACAAAAATCCCAAGTTCAAATGAGTTGCAAAATTGAAGATCCACAAAGTACATTTACTAAAATTGCTCCTAGAGTACCTAAACCCATGCATTTTCTAAGCTCTTTGAACCAAAACCCTTCCAAAATCCAAAGCATTAAAAATGCTCTTACCTTAAATCTTCACCAAATGAAGAAATGTTTGGTTCAAAAGAAAGCTCTTATTTTTCTCTACCTTTTTCCCTTCTTGCACAACCTCAAAATCACTTTTTAAGACTAAGAAAAATCAAAACCTAGCATAACTCTCATCTTTCTCTTCTTTTTCTCTTTTCTCGTGCTTCTCTCTTTTCTCTTTTCTTCAATCACGTTTTTGGCATCTTAAATGTAAGCCAAGAATTTCCTCTTCCCATTTTGCTCCTCCTTCAATGCCTTAAGGTTTCTAAACTTATGTGACTTGCCAAATTTGCCCTTACTCACTCTTACTACTTTGATACTTCAATTCTCTTAACTTATGTCATATTATCTTACCCACATTAACATGCTAATTAATCTCAAATATTAATCTCTCAAAACCTCAACATTAATTTAAATCATGCCTAATAATAAAAAAAATTTCGGGGGCCAACAATCATGATCTTAAACCTTGAATCCTCTTGTTCCTTGTTGTATATGTGCCTCTAAAATCTTGAACCAAGATGAGTAGGAAATGAAATATTCCTCCCCTTAAAGAATTGGCCCTATGAGTTCCTCCACTCTTTTAACATGCTATCTCAAATTGATGCCTCTTGCCATGTCTATATTAGGCTCTGATACCAATTGTTACAAAGGTTTTCCTAGACATCAAACTTATATCAAAGTCGTGCCTACTCTTTTGTACAAAATCTCACTTTAGTTTATTTAAGCGAGACTTAACCTTCCTATGTGATCGTTGACCAACTAACTCACTCTCGAACACCTCATAACCTTTGTAGTGTTTAAATATCACATTTTTGAAAGAATACCACATAAACAATGGATAATCAAAGGCAAAAACAAACATACAATAGCTACAATAAAAAACCAACCTTTATTACTTCCCCAAACGTATACAAAGGAATGCCCTCTCTCAATGTGTTCGCCTCCTATACAATTAAGAATCCTAATTAAACTAAACTAACTAGATCACATCTTTTCCTTATCAGATTACATCATACTAACCAATTAGATGACACACCAATCTAAATAGGACTCTATCTGATAGGTTTTAGATATATTATAATTAACAAGATAAGAGATTACATTTAATTAGGAAAGATATATTTATATCCATGTAAAAGTCCACTATCTTTAGATAATCCTCCCATATGGTCTTTATCTTTTAGAGATGATGTATATCTATTGCAATCTTATCAAACACATCATCCAAGATCTCCCCTTAATCTCTATCTACTAATCGTGATTCATTCAAGCCTAAAGCCTTTCATAGCATACTTTCTCAAAAGTATACAAAGGAATGCTCTCTCTTCATGTGTGGGGGGGGGGGGGGGGGGGGGGGGGGGGGGGGGGG
>JAOQMQ010000004.1:13468409-13498882 GCA_027563845.1 Erythroxylum subrotundum
TTGTTCTTTACTCATAACTAATCGCTAACAATTTCTCATTTAATAATTCTAACTTCCAAGAAAAGTTCGGGGTCCAATAATACTGGATAATGAAAGCTTTAAATTTTGATTGTAAGCGAGTAGGTGAGAGATAACTTTTGCAATCGAATGAACTCGGTGAGTTTTGCTTTAACACATATGAGAATGCCAAACTATATAAGGAGAAAGTGAAGAGATGATATGATTCTCATCTCAAGAAGGAGTTTAAGGTGGGAGATATGATTTTGTTGTTCAATTCGAGGTTGAAGTTGTTTATGGGAAAGCTTAAATCGAGATGGAGTGGATCCTTTACGATCACCCAAGTATTCACGCATGGAGCTCTCGAATTGGAAAATTTAAACAAGGAAACCTTCAAGGTAATCAGGCATCGTTGCACGCTGTATCTCGAAGGAGTGGTCTCCAAGGAAAGGGAAGTCATTTCTTTCCTTTTGAATAATTAAAAACTCTTCCAAGGATGAAGGTGAAGCTAATGACCATAACTTAGCATGTTTGATAGTTAGGTTTCTTTCGAATTCTAGACCTAGGTTTTTCTCTTTCTTTTTGACCATGGTTTGGAATGATATAGATGGCGAAACAATGTGGTGTTGGTGATAATATAAGCTAAGGACGAAAACTTGGAGGTTACATGGAGAAGAATCAAAAATGGGAAAAGAATATAAAAAATGATTGTGTCACGATAGTGAACAAGGCCATTCGCCCACATATCAGTGAAAGTGTTCTATTTGTCAAGAAACAAAACCTTTCAATAACGTTCCTCAAGGTCTTCTTGAGAACCAGAAAAAATTTAGGAATCAATATCCTTGGGGACTTCATAACTCACTTGCCACCAGCTTATGGCAAAACTACAATTCTTGTTGTAGTTGATCGCTCATCTAAGCAAGTTCATTTTTCTACCTTAAGTTCCAATTTTTCTGCTTCATAAGTGTCTGAAATTTTTATTAGAGATGTAGTCAAACTTTATGGAGTTACTGTCATTAATGTTTCTGATCGTGACCCGATTTTCATGAGTTCCTTCTAGCAAGAATTGTTCAAGACGTATTGTACCACTTTCTAAAACTCCAGCCTTATTGTCAATTTTCATTGGCACATAAGAAGTCTAATAAACTAGCTCATCGATTCTATGGCCCATTTCAAGTTTCTTCCCATATTAGGAATGTTGCCTATAGACTTCATCTGCCTCCTAAAGCCAAGATTCACAATGTTTTTCATGTGTCCTTTTTAAAATGCTGTCATGTCGATCCTCATAGCCAACAGTACCTTCTGCTTGCTGAATTTGTTAGTTTCTAGCCACTTCTAATTCCTAAGGAGGTCTTGGACATATGTATTCTCAAGCAAAATGGCAAGCTTATTTAAGAAATTATAATTTGTTGGCAAAATCAATCAGCAGAAGATGCTACCTGGAACCTGTCCATGAGTTCATTCAAGATCATCCTACTTTCAACATTGAGGGCAAGGTTGGTCTTAAAGGGGAGGCTATTGATGCAGGACCAAGGATTGATGGAAGCCTAGCCAAAGAACTAGCCACTTGCAGGACTTCTAGAATCCTTATAAAACCCCATAGGCTCCCGGATTACATTTTAGAATAATTTGTATGATAAATTATGTTATTTGCTCAGCATTTTGTTATGATGGTGTATGTGGCTGTTACGCCACCTTACCTAAGTTTGTTAGAATCCTTGTTATTAAAATGATTGCTATCAGCAAATGAGGATAAGAAAAACCAGTATTTATTGAATTGATCATTTACATCCTACATCACACAGACCAAAACGACATCAGATGAGTCCATAGCTAACTACCAAACACAATAATTAAAAACAACGTTAATAACCAAAGAAAGCTCAGACGAGGGCGCTTTGTAAACAGGGTAAAAACGTGAGCTTGTCAAATACATGGTAGAGTCTTTAACCGTACACTAGCAGTTCGAAGGAGGAGTGAGGTTGCACTTGGCAGGCAATCCCACGGCAAGCTCAGGATCAATCCCTAGAGAAGGCAACATCAGTGAATTCCTGTAAGAACAGAGGCATGTCAAGTCAGCCGTTGAAAGAGCTTGACAACAATCAGCGGACGGTGGGTCAACCGGGTTAGGTGTGGTCACTGATGGCTTGCAAGCCGTAAGACCATCTTCAGTCATGTTACACAAGGTCAATGCCCAGCTTGACGATCCCTCGCACAGAGCAACCATAACCACTACCAAAAAGACCAGCCCGAAATTTGCCATCCCCTGCTGCTGTTATTTTTTAGTGAATTGGACCGAGGGACTCACTTTTTTATATAGAGCAATGGGTAAGGAGTTGAGATGAGAGCCACAAGTTCGTGACTCGTGAACGAGTATTGGCAGCATTCCGAATCACGGGGCGCATTACGTTGGCCCATTGCTTTCATCCTCGTTGGCCGCTAGCTAAGTTCTAATGGTGTCGTGGCTGAATTGAAACTTGGAAAGATGCGTAGGTATCATCATTTATCTCCCGACAGTAGTGAAGCGTAATCATCTCATCTAGCTAGATGTTTCAAATTTCAACTGCCTGGTCTTTTTACCCGTTTTTCTACTAACTTTGTTAAGACCGCAGTTTCCTAATTAAGAAGCTAGAAATTTGTATGTGTTTCTCATTCTGATTCTGACACATTTGCGGCTTCTGACAAATATCTATAACTCAGCTGTGAAATGCGCGAGATTCCAAATTCTCGCTACTTTTTGAGAGAAGGTTCTGTTCATTCACATGCTTTCTCTGCTATTTTATCTTTCTGACAAACAAATTTTAAAGTTTTACATTTTTTCAAAGTTTTTCAATTTAATTTTTAATTTTTAATTTTTTTAATTTTTTAAATTTAGGGATCAATATTTCAAAATTTTAATAATTAAATTCAAAACGTCAAATTTTTAGTAATTTGTTAATTTGACTAATTAAATATTTATCATTCATAACATGTAGATGTCCACCTAAAAATACATAGTAATATTAAAGTAGAGAGAATTTTTTAGATGCATACCTATATATTATGAATAATAAAGATTATGTTAGTTAGATTAACAAATTATTAATAAAATTAGAGTTTTGAATTAAACTATTAAGGTTTTAAAAGGGCGGTCATTTAATTGAAATTTTGGCCATCCTCGAGCAAAACTAAAAATCAAAAGCATAACACTTTTCCTTTATCATATTTTCTATGCATAGATAGTCATAAGAAAAGAAAAAAGAACTTTAAAAACTACGACAAGAATTAAAATTCAATATTATTACTCACAATCAATCAACAATCATTCCTTTCAAAAAGTGAGCAATATAGGGGTAAACCTTGACAAGTTGTGTTTAAAAATAAGATAAATCTACATGTGCACTCAAATACCATTCGTGGTCAAGATATTCCACGAATTTGCATATTATTTCAATTCTCTAGCATTAGAGATTCACATGCATAATAATGAATCAAAGAACTTTTTAAGGTTTTAATGGGGCCAAAAGTTAAGGTGAGAAGTATTTGGATCATGTAATTAAAAAATCATCAAAGTTAGTGAAGTAGGGAAAACACTTAATTGAGTACCAAGTACAAAAATTTAACATCCACTCAAAATCGGGTACCATCTATTATGATAAATGTAGAAACTTTATTTTCACAGTGTAGATTAATGTCTACTGTCGAGTAAGTTTTATATCTTATAAAACTTTCAATACCCGCAAGTATACAGATAGTAACTTATAGCATTGAAAGGTATCTATCCCGTGAGGAACTAGATAAAAAGAATTAAACCTAACTTTATCTAAGGTAACATAATATGATTTGAGTGAAAATTATAACAAAAGTTAAAGCAATTAAATAAAATCAAGCAAATAACAAGTGAGCTGCCAAATTGATTTAAGGTTGATCAAAGATGAATGCTTAGGATTTATTCTTCCATCATTTTGCAACCACGATCTTGACAGAGGGCCCATGCAACATTTGATCGCTCGTCGTTACGTTAGTCAAAATAAAAATAACTAGACTACTACTGTAGTAGTGGCGAGTCTAGGTCGATCCCACAGAGAGTGTGTGTAAAGTTTATGAAATGAAAATAATCGGTGTTTACACTTAAAGGGGGCTTTTGGATTTTTGAAAGGAAAAATAAAAATAAAACTAACTAATAAAAACAAAGTAAAGAAAACATGAAAAAAATGAAAAAGGTGGGGAATTCGGTAGGGACCCGGTTCTTTGGTTCAATCTCAACCTACACCCTGACTAAGCATATTTTATTAATTTGTTATTCTTTAACCTCTCTTAGAAACTATTAATCATGGGTTAATAATTAAACCGAGTTTTCCCTTAAGTTTTGTTTAATCAAGATACGATCGTTAATTAAACCTAACCACCGAACAACTTAGGATACGATCTCTAGATTTAATTAGGTAGTAGCATTATGAATTAGGAAAATCGATTAATCAAGGCAACAACCACATACGATGCGTCATTTAACCTAGGTCATGTTATCCCTAATGATTACGAATCATTAGTCGCTACATGTGAATTTCAACATAACAATTACGGATTATATAGCAATGGGTTTAAAATTAACAATTCAATGAACGCATTAAAATCAGCAATTCACAATACCTAATGAGTTCATACACAAATAACCGAATAATAACGAAAATCCGATTATCCATACACAATACCTAAAATTAAAATAGGATAGTACAATTAATTTCTAATGAGAAAAAGAAACAACAAAATAATAAAAAATTACTTAACCCGTGTCGTCGGCTTCGATGTTACCTCCGAACCGGCGTCGGAACTACTAGCTCTTCATAGGTCATTTCCGGAAAAATATTTCAGTCCCCATCCAATGTCCCTAGCCAAAAATCCCCAATCAACTATTGCTTTGTTTCAGCTCAATCTTCACTGCCTACTCTTCACTGTGCCTGCTCTTCACTGTGCTTGTATATGTGCTGATACTGTGCTTGTGATGTGACCAATAAAGGTCACATCCCTCTTAAAACCTTCGGCCCTCTCTCCTGTTGCGTTACACGCTGCTCTTCTCTGTGTGTCCTCTATATGTTGCACCACCTCTCTTTATTTATTCCCTTATTTTATTCTGCGCCGCACTCACGCGCCTCTCCTCTTCATGCGTGATTTTTTCTTTTTTTAAATGCCACATGTTGCGTTTTTGTGTTGCCCACGCCTCACATGATTTAATTGCTCTCTAATCCCACGTGCCTGCTGCTTTAAGCTTCTGATTTATTGCTCTATTGCTGCTTTATTCCTCTCTCCCCAGTACTGTTGCTTGACTTCCCCTTGTAGCGTCGTCGTTTTTGTATTTGTTGCTGATTTCCCAATTAAATGCAACCTCCTCTTTAAATCCCTGTTGTCGTGATTGGACAAATTAATACGCTCCTCAATTCCTTCTTCACGCTATTCACCTTTGCTATGCGTTTTGGCTTCATACGTTGTCACTTTTATCTCTTTTTCTGATTGCATTAAAAATTTTCTGCTTCTTTGTCTTCCAATTTTCGTCTTTTAATTTTCTTTGTCCACTCCATGAAGACAAACGAGTACTGATCTTTAGAAAATGTCCTAAATGGGATATTTTTGACTCACTTTAATTTCTTTGCTCCCAAAATGTACCTAAAATCAAATATGAATTAAAGTGAGTATCTTAAGCATTTTTATGTCAATAATTGCTAAGTATAATGATTAAAAATATCAACAATTAAACACATATCAATTTTTCCCACACTTAGCTTTTGTCCGTCCTTGGGCAAAACATCCTAATTAAGTTCAAAGACCCGAAACAATTACTCAATTCCCATATTTTCCAAGACAATATAATTATAACCAAAGATGAGTGGCTTTCAAAAATCATAGTAAGAAATCAACATTCCAAGATTTTACTCATGATCAATCAACATTCAATATCTTCAAAAACTGAGCAATCTAATGGTAGACTCAGAAAATGTGTTTAACTAAAATATATCAACGGGTACACTCAACACCATTCATGATCATGACAATCCACAACTTTGCATATCATTTCATTTCGCCACCACTAATGTTCACATGCAAAATCATGAATCAAAGGACTTTCCAAGGTTGTAATGTGGGCAAGGGTAAGGTGAGGTATCTTTAAGTTAAGTAGCATGAAAGCCATCAAAGCTAGTGAAACAAAAGTAACGCTCAATCAAAAACTGGGTACTGTCAGTTATGACGAATGCAACATTTACATTTCATAACCCCATTTAGCTCTGACACACAAACCACATAAAGCATATCCAATCCGAAGGAATAACTCATACAATTTATACCAATGGAATCCCAAGAGTGAACCTTCCAAGTCAATCTCTACCTCATATCCAACATACTCAAATAATACATCCATTACAACTTTAGGAAGATGCATAAACCATAAACAACTTTTCAACACATATGCAAATCTTCCTTAATAAATTTATTGTAAACAATTTGTTTTTCTCTTTTTTTCTTTTTTTCTTTTCCATTTCTCTTTTTTTTCTTTCTTTCTTTTCCTTGTAAAAATTGAAATAAATGACATCAACATGGGAATTTCAATGATAAGAAAAAAAATAACATCCCAAGATTATAACCAACCCTCACATATGTACACCTCACACTTAGAATTTTGTATATCCATAAATTCAACAATCACAAATGTTCCACTAGCTTTATGACTTAGGTAGGACATTTGGTTAAGTTTAAAAACATAAAATGTGGTTTATACAAAAAGAAAGGCTAAAGCTCAAAGGGGATTAATAAGGAAAAAATCATGTCAATAGGGTAGGTCATTTGGCTAATGTAGTTTATGAAGAACAAAGAATGCCTAATCATATCCATGTTAATGCATGTGATAAAAATGTGGTCTCGAATAGAAATTCAACGCAAAATCGGGACGTACATGTCATAATGGTCACACATTATCAAAAGGCAATGAGACTGATATGGATGTGTCAGTCAAATAAGGCTCAAAATCTCACCGACTTTGTCTACCCTTAGTCACTACTCTTCTAAAGATAATGCATATCGACCAATCATAAGAGCAAAAGTACATGCTAAAGTTACTATAAAATTTTCTAGTCAATCTGCACTCTAATCATGATTATATAATCCTAGAAGCAATAGAAAATGAGAAAATGTGTGTTTCTTTTGTTTTATTCTTTCTCTCATTTTGATTGAAAACTTAAAACAAGTAAAACAGACAAATTCAAAAAGCACACATGCATAAAAAAAAGTAATGCGGAAATGGAAAGGAAAAGAAAATTACTTCCCTTAGGTTGCCTCCCAAGAAGCGCCTTTGTTTAGGGTCGCTGGCTCGACTCCTTCTTTTTATCACGTGACAAAATTGTGATCTTCAGGTGTCACATGCGACTCCTCCACGCGAGGTAGTTCCGAATAGGGCCTTAGTTTATTATCATTTTCGTTTAGCGTCTTCCCTATCCTCAAACTCTCAATTCTGACTGAGTCCATACATTCCAGAAATATTTCAAACGTATCTTCACCTTTTTCTTTATCATTTAACTCCTCCAATCTGTAATGTAAAGGTACATAATTAGTCTAAAAAATAATTATAGACTTAGTACTTACCTCTGAGCTAAAAGATATGTCTTTTGCGGCTTCGAGCTCCTTCTTAACTTCTTCGACACAAACAATTCGTTGAGGGTTGACCTCAAAATTTTCAAGCTCCTCATCACTTTGTAAATTTTCGGCACAAACATCAATTGGGTACATCTCGGGTTGATACGGTTGCTCCTCTTCGTTTTGCTATTCTAGGTGATCAAGACGCATTGCCATCTGACCCATTTGGTGTTCCATCCTCTGTTGCCTTGCTATTGTATCCTGATGAAATTGCAAAGTATTAGCAACAAGTTTGTTAACCATTTCTTCTAAAGATGCACCTGAACTAGGTTGGCTTGCTTTTGCCTCTTGTCAGAATTCTTACATCTCCTATTGCATATCTAGTTGAAATTGCAAATTGTTAGCAACCATAGTATTAACAAGTTCTTCTTAAGATGTAAGTGAATTATGTTGGCTCTCCGGATCTTGGGCGCTAGAATATGTGTCTTTTGAAAATTACCCTCCATCCCTCCGAAATTGTAGAGTATTCTCCTGAAATTTTTGCACCATATTACTCAACTCTTCTAGAGATGTACCGGAGTCATAATAGGAAGCTTCTGGTCTGTACGAGAATTGTTGTGCGTCCTGCAAACTATCATGGAAGTAATTCTGATGATTATTTCATCCATAACAAAAGTTAGGTTGATCAGTCCAAACATTGTTATAGGAATGAGAATATGAATTATAAAAGAAATTACTTCCATCCATATCGATTTTTTTTAACACGAAATAAAAAAATGAAAAGATCACAAAATAACAGAAAAGAAATTAATCACAAACAAATATATGCAAAACACCAATTAAATTACAAAAAAAACCAAAACACTGCACTCCCCGGTAACGACGCCAAAATTTAACCGCGCATCGTTACGCTAGTCAAAATAAAATAACTAGACTACTACTGTAGCAGTGGCGAGTCTAGGTCGATCCCACAGAGAGTGTGTGTAAAGTTTATGAAATGAAAATAATCGGTGTTTACACTTAAAGGGGGGTTTTGGATTTTTGAAAGGAAAAATAAAAATAAAACTAACTAATAAAAACAAAGTAAAGAAAACATACAAAAAATGAAAAAGGTGGGGAATTCGGTAGGGACCCGGTTCTTTGGTTCAATCTCGACCTACATCCTGACTAAGCATATTTTATTAATTTGTTGTTCTTTAACCTCTCCTAGAAACTATTAATCGTGAATTAATAATTAACCCGAATTTTTCTTTAGGTTTTGTTTAATCAAAGATACAATCGTTAATTAAACCTAACCACCGAACAATCTAGGATATGATCTCTAGATTTAATTAGGCAGTAGCATTACGAATTAAGAAAATTGATTAATCAAGGCAACAACTACATACGATGCGTCATTTAACCTAGGTCATGTTATTCCTAATGATTACGAATCATTAGTCGCTACATGTGAATTTCAACATAATAATTACGAATTATATCGAAATTCTAGCAATGAGTTTAAAATTAACAATTCAATGAACGCATTAAAATCATCAATTCACAATACCCAACGGGTTCATACACAAATAATCGAATAATAACGAAAATCCGATTATCCATACACAATACCCAAAATTAAAATAGGATAACACAATCAATTTTTAAAAAGAAACAACAAAATAATAAAAAATTGCTTAACCCGGGTCATCGGCGTCGATGTTACCTCCAAACCGGCGTCAGAACGTCTAGCTCTTCATAGGTCATTTCCGGAAAAATATTTCAGTCCCCATCCAATGTCCCTAGCCAAAAATCCCCAATCAACTATTGCTTTGTTTCAGCCCAATCTTCATTGCCTACTCTTCACTGTGCCTGCTCTTCACTGTGCATGTATGTGTGCCGATACTGTGCTTGTGATGTGACCAATAAAGTTCACATCCCTCTTAAAACCTTCGACCCTCTCTCCTGTTGCGCTACACGCTGCTCTTCTCTGTGCATCCTCTATATGTTGCACCGCCTCTCTTTATTTATTCCCTTGTTTTATTCTGCGCCGCACTCACGCCCCTCTCCTCTTCATGCGTGATTTTTTTTAAATGCCACCTGTTGCATTATTGTGCTGCCCACGCCTCACATAATTTAATTGCTCTCTAATCCCACGTGTCTGCTGCCTTAAGCTTCTGATTTATCGCTCTATTGCTGCTTTATTCCTCTCTCCACGGTACTGTTGCGTGACGTCCCCTTGTAGCGTCGTCGTTTTTGTATTTGTTGCTGATTTCCCAATTAAATGCAACCTCCGCTTTAAATCCCTGCTGTCGTGATTGGAAAAATTAATATGCTCCTCAATTCCTTGTTCACACTATTCACCTTTGCTATGCATTTTGGCTTCATACGTTGTCACTTTTATCTCTTTTTTTGATTGCATTTAAATTTTTCTCCTTCTTTGTCTTCCAATTTTCTTCTTTTAATTTTCTTTGTCCACTCTATGAAGACAAACGAGTACTGATTTTCGGAAAATGTCCTAAATGGGGTATTTTTGACTCACTTTAATTTCTTTGCACCTAAATTGTACCTAAAATCAAATATGAATTAAAGTGAGTATCTTAAGCATTTTTATGTCAATAATTGCTAAGTATAAATGATTAAAAATATCAACAATTAAACACATATCAACATTCTTCTCCATGATCATGGCTAGTCTCTAAGCATCTAAGATCTTTTATTCTCTTTACATTCCTATTTCCATACACTCACAAACACATCAAACGCCTCCTGAAACATAAAATTAAGATCAAGTTCTTGCTCTAAACCAATCAAACACTTAAAACACATAAAAATAATAATAATAATAACCCAATTCTAAGTCTATACACATGATAATCATCAAAGAAAACACTTTAAAACACACTTAAACACCTAGAACACATACTATACTCTACACCTATCAATATCCTCACACTTAAAACTTTGTTTATCCTCAAGGAAAACTAAAAACACAACAAACAAAACACATAAAACACATACACACGCAGTACGACATGCAATAATTGTATAATGACATTAAATCTTATTAAATTAACTTAACCTCAAACGTTAATAACTCAAAAAGTGCAAACATACTAACTTATGGGATTCATTCATAACCCTAATATTCCAAACAAGCATATTTATAGGGGAATGAAGTTATCAACCCCTTTTGGTTTTTGTCCTTTTTCTCCCTAATTTCTTATTAGAGCCGGGAGTAAATTGGTCAACCTGATCCACATTCAAAGTTAGCTCAGGAAGCTCTTGACATGGAATCTCCTTTTTAAGTTCATTGCTCATAAAATTAGTATCTAGTCTTCCACTTTTCATATTCTCCATTAGTTTGACTACAAGATCACAAGGCAAGTCCTATTTAATTGTCTGATCCTACATTACTTCTGTTAAGCTTATCTGTTATTTAGACAGGGTAATATATTGATGTTTTCCCCATTAGACTGAGGTGTTTATTCTTCTTCATTCCTTAAATTTCCTTGCAGGTTTCCATACTTGTTTTACTAGTTGAGGCTTCCTATTGAAAGATGGTTGGATTTCTGCTTTAACCATTTCATTGGCAACATTCAGCTTCATAACAGACAATGTTTCAAGCAGTTTATTCTCAAGATTAATCTCCACGCAGATTCTTACAAAGCATATTTTCTCAAGTCTAAAATAATTTAAACTAATGTTATAGGTTTCCCCATAGAACTAGCAAGAAAACTCAATCCATCAAGAGTCCAGTATTGTAGAGGTATGTTGTGAAAATTAATCTACAGGGGAATGGTTTATATACTGAATCTATCAAATTCCGAACTTGGAGCCCATTTTTGAATAAACGTGAGTTGTCTTCCCATATGCCATAGACCAGATTCTATTATCTTGTTCATGCTATCTCCAACATTTAACTTGAACATAAAAGTATCTTTTTCAGTAAGCAGTATTTTGTCAAGTTCTTTGCTTCCCCACCGACTTTGAGCCCAATTTCGCATAAGTAGAAATGCATGTCTCTTGCCTAGAAAAAAGCCAACTAGTGTATCGCCCAGTGTTTTGCACCCTTTTGAAGCAGCTCCAGCGGTGGCGTGATAATGCCATTAACTATTATATTTAGAAAATGTCTTGGTTTTTCATTAGGAGTTTAAACTGAAACCACACTTCTCCAGGATCTGCTTGTTTCATTCGAGTCAGCAGTTTTCTAGTTTCTTTGTTCTCTCAGGAGGTTTACGTCCATCGATTCTTGCATAGTTAGAAATTGATTCTACAGTTCCTCTTGAAAAGATGGAGGCTTCCATGAAGCTTTCCTTAAGTAGAAGGTTACTTGTAACTACACTTGAGCTTCGCCAGAAATGGAAGTTACTGTTGTGAGAGAGGCAACACTACTGTCGACAATCGGGAGAGAGAGAAAGGCTTCAGCTCTTATATCCAAATTTTATAACAAAGGTTTAACTTCAAATTATAGCTGCAGTTTTACTTCATTTACAGTAACTTCAAGCCCGTTTTATACTTCTCCTACCTCAGGAATGAACCTGTGATTTATGGGTAAAAATTCGTAAAAATGTTTAAGATTCTTTAATTAATTAACATTGATAATCAATCCAACTAATCCTCTTTTCAACGTCTGGAGAATACAAAAGTTTGACCTTCCTGCGGTATTAACTAACACCATGGAAAGAACTTATGAAACCAGTAAGCAAGGAAAATGTGATTTCAACGGAAGAATAATTTAATTAGTACATCAAAATAACTATCGTAAGCAATTGAAAACCTATTTCCCTCCACTAAAGCACATCACCACTCACCTGAGCATATAATTCTTTGCATAAGTTTCCACCTCAGAGAATGGGATCCCTAATAATTCTTCTACCTCTGCAACTTGAGCAAATATACCCAACTGATTAGTGACACTTAAATCAGAATTGGATCCACGACGAGCTAAAAGCGCATAATCATGGAGGAATTGGCAGTAAGCAACCTTTGCTTTTCCTTCACTTTGGGCTTCTTTGACAAAGTTTTATGATACGACCTTTCCCTTCACTTTATTCCCTCTTTTCATTGCGTTTCTTTGACATGATACGACTTGGAATTTTATTATTACTAGTGTACTCAACAAGTTTAAAAATAATTGTTCTTTTATAGCATGGATTCCTACATTAAATAAAGCGTTATGGGGTAATGTTCTTTCCCACTTACTACGGTTTCATTGTGTACGTACGTATTTTCACCGGTAAAATGGTCCCGATGACAAGAATGCTTTCAATGGAAAATGAAAAAGAAGAGATACTGTCACCCAGATTATATGCAGATCAAATTTCAATAATGACTTTGACTATTAATCCAAATAATCATCTAGAGTTTGATCTAATATTGTGTCTGGCGTTTAAGAAATTTCCTCCTGTTCAAGTAAATTTGTAAAAGTTTTGTTTGTTGCTCAATTCACAGGTTGATGGATGATGGGATACATAAGTTTTATTCCCTTGAAACTGGCAGATCTTACTCACTGTTAACCACAACATACATGTGTAGATAAATAAAAAGACGATGTTGCTTTGGCTTTTGTAATATGTACGCAGGTGCGACGCATTATATATAGGTCTTGTTCTTTCTACGTAGCTTGTAGTCATATCTCAATTCTTCGCTGCTTCTTTGTCACAATTCTACCCATGGCCTCCACTCAGGTACTCTCTCCCCTTCTTTCTCTTTCCGTACGTTTTTCTTGTTCAGTTAGAACACGAATGATTTCATCTACAATTAAGACAGTATGTCTCAACCTAATATAATGGATTACCGATCCTATCTTTATATATGACTCACTTCTTTCTTTTCTCTTTTCGACGTGAGATTATGAATTTCCAACACAGGCAACTTGCAAGCTAAATATGCAATGAAAAAGAACCATATGTGTCTATAGATAATATATTCTGTTCTGCATCGATAGTAACAAACATGGAAGTTGATATTTCAGGAAGACCCTGCAACGGTTCAAGAAGTGACAGACGACCTAGTAGAAAAATCAGATGAGGAGGAATCACCTGTTGCTGAAAAGAAACTCCCAACAAGCGAGGACGAGGATGTGCGTGACGAGCAAGACGAAGAAGAAGAGGAGGAGGGGATCAAGAGTATAGGAGGGCAGCTGGAAGGTGATGAATTGATGGAAGAAAAAGGAGTGCCTCCCATTACCGATGACAGCGAACCAGCTGCTTCTTTTGATAGGGAAGTAGAATCCGAGGATGAAGAAGAAGAAAAAGAAGACGATGATGACTTGATTTGAGGAAATTAATTTAGGAAATATGGTTGCTTTACGAACTTAAGATTTGCTGGTGGTCTCCTTTTCTTTCTGGACGATATGATGTTTCTACGTTAGCTCGTGTGGTGCTTGTTTAGTTGCTTGATTTTCTACGAGAAGTACGATTTAAGACTATATATCTGCGTTAACGGAGATATGCTTTTCTATAGCAAAACTTACTTACCTGAAAGGACGCTTTACGAGATCTTTCCGTCCTTAAAACGAAAAATTTATAGAAGGCAATGTTTCTTATATAGAAGACTTCTCTTCAATAGGGGAAGACGTTGCTTAACCTATATACAGAACTAACCATATGCTTGTCAGTTCTCTAATCAATTCAGGATTTTTGCTGACCAACTAAAAGAGTAAAACACGTCTCGCCAAAAAGAGGATTTCAAGTTGCTTTTCTCTCGGGGTCTTTCTATGGATCGGCTAATTAATTAACAGTTGCGATGGATCGCCAACATCACACGAGGAAATAATTTACGAAAAGAACTCATAACATAATTTTTTATTTGAAGTATGATGTACATTTATTTGAATTTAATTTATCTTACATTTTTCATTAAAAATAAAATATCTAAACTTAATAAACATATTTCATTCATAAATGACATTTCATTTAGAACTTATTAATTGTATAAAGAGCTTACAATTTACTTTGAATAAAATGGTTAAACAATCTTCTAATTTCACCAACATCAATCTCTTTTTTAAGTTTATTAAATCATCTAATTTATTATTCATACAATGTAAAATTTATTATGCAATAACAATATAATGTAATATTCCTAAATTATAAAAGATATACTAAAAAACTATTACCTTCCTTTTCTTGTGCCACATTCGAATGTAAGATTCTAGGTAACTAAAATTCAAAGTATTCTAAATATATTATGTTAAGAATAAACGAGGTTTAATCATTCTGTACAAAATAATAGAAATAAATAGAAAATTTTAATGGTAATTAACCATTATCTACATTAAAAAAAAGGAGGATAATGGAAGTAAAGTTTTGTGGGGTGCATAATTTAGCAAGTGATTTAAACAAAATATTCAAATACTAGCTAAAACATCACAATAATTGATTAATTAGTTTTTACAAGTTATAATTTATATTTTTTAGAAGTTAAAAGAATTGTATTAAAGTTCAAAAAGAATATCAAAGTGAGTACAAATACAAGCTTGGACTATTGCAAGATAACGAGGAAAATTTGGCCAATAAAGAGGCCTTCACAATTCATCAAATGAAGCTTAAAAATTATTAAAACTTAAAGAACCAAGGAAAGTGAATTGGTTGGACAGGAGTATTATCTTGGAAATAACTCCATTACTCTAGTCTATTAATGTTCCGATCTTTGGAAATAGGCATATCTTCTATTAAGATTTAGACAAAGGATGACTAGCTCTACACAGGTAGATAGCCATCTTTACTGGGTCAACCATGTTAAACTCAAAAAATGTTTTATGTATTTATTTGCATGCCTTTTTGGGTACCTCCAATTCTTTTCCTTTTATTCACCTCTATAGCATCATGAATTTAGTTATGAGATACCATATAAACATATACTAACTAATGTGAAGAATGCAAAATCAAGAGTAAGCAAAAGATGTAAAACCTCTCTCTACTATTCAATTGTTGAAATTAGCTGCTTATCTACTAAATTTTGTTCTTAAACATGTTGCTGCTCTGTCCATATGTTGTCCAAATTGCATGTATTCAGTTTCAAAAACTCTCTCATAATTGAAATACAAATCTAGTTTTTAGCATGCTTCTTTTCTTAATTTTTCAAATTTAGACATGATTTCTGGACAAATGTCACCAATGTACTTTCCATCCCTCCTTTTTATGAAATCTCTTTATCATAACCCTCCACATCGTCACAAGTATGATTAAGATAGGTTTGTCTTAAACCTCTTTGAAATAGGCATTGAAATTGGAGTGATTGTTGATAAACATATCACACTTCGTTCTCGAATTATATGTGTGTTTACATGACATACTCAATATAATGCATTTTTAGCCAATCATATATTATCTTATTATCATCTTTTAAGTATGCAGATGGAATCATTATCATCGACTAATACAATAGTGAGTTCAAAGTCAAGCAATGTCGTTTGCTATTCTAGGCTAAAGGTCCCATTAAGGACTTCATGGAGTGATCATAATCCTGGCCGCAAATTTTGTGGATGCTCTAATTATCAGGTGAGAATTTATTGTTATTTGATTAATGAATTTGAATGTTAAACTTGTGTTTTAGGTTTTTTTTTTCGGAATTGAAGAGATGCAAGTTTTCCGAATGTTACAATGAAGAAATTATTGAGAGAGTTGTTATAGTGATTCAAAATTTAAGGAGTGAATTATCAATGTTAAAGAAAGAGGTTGAAAGAAGCACAACAAAAGAGTTTGAAGAACAAGTGAATCTTTTGAAAGAGGACATAAATTTATTAAGAAAAGAGGAAAAAGAAATTAAGTGTATGTTAATGAACATTGTAATAGGATTTATTACGGTTGTAGTAATTTTTATTTTTATTTATATTATCAGGATATTGTATTGAATTTCAAAAATGTAATGGTTAATATAATTTCAAGTATATTATGAAAATTTTGATTTTGAAATTTTTATATGAATTATGTAATGAAGCAAAAACAACACTACTATATATAACCAATATACAATGGATATGTTGTATAACAACTCATAATGAATATGTTGTCTATAAATAACAAAATTTGTATATGAATTATGTAATGAAGCAAAAACAATACTACTATATATAAGTAATAGACAATGACTAATTTACTCATTGCATATGTTGTCAAATATGCAAAAAAAAAACAATGTAAAAGAGAGATAGAGATAGCGAGAGAGTGGTTGTATAACAACTCATATTGATTTTGACATGTAAAAAAAACAAACATTCGTATGTATACAACACAAATATTTAGATTATATGTGTACAACTAATCGATGTTTGCACAAATATTTACATTGTATGTATAAAACTAATCGATGTTTGCTTCATTTGTACTTGACTGCGTAAGATCAGGTTATGATGATTGTGTCAATGATGTTCTCCTTCTACTTACTTCAGCTTGTAAAAGTTGTGAAGTAATACTGGAACATCCTCTGAATCGTAAACCCTTTAGCTAAAATGATAATTGAAATGTGTGTGGGTCAATATCTCCAAACTTGTTTTTATTGGCATCTCCAGATGTCTCAACCTATAAAATGGAAGAAAAAATATTAGAAACACACTATAACTATCTAAAGTTAGACAAATTGATAAATAAAACACATTGCTTAATATTGCTTTGTTGACTCAGTACAGCTTTATCATCAACCAAATGTGCATCGCTTAACTGTAGTTATATTGAAAACATCTTTGCTAGTCATTACAACCAATAATAGATAATATAAAACTGAAAACTGAAAACTAGTATAACTGTAAAGTTGCCTCTGTTTTAACCTGATTAACATAAGTATAAACATTAGTAACTATATGTTTAGAAAACTGTACTCATATGATTGACGTAAGGTGTACACACCTATGAAGAAACCTCAACATGTTTACTTGAGGTGTTAATGTTGCATTTTCTGGAGTTACGACCTTAAAGACTACATTATTGGCATTTATGCACTTGCCCTTTTTAACTCAATCTTCTTGGCTTTTTCATTTTCTTTGGCTCATCTTGTTGTTTTCTTCTTACAATTTTCAATCTGCCAGGCATAACTCTTTTAAGTGGAGGATGTATCAACTCTGCATTACTTAAAGATCGAAAAATTTCACCTCTAATTAGTTGTAATACACGTTCATACAAACTCATGATCTGACCCTTCCGATAGCACAAATCAATGAATGTCTTAACCTTTTCTCTCGGGATATGGATTGCATATTGGACCTCGATTTCGGAGCCCAACATACACAGTCATAAAACGTGAGCGTATTATCCTATAGGGTTATTTCCATAAACCCTCATTAGCTATCATCCCACAAGGGTGGCGTGCCCACACTAGTCAAACATCAAAATAACCTCATTTATCCTATTTCAGAATAGATTTTGTTCTCAATCATATTGAACCAGTTTCGGGACCATTGGCATAACTTTCACTAGAGTCATCGGATTAAAGTCATTCTGGGATGATTTTAAAGAAGACTTCAAGATCTACAACTTTCATGAGACCTTGAACATAGATCCTATCGCCTAGAGGGTCAAAATTAGACTAGACGATAGGGTAGACGATTCAGTCTACAGTGGACTAGACGATAGGATAGACGATTTGGAAAAATTGGTGTAACTTTCGGTAGAGATATCAGATTAAGATCATTCTTAGATGCTTTGAAAGAGAACTTCAAGATCTACAACTTTCATGAGACCTTGAAGATATATTTTATTGTCTAGAAGGTCAAAATTGGACCAGATGATAGGGTAGACGATTCAGCCTATAGTGGACCAAACGATAGGGTAGATGAATTGGGAAAATTGGCATAAATTTCTCTATAGATATCAGATCAAGGTTATTCTTAGATGGTTTGAAAGATAACTTTAAAACATACAACTTTTATTCAGACCTTGAAGATAGATTCTGTCATCTTGAGGGTCAAAATTGGACCAGACGATAGGGTAGATGATTCAGTCTACAGTGGACCTGAGGATAGGGTAGACGAATTAGGAAAATTGTCATAACTTTCTCTATAGACATCAGATCAATGTCATTCTTAGATGTTTTGAAATATAACATCAAGATCTACAACTTTTATGCAGACCTTGAAGATATATTCTGTCATCTTAAGGGTCAAAATTGGACCAGACAATAGGGTAGACGATTTAGTCTACAGTGGACCAGAGGATAGGGTAGACGAATTAGGAAAATTGGCATAACTTTCTCTATAGATATCGGATCAAGGTCATTCTTAGATTTTTTTGAAAAAGAACTGCAAGATCTACAACGTTAATGAAGATCTTGAAGATAGATTCTATCATCTTGAGGTCAAAATTGGACCAGACAATAGGGTAGACGATTCAGAGACAATAGGGTAGACGAATTGGGAAAATTGGTATAACTTTTTCTATAGAAGTTGGATCAAGGTCATTCTTATATGGTTCGAAAGACTTCAATATCTACAACTTTCATGAAGACCTTGAAGATAGATTCTGTCATCTTGAGAGTCAAAATTGGACCAGACTATAGGGTAGACGATTCAGTCTACAGTGGACCAGACGATAGGGTAGATGAACTGGAAAAATTAGTACAACTCTCTCTATAGACATCAGATCAAGGTCATTTTTATATGGTTTGAAAGAGACCTTCCAGGTCTACAACTTTTATGAAGACCTTGAAGATAGATTATGTCATCTTGAGGGCCAAAATTGGACCAGATGATAGGGTAGACGATTCAGTCTATAGTGGACCAGATGATAAGGTAGACGAATTGGAAAATTTTGCACACCTTTCTCTATAGAAGTCGGATCAAGGTTATTCTTAGATGGTTTCAAAGATAACTTCAATATATACAACTTTCATGAAGACCTTGAAGATAGATTATGTCATCTTGAGGGTCAAAATTGGACTAGACAATAAAGTAGATGATTCAATTTATAGTGGACCAGACGATAGGGTAGACGAAATGGAAAATTTTGCATAACTTTCTCTATAGAAGTCGTATCAAGGTCATTATTAGATGTTTCGAAAGGGAACTTCAATATCTACAACTTTCATGAAGACCTTGAAGATAGATTCTATCATCTTAAGGGTCAAAATTGGACCAGACAATAAAGTAGATGATTTAGTCTACAGTGGACCAGACGATAGGGTAGACGAATTGGAAAAATTAGTATAACTTTTTCTATAGACATCGGATCAAGGTCATTCTTAGATAGTTTGAAATAGAACTTCATGATCTACAACTTTCATGAAGACATTGAAGATAGATTCCATCATCTTGAGGGTCAAAATTGGACCAGACGATAGGGTAAATGATTCAGTTTATAGTGGACCAGACAATAGGGTAGATGAATTGGGAAAATTAGCATAACTTTTTCTATAGACGTGGGATCAAGGTAATTCTTATATGGTTCAAAAGCAAACTTCAAGATCTACAGCTTTCATGAAGACCTTGAAGATAGATTCTATCATCTTGAGAGTCAAAATTGGACCAGACGATAGGGTAGATGATTCAGTCTATAGTGGACCAGACTATAGGGTAGACGAATTGGGAAAATTGGCATAACTTTTTCTATAGATGTCGGATCAAGGTCATTCTTAGAAGGTTCAAAAGAGTACGTCAAGATCTACAACTTTTATGAGATCTCGAAGATAGATTCTGTCATCTTAATGGTCAAAATTAGACTAGAAAATGTAAGATGAACAGTACCCAGAAGATGTTCATGAACAGTGCATAGAAGAAGTTTATGCACCAGAAGATATAGAAGGTCAACCATAGAAGATACAAAAGGTTTCAATAGGGTCTTCCTCACATCACCAAAGTTCTAAATCACTGACTACACTCTCCAGAGCACCTCCACTTATAAAGATCATAAGTTTCGACTTAAATGTCCGAAATTTACATACTATATACCGTTGGAAAGCTAGAAAGATAAACTACAACTTTCTAGAAAACAACTTTGTCTACTTCAGCCTAGATTTATCCAGAATTTCCCCTGAAGTCAGATCACAATCCCTCCCCTTTTGAAAAGTTGGAAAAATGCAATGTAAGAACTTGAAAAGTCGTGGACAAAATACGAATATATTTCATGAATATCACAAATATAAGAATCTTACAAAGCTTTAATGGGCATTTCGAGCCACAATACATCATAATCCAAAAATCACAAAGCTTTCTTAAACTAGAATTTTCTTAAAATGCAACTAAAGCCTTGTTTTAGAAAAATATCTTCAAATACAAAATAAACAAAGATCGGAGTGATACCTTGACCCTTAACTACTCGATATCTTGCTCATCACCTAGATATAGGAAGGAGAATGAGGGTGAGTGTAAAGCCCGTGGGTAACAATTTTATAATCAGTAAGAAGCAAAACCGTTTATATAGTCATTTCCATTGCAAAAATTCACGTTTATGCAAATTATGTATGCATCACTCTTGTCAACTTATCAGGAGCACATAAACATATCAAAATGGTTTGGGTAGATCCATAAACATGACGCATTACACATTTACACATAATGGTCCTGTGTAGTCGTAAACTTGAGGGAGTTCATGAAGGAGCTCCGTGCCACTAGCAGACAGGCGGGAGAAGTCTTTAACTTGGTCAACGTGCATGTGACATTCTTGAAGGGACTACACCAAACCCACATAACATGTAATTCATGAACTGAAAACAGTTTGCCCTTATGATACATTTTTGGAAACATGATTTGATAAACTTGCTATTCTTTCAAAAATTATTTTCATCTTTTCTTTCATAAATCATAACACAATACATATACTAAACATGTAGCACATTTTCAAAGCATTCAAAGAGCAATAAATGCACATTTAAAAGTAGTTGAAATCATTTATTTCTATTTCTTAAAAGAGACATTTATGACTTATTACTTAATTATAAAAATGTAACCCACCTTAAATTCCTTGCTTAAGAAATTTACTTAAGGATATCTTTCCTCTTGCTCCTCTTGCCTCCCATAATCCCCTTCTTGATTTCTTTCATAAATGACAAAGTTCCCATTCAATAGAAATTCAAATTGGAAACCTTAAGAAAATACATCCACTAAATTGACCCTAGAATACCTAAACCCATACTTTTTCTAAATTTTATAAGCCAAAACCCTTCCAAAATCCAAAGATTAAGTAAGACCTTACCTTGAATCTTCACCCAATAAAGAGATTATTGGTTCAAAAGAAAGCTTTTATCTTCCTTCACCTTTTCCCCTTCTTGCACAACCTCAAAATCTCTCTAGAAAGCTTAGAAAAGATGAAACCCTAGCTCAACTCTCTCCTTTCCTCTCAACCACCTAAACCTCTCTTCTTTCTCTCTTTGATTTCTTATTTCACTTCTTTCTCTCCTATTTTCATTTTTCCCTTCTTTAGGAAGAAGACAACTCTTCTTTCTTCCCATTTTACCCTTAATGATTGAGAAAAGTCCCCTTTGCCCTTCCTTTAATTCCTTATGGTTTTTAAACTTAAGTGATCTTCCAAAAATACCCCTTTATACACTCTTACCACTTTTAATTTAACTAACCCATGAAATAAATTCTACTAACATAGACATAAAAAAAATTTAACTCCAAAAAATTTACCTATCCAAACCTCATAATTATTTTAGATCATGTTTAACTAAAGAAAAAAATGCAGGGGCCAACATTGCACTAATCGCATGCTTGCATGGATATCCATATAGGTCCCATGCCCAATAACTATATGTTTGTTGTCTACCAATCTTGACAATATGCTTCCCATCACCCTTTGAAACTTCATAACCACCATCTCCATTCCATAAAATTATCCACTGCATTGCTTCTTTTTGGTTCTTCTTTATTATATTTGGTGCTATATTTGACTTCCACCCAAGTACAAAATGTCTCCTCTCATCATGCATCCTCATAACCATTAGTCTAATAATCTCAAGCATGCTAATCACTAACCTCTCCCTTGCTAATAGAATCCACCCATTGAAGGTTTCATTTATGTTGTTGTTAACAATCGGACATTTATTTTGAAAGGATTGATAAAATCTGACCTACCTCTCTTTAGGATATTCAAATAACATTGCAGCACATCTAAGGCTTACTTTGTTAAACCTCTTTAGTTGCTCATTGAAATCTTGAATATACGTAGACAGAGCAAAATTCCAAAACTACTTTTTGAGATCTTTTCCCTTCTAATTCATAGACCAATTGCAATATACATATGTGGCACACATTTGGTGATTTGCATTGGGCAAAGTGTCTTCAACAACCTTGGCTAATCCCTACAACAAATTCAAAAGATATCATATCATATTTCATATAATGATTTCAATCTCAAATATGTTAACATACCGTTTGTATATTAAATATAACTGTAATTCCTTCACCATCTTCCAATTCCAAATCAGATGATAACAAATTTATGAACCAAGTCCATAAATATATGTTTTCTACCTTTACAATTGCGCAAGCCAATGGAAACATTCCTCCATCATCATCCCCACCAACTGTGTTTAACAATTGCCCTTGGAATTGTATCTTTAGGAAGCATCCATCAATCCCAAAAATTGATCTTAAATGCTTCCACCCTCTTTTTATTTCATTAAAACAAATATATAATCTTTTAAACTACAAAAAAATATAATGAAGTATTAATATACTACATTACATTACATAATATAACAAGAAAGCAGAAACATTACGGGATCATATTCGAGACAAGAAAGTAGCCAAACATTTGGGACCACACCTGAGGCAACCCACCAATAAACTAACGACAAAATACAATATCTAACACGCACCAACAATGAACGCATGTGCAGTTCACAAGAAAACACACGAACATATCTAACAAACCTTAGTTAACTCAACATGCTTTGAAGCTGACGACTTCTCTCGACAATTGCTGACGACTACGCTGCACGAATGCTACTTCTGTTGACCAACTTTACCACCGTTGACCAATTACTATGGAGAACAATGGTTTATTGAAAACAATGGAGAACGAAGACAACATTCAAATGTATACGAAGCACTGTCATATTTACATGAAATAACATTGTATTTATGAAACATGAAACATGAAACTTAAAACATGTAAAATCTGTTAACCTATTTTTCGTTTTATTCAACTAATTATTAGGTTAAATCCTGTAATGGATAAATAATCTGTTAACTTAAGTAAACAATCAGTAACTTTAACTTGTCTAGTTAAGTTAAGTTTAAGGTTTAATTATTAAGGTGGGTCCCACACTTAATAATAAATTAAATTTTTATATATTTTATTAAAAATTGGATCTCACTTTGCCACATCAACAATGACGTGGCATAGGGGCCCACAAAAATAGTAAAAATAATTTAAAATGTCAGGTCAACCCTGACCTAGCAATTAACAAAAGGGGGTTAAATTTTTCAATAGGATGGGGTCAAATTGACGTTTTCTAAATATTATGGTTATAATTTTTTTCTCTAAAATATTGGGGTTTAAATCATCAGTTGGCGAAAAAGTTAAGGTTAAAAGTAACCCTTTTGCCTTTTAATACATTTGTGTTTGATAGTAATTTAGTTTATTTGTACCATCTTACTCCACCATTTTTCGGTACTCTTAGCTAAGGCCAAAGATGTCAACTTTATTAACTTAAAAGAACGACAAAATCAATGCTTTAACTGGGTATGTTTTCGTGTCTCTATAGCCTTATTTGGATGATAGCTGATCAGCTAAAAATTGGCTGATTGACCAAAATCAACTGTTTGACTATGTCAAATAGCTGTTAAATTTGTTTGGTAATTGGCTGGTTGGGTTGGTTGGTTCAAGCCAACCAGCCAAAAATCAAGAAGCTGCTCTACCCAGCATTTGGGGTAATCAGCTGATTACCCCAAATCCAAAATACCAAAATACCCCAGCGTTTGATCTCTTTACGTCTCTCTCGACTTTCTCGTTTTCTCTAGAAGACTCCGTTCACGTTTTCTCTCTACTCTTCTCCTTAACCAGATCAATCGTCCAAATCAGGTTTCCTTCTCACGTGACGGGATCTGCTCATCGCCATAGCAGCACCGTAACCAACGCCCCAACAACGATTTCTCCTCTTAACTACCAAACCCTTTTCCTTCTTTCATAATCCTCTGATCTCCTTCTCTCTTCCCTCGAGCTCAAGCTGAAGCCTTTTCAATACTTAGTTAGATTATATGATTGTTTCCTTCTTTGTTTTTTTACTACTTTTGATATGATTTTCAAGCTCTAATCTCTTTGCTTCTGTGTATTTTTTTCTGAGGTTTTCGAGAAAGTGTCATGGTGATGGAGCTCTTAAATATCCAACCCAGTGAACTCAGGTTTATGTGTAAGTTTTAGTGTTTCAATTCAACAATCTTCGGTAATCTTGATGCTTTTTTTCTTTCATGGTGGTGTTTAAGAGAGCTATTGCAATAATCGGTAATGTTTACAAGAATGAAAGATCCCATTAGTGTTGTTTTGATTGTTTAAAGTACATATCAACTGGGTTTTTAGATTTTCTCCCTTTATATTTAAATGAATTAGGTCCTTTGTCATGTTGCCTAACAATCTTACCTTTGCAGCCAATCGACTTGAAAAATCACAGATTGGGCCATTATTTCCTCTGTGGGTGAGGAACCTCTATTTGTTCCTTATTTCCATTATTCCTGTGATTTTTCATATAGCAAGACTTGTAATACATATTTGGTTTGAAAACTATGCAATCATTTACTCCCTTTGATTTAGAAAATTCATAAAAACCCTTATACCTGGGCAATGTTCTTAATGCTGGTCGATTATGGTGGCTCAATTTTTCCAGTAATTGCTCATTCTCCTTAGACTGGTCTTCACTTGGCAGATTTGGTGATGCCTTTCTTTCTCTTCGTTGTTGGAGTCTCTTTTGCACTTGTCTACAAGTACTATTCGACAAACTTAGCTTGTATCCAGTGGTTTTGATGTTGTGATGTTGATTTGGCTAACTTGGTGATTTCCTTTGGTAATGCACTGAGTTTAATGTGTTGCTTTTGTACAATTTTTTTTCCAAAAAGTATCGAACAGAGTAAATTCCATGTCGAAGGTAGTTCTTAGAGCAGTAAAACTTTTTCTTCTAGGCGTGCTACTTCAAGGTACATGGGATGAAGATTTATAAGTAAGATCTTATTTATAACTAGATTATGATATACTCTTAACTACTAATCATAGTTATAGCACTAGTTGGTTTATTATGAGAGGAACTTGGATACCTTGATGCAACCAATTATTGTATTTAAAATTTTAAAATTTATTTCTAATGTAGGCTTCGACAATAAGCCATCAAGGGTTTGAGGCCGATTTGATATATTTAAAGAGATTAGTCTCTTTGTTTGTACAATGCGTGCTTTTGTTATTTAATGTTTTTCTTGTTGATGACAGCAAATAACATTTTGCTTTGATGTTACTACCTTCATATTAACCCTTGTTCTTGCTACAAACCAAGTATATGACCGGTACCTCATATCAGGTGGCTTTTTTCATGGAATAAACTCGTTGACCTATGGTTTTGACATTGAAAGAATTCGTTGGCTAGGCATTTTACAGGTATTGTAGCTTCAAAAATTTACCTTTTTAACTGCATGCAGAAAGTTTTCTGAGCAGCAAACAATTTGTGTCAACCCTATAAGCATTAGAAACAGTTGTTCACACTACTAAATGGAATCGTAGTGCAAATTTCCAGTAAGATGCTATACTCAGAACTGTTAAAATGGATTGTCAGGAAACTTAAACATAGGATTTTCTCAAGTGATAATTAAACTTTAATATATTTTTCTAGCTAATTAAGGGTTGACATACATATGCGGAGAGCACTAACTGTAGTGCAATCTTCCTTAAAGACATCAATTCAACTTCCATCTTTTAATTTACTTAAAGACCGTTATAACTTGTTCAGTGCCACCGAATGAAATTTTCATTGTTAAATCAATGAGGTTCTTCTTTCTTTTCTTTCTTCCCAGAGAATAGCAATTGGGTATATCATTGCAGCTTTATGTGCAATTTGGCTTTCAAGTTGAACATAGAGCAAAACAGGTTTTCTGAGGATCTTCTATTATTGGCAGTGGTAAGTTTTACATATTACCATTACATTGAAAGTTTCCTAAAAATTTATGAATTGTTGTTTCATACACTAAGGTTAAATGCTTTTGGGAAGAACTACTTCTTTCATATATGATCTTTTTAAATTATTTTCATCATTTATGGTCTCCAAAATATCAAATGATATGTAATTGTTCACAAATATGATCAATGACATTCTTGGACTACTTATTGATAAAGAAAAATTTATTTTGCAGGTGTGTTGCACTTGCACTTTCTACAATATACTTAAGCTTGTTGTATGGTTTATATGTGCCAGATTGGCAATTTGAGATATCTGCGCCAACATATATGCTTCCAGCAAATTCCAGCTAGATTTTTAAGGTGAAGAACACACAACTTCATTTGGTGCATTCTTCTTTGAGTTCCTTGACTGTTGGGACTGTTGATACAAAGTAAACTGTCAGTTTCTAGTAAATACTTTTAAAATAATTATATCACAGCTTATATCACAGCTCATGCTATGTCTGAAAGACTACTATAAAAATGGATTCCTTTGTACAGAAACTTAAGATATGGACCATGTGTAACCATACTCTAACTTAATGCATTCCATTTCTATCCTATCCTATTTGTATCCAGTGTACATTTGACATTATTTGGTGCTGATGTTACAATTTGATGTTCTGTTTCAGTGGGGTTATTGGTTTCATGCTTTGGTCTACCAATGGACCTCGAGTTGATTTCGAGCACCCTGTCAATCCTATGGAAACTATTGATAATCAGAGGCGGCCATTAAAATTCTACAACTCAGAGGTTTGTCAACTAATTATTCGTTCTTCTTTTCACTGCACTGCAGAGTATTATGATTGTATCTGTTGATTTAATCAGTCTGTTTTGTATCTGTTGATTTCATTAAATGAAGTACTGGTGCTGGTTGAGATATAAATGAAGTCTGATAGTAGTTTTGGAGTTTGGTATCTAGATACTAGCTTTAAGGTTGTAAGAAGGAAGGTTTTTGACTGCTATGGATTATAGGATGTGATTTGTAGGATGTGGTTCAAGAGACTTCAATTTATCCATTCTTATCACTGCATTGTAGAGTATTATGATTGTATCTGCTTTGTATCTGTTGATTTAACCAGTCTGATGTTTCGTGGGGGATATAGCAATTGTTATTATTTATTGCATTTATCTCCTGCAATATGCAATCACAACTGCCCTTTTATTTAATGAAACTATATGTTGATTTAATGAAGTATATCTCAGAAAGATATTTCATTAAATGAATTGTGATAGTAGTTGAAATATTAATGAAGTCTGATAGTATATATAAGAAAGATGTTTCGTGGAGGCTGTAGTTGATTTTTTTATTTATTGCATTTAAATCCATTTGTTAAATCATAACTATCCATTGTCTTTTTTTACCTATAAAATGGAAAAGCTCAACACAATTGTTGTTAGTTGTTAGTCTTTACAACTTGCTTTTTTTCCATCGTTCTTCGAAAGTGTGGTGATCTCAGTGCTATTTTGGGGATTTTCAAATAAGGTAATTCTTCCTTTTCAATGATATGTAAAGTTTGATCCCCTTAATTGAAATTTTGTCCTAGTTTGATATGAATAGTTATTTTCTTTTGAAAGGCCTTGTGTTCTGAAAATTGAATTTAAAGGTAAGAGTTGCTTTTATATTCTGAAAATTGTATATCAATTTTTATTGTATGCGTTGGACCACAAATTGTTGTCCAATATTTCTATTAAGTAAGAAGAATACACTTATATCTCTCCATAACTTGGCCACAAATAGTGGTGACTGGTGACGGCAATGGCATGAAATCATGGAAGCTGAGACTAATAATGTGATAACACATCAAATGAGACTTGCTATATTTTGTGGGATGTTTTTGATAGTGTGGAGATCGAAAGAAGAAACAAGTGCTTATGTGTAATAGTTGTGTAATATTTTTGACTACTCTATAATCATAACACTTCTTTATAAATTTATGTTTTTGAAATGTTATAAAAATTTATGTTTTTGAAATGTTATAAATATTTATGTTTGTTTTTATTTATCATTTTCTGATATTGATAAAATCTTTATAATTGAGTTCAATCCTCACAATTATTTATAGTAGCAATTATTTTCTGCGCACAAACAAAAGTGAGATGCCAGCACCTATTGTCTTTAATTATCTTTTAGTGGCCCCAAGTTTAGTATTGTAATACATGTATAAATGGTGTGTCGGCTGTTGTATGCTATTCAAAAGATATTAATGAAATCTATACCAATCTTTTAGTTCATACACGGAATTAAAAAAAATGAATTATAATATTAATATACAGATCATTCCTCTTCCTAGTCCTCCTCCTACTTGATCGTCTACCTCCCTGGCATCCAATCCGACTACTTCAGTTTAACTCAAATTTGTTATCTTAGTCTAAAAAACAAGGTTGCTCCTCTTATTAAACTCTTAAAATTTATTAGGATTTGTTAATGGTACAAATCCACCTCCTCCTCAGATGATTCTAAGCATTGATCCTCCCCTTTCTTCCATTGAAAATTTCGTCTATCAAGAAGTATTTCTCAATTTTATTGGTTTTTCATCTTCCTAACATGTTGAAAATGCCGTCTATCTGTCACTTTTGGAGCTTTCTCGCAATGACTTTGAAAAGATTCATCTTTCTATTATTTATTGTTTTAATTTGCAAGATACTTAAAATTTAGACATATGTGTGAGGTAATAAGGTATTAAAGCATAACTTCTTAATAATGTATTTATATAATTTTTGAATAATGTTGGCTCCCGAAATTTTTCTTGATGAATTACGCATTATTAAAATGAATTATGAGGATTGATGGATTCATTTTTGGGAGTTAATTATTTATGTCAAGGTTAGTAGGATTTGTATGACATAGGTTAATTGAAGTTAAGTATTAAAAGTTGTAAGATTGAATGAAGGGCATGTTGGAAAAATCGGGTTTCGGAAGGATTTTGGCCTCGCACGTCGCGACTTGCTCATGTGCACGTCGCGACGTGCTCCAGCATCGTTGCCACGACGTGCTCCGGCGTTCTCGTCGCGGCGAGAGGTCATTTTCCTGCACAGACATGCTTTGGTATTAAGGGAGAAATGGGCATAACACTTAAGGGTATAAGTCATAAGGCATTAGGCAAGGGGCAAAATGGACATTGCACACTTATTAAGAGTATAAAAAGAAGAAGAATAGATTGTTTTGGTTGAAAATGAAGGAGAGTGTCGTGGAAGAGAGGAGAAGAAGAGAAAATTAGGGTTTTGAAAATCTTGAAGATTTTGAAGACTTTGAGGCTAAAGCAAGTAAGTATACATCTATTCTATCTTGTTTTGGTTGGATGAAACCTAAGTATAGCTTAAAATGTGTGTGAAGTTGATGATGAATGAAGTAGGAAAGTGTTCTCTTTTAGGGTTAATGATCAAAGATAGATTTTGATGTTTTGTTTGTGATTTTAGGTTGGCATGAGCTTAGAAATGAAGTATAAGAGGTGATTTAAGGTTAAGATAGGTTGTATTTGAAGGATAGGAAGTGTTTGGGTGAAAAATGCCAAGAAAACATGTTTTTGGACGTTTCTAGGGTTGTACATCGCGACCTGCGGTAGCACACGTCGTGACATGCACCAACATCCTCGTCGCGACGTGCTCCAGCTCCTCGTCTCGGCGAGCGTCCATTTTCCAGCACTGACATGCTTTAGTATTTTGGGCATAACTTTTGCTGTAGATGTCTAAATGAGGTGATTTTTGATTCGTTGGAAACTAGAGACATAGGGCTACAAGTTGTATAAAGAAATGAAGTTGAGATTAAGTTTATAAGAATTTCAAGTTTTGGATGGAAGTTGAGTATAGATTATTGTGTCAGCA
>JAOQMQ010000004.1:13501305-13511865 GCA_027563845.1 Erythroxylum subrotundum
TAGGGCGCATGCTCGCAGCCGCAGACGCGTCTGCCGACGTCATCTTCGACTGTTAAAAAAAAAACCCAAAAAGTCCAAATTTCCCATAAGATGTCCCGGGGTGTTTCGGGTCAGTTTCCGAGTTCGGGAAATTTATAAAGTAACCTTTTTCTATTTTTCTGGATTTATTACATTTGTAATAACTTAAGATTTAGCTTCAGGAAAAGGAATTAAGGTATTCTAAATCCGATTTCGATTGAATTTTCATGCTTCGAACTACGTATGAGGGAGATACATGAGGGTCTCGTGTCTCGGATCTCATTTTCAGTGTTTGGGATATCACGATAATCAATCAGAAATAGGATTTATGACATTCTGAAGAGATTTTTGAGTGAATTTTCGTGCAATGAACGTGCCATAAAGGGGATACGTAAGGTTCTCGTATTTTGGGAGGTCGGTTCATTATTCGGTGACACACGATAGTCACTCTACTGAGATTTTTCTTTGACGAAGGTGTCAAATAAAGTTTTCGGAGAATGTCTTCAGCACGTGTGTGTGACAATAAGAGATGTGCATTCAAAGTTTAGCATTTATTGAGATTACATTGTCACATACGGTATGCCCATGAAGGATGTGAGGATGACATAAAGATGTATCCCTTATGTTGGCGGACTTTTTGAATGCTGATGAGAATGTAGTCACCAAAGTGGCCTTTCAAGTCAGTATTTGAATTGTTTTGCTTACATGTTTGGGGATGTCTCTGATTTTATGTTTGGTTATTCTACCCAAAGGTGTTGGCCTTACATAGAATTTTGAGATGTGCATAAAGGCATTCGATAGAGGATGACTGTTGTTCAAGTGATCTATTTACCCAAAGGTGGTAGTGTCATGAGAGTTGATAGTTTGTACTCTGATCGCTTTTATGTGTGGAAGTCTAATTACATATATTATGTATTCAGCCCAAAGGTGTTTCATAATATGTGTGATCGGATTTTCAGGAAAGGTACTATTAATGGCTTTAGTATCGCTGTTGTCCTACATTAGTGCTGATTTAAAGATTATCATCTAGAAGTCACCTTTCCAGTCAACCAAATCAGTATCTCTATTGAAACCCTTGCTGTTTCAATATAAGGAATTAGATGAGGAATTAGACAGAGGATGTTTTGAAGGTTATGGAGATAGGATTGAAATGGCCATATGGATGAGTAAGCCATCTCCAATTACATCCATGAGCTCGATAGCTCATAAAGCAGCCTATGAAGCTTAGGATTGGTCTAACAGGTTACATCTGACGGCCATTAAGAAATCCATACCTAACCATCTACAAAGTGGACTTCCGAACACAGAGATATAGCGAAGGAGTTTCTTGATAAAGTCTCCCAGAGGTATACTGTCTCATCCGGTGTTGAGATAAAGTATTGTTCTCCATAAAGCATACAGAGGAAAAGGGGAGCAATGGAGTATTTATAAAGAATAGTTTATTTTCACAGTAGGTGAAGATATCGAGACTTTAACACTTTGATATTCCATCGGGTTGCTGAGGTGGAGAAACTCAAAGTGTTACTCCTACAGTCCTCGAAGCAACTTTAGGGAAGACAAAGATGAAGCTCATTAAGTTCAAAGGTAGAAGTTCAAATCTTCTCCATATACTGACGCTGGTCAAACCAGTTCAGGTAAACGTCCTTAGGACATAAAGAAACCAGGAGTATGAGGTTTAGAGGGAAGACTGAGATCATCAGGTTATTCTTTGGTTTTTCAATTATGAATTTGCGATAGTCGCATTCAGTATAGGTGACTATTTAGTGGAACATCTGATCAGGGTGCTTCCACAATACAGTAATTCATATCTGGGATAAAGCCAAATAAAGGGAATGAGGAACTGATGGTTCACAGCAATAAAGAGATGAAAGTAATACCTATAAGGGGTGTATGTACTGAACTTTACAGTAAGGTTCATAGGGTTTACACGACACATTTTATATGTGATCTTTGATCAATTCAGGACACTGAAGGTTAATGTTTTGCATCTAATGCTTCTGTTGTACAGTTGCTGTTTAATGCAAAACATAAAGATACAACTTTCTTGTCATATGGTTAGTATAGAATGTGTCTTATCCCGAATTAGATGTATACTTCTTCGTATCATGCTAAACAAGGTATGAAGGACCTGATGAATGAGAAGTCATACATGGTGTGACATAAAAGTTTAAGTCACATTTCCAGAGCTAGGATTGGGAGATTGATCAAGGAAACCATTTCTTAATTCTAGATTAAGGTGATCTGGAACATGTACTGACGATCACAGGGGTAAGTTGACTAATAAGGACACTGGGGTCAACTCATACTTCTAACTTGTTGAGTCTGATACATAAAGATTTCGGTAGACCTCATACAATTGCATTGTGCAATTCTGAAAGTATTCTGACATGTCTTGGTGATTATTCCCATCAAAGTCATGCGTTCTTGCTTAAAGTCTGAAGGTTGAGAACCAGTTGGGAAAATTCATCCAGATAGTCAGATTTGACCATGGAGGAGAATATCATAGCAAACATTATGGTTCAGAACTTTAAAAGTCCGTTTGCCAGATATATGAAGTCAGTTGGAATAGTGACTTAGTTCACTATGCCGAATAGTTCAGGACTTTAAAACATCAATAAGGCCTATTTATAATAGTCAACAACCCTAATCCGAAACCTAACAAGATTAGGAAAATAAAAGACAGAAAATAGCAAAATAGTCTTAAAAAAAACACAAAATTAGGCCCCTACTTTAGGCCTTGTTTCGCATTCTGTCGCAAACCTTGCCGCGGTCAAGATCTTCCATGTAATTCAAAGCTAACTGGTCCGCATCAGTTCTGTTGACAGCGCAGTGCACCATCCTATGTTCTGAGTGAAGCCTCCAAGCTAGTTGTGTCACTATCTCGAATGAGGCCACCTGCTGTAGCCGAGAATTGGGCACAAGTGCATGCACCATTTGTATTCAGTTTAACCCAACTTGGCGGTGGTCTACTTCAACCGATGAATTGTTCTATGCAGGCATGGAATCCGGTGTTGGCCTGGCTCTACCTCTCGGTGGCCTTGTGTATATGATCTGCAAAAGACAAAATGGAAAAAGTGGGTGAGGTAGGCCACACAAAATGAGGATCAAAAAGAGACTTATTCCTTCTTGTCCAGAGGAACCAGCAAGTCGTTCCAAAAATAATCGTCCAAGCCTGGCCCTGAATTTGCCGATGCTGTTGGAGGTTGAGGAGAAGCCAGTCTCTAGTTGGTAAAGAGAAGGATGCTGATGCGACGAGATCTGTCGAGAGAGCGTCCCACACTTGACGAGCTATGGTGCAGTCTCTCACAGCATAGAGGGAGGACTCTTCTAGAGGACATTGGTGACAGGTGCTATCAGGAGTGAGATATTTACGGACCCGTTGTTGATTACTACGTAATCGATCTTTCGCTAGTAACCATAAGAATGAATGAATCCGCTGTGGTGTCGGCCACTACCAAATTGCCCGCCAGACCCTGTGCGTATTCGTCCTTGTGACCCATAAGCATGGAGTAAGTGGAAGCGAAGGTGAAGAGACCATTGTCGGACGCTCCCCAGATCAACTTATCCTGTCCCAGATATAGCTTAGGTGGAAACGTGCCTGCGATGATTCGGCAAATTGACGGTGGGAGATAATGTTGGAAGGCTGCCCAATTCCAATTGCCGATGGGATCCACGAATTGGTGGATACTGAGGCTAAGATGTGTGTCTGGGATGGGATGAGTAGTATGGGAGATGAGTGGTCCTACTCCCGTGATCCAAGGGTCAAGCCAGAAGCGCGTCGTAATTCCATCGCCAAGCCGCCATTTCATGCCTTGTGACACAATGTGCCATGTCGCCTTAACGCTCTGCCACACCATTGATCCCCCTGTGGAAGTAAAAGAGTTGGGAAGATGATTAACGTCAAAATTATATTTGCCAGAGAGCACCTGGACCCAAAAAGCATTGGGGTTGGCGATCAAAGACCATCCAAGTTTAGCTAGGAATGCATCATTCGTTTCCCGTATTCGTCGGATGCTAAGACCCCCCAGCTCCTTCGACTTACAAACCTCCTCCCAGTTAACTAAGTGTATCTTCTTCTTGTCGTGAGACGAGCCCCACAAAAAATTCTTCTTGGTTTGTTCCAGATCATCACACAGATAGCGTGGCAGCCGGACAGTCTGCATTGTGTAACTCGGGATAGCCGCTAAAACTGATTGGGCCAAGGTGACGCGGCCAGCGAAAGACAACTTGGAGGGGGACCAGCTAGATAAACGTTTATGGACCCTATCAAGAATGTACTGATAGGTTCTTTTACTAACTCGTTGGTGCAGGAGAGGAACCCCAAGGTACCGACCTAGGTCGGTTGTCATGGGGAATCCTAAACCGCGGCTTAAGGAATGACAAGTCGAGGGAGGGATATTCTTGGAGAAGTAGCATCTCAATTTTTTTGTGTTCACGTGTTGTCCAGAAGCCTCATAGAACGAGTCCAGAAGATCCCGAGTGACGTTCACTTGATCGATAGAAGCTTCGGAGAAGAGAATGAGGTCATCAGCAAAGAATAAATGAGAAAGGGACGTCCCATTTCTGCTCAATTTGATCGGTTGCCAACTGCTGTTGGTCACCGCTTAAGTAATCGCATGGCCAAGGCGATCCATGCAAAGAACAAAAAGGTAGGGATACAGAGGGTCTCCCTGACGAATACCTCGGGAGGGCTTAAAGACCTCGCTAAGCTCGCCATTCCAGTTCACTTGTAAGGAAACAGTAGTGATGCATTTCATAATGAGCGAAGTCAAAGAGTTAGGAATGCCAAAATCTATCAGGGTGTCTTGGATGAAGTCCCAAGCTAGACGGTCATATGCTTTCTCTAGATCCACTTTAATGGCCATATGCCCCTTCTAACCAGTCTTACGTTTCATAGAGTGGATCACTTCTTGGGTGATGATGATGTTATTGGTAATAAGACGGTCGGGCACAAAGCTGCACTGGGTAGGGGTGACAAGCTCTACAAGGTAAGGTTTAATCAGATTGGCTATAATTTTGGTGAGAGATTTGTAGAGCACAATGCAAAGAGCAATCATCCTGAACTGCGAAATCAAAGAGGGGGACAGAGATTTAGGGATAAGGACCATGATGGTACGGTTAAGCTCTGACTCCCAAACTTCGTGGCGAAAGATACATTGTAAGAAAAGAGTCAGGGAAGGTCCAATAGTGTACCACTGGGATTGGTAGAATAGAGTTTTTAACCCATCAAATCCTAGGGCTTTATTAGGGGCTATGGAGAAAAACACTGTCTTTATTTCGCCTGGGCTTAGCTGACGAGTGAGATCATCGGTCATTTGGTGCTGGAGATGTGGAAAATGTCCATTCTATGCCAAGTGGAGGGGGACTAGCCTTCGGACCGGTACAATTCCTCTAGGTAACTCTGCACTAGTCCTCTGAGAGCCGTGGAATCGGTAAACACATTACCATTAACATCAGTCAAAGAATAGGTTCTTGATTGACGACGTCGAGTACGGGTGATTGCGTGGTAATATTGTGTATTCCGATCACCCTATCCAAGCCATTGACTCCTGGAACGCTGGTGCCAGAAGAGCTCTTCTTGATATAGGACGTGTTCTAATTCAGTCTTCAGGTATTCCTCGAGCGCTTGGAGGGAGGATGATTCTGAGTCTTCTAAAGGTTTTTGGATGCCCGCGAGGCGAGCCATGAGCCGCTTTTTGCGGTGAAAAATGTTGTCAAAGTCAGTGTCGTTCCACTGTTGAAGCTTAGCCGAAAGATGTTTGATCACACCACTAAAATCTGAGGTACTGGGGTTCCAGTTTGCAGCTACCACTTGTGCAAAACAATCGTGGGTAAGCCATGTGGATTGAAATCGGAAGGGGCGCCTTAGGGGAGTTGGGGGGGGGGGTCTGGAGCATAAAAAGTGACAAGGAGGGGTCGATGATCTGATTTAAGAAAAGGCAGGTGGGTAATACGGGTAGTAGGAAATGCTGAGAGCCAAGAAGAAGAACCAAATGCATAATCTAATCTAGGTCTGATAGTACCCCTTCGCCACGTGAATCTTAGACCGGAAAAGCCAAGGTCCTAGAGGTTACAGTGAAGCATACATTCTTGAAATTGATTGCTAACTATAGGTTGGAACCGTGAACCTCCATGCTTGTCTGCCCTTTCCAACTTAGTATTGAAATCCCCTCCCAGAAGCCAGTGGGTGGTAATGTGCCTAGCAAGGTTCGACAGGTAATGCTAGAGGAATTTTTGTAATGCGTAAGTCGGGCTCGCGTAAATAGCTATAAATTCAAACGACTGTTGGTCCCACTCCACGCGTGCATGAACAAATTGACGGTGAGCAATATGAATGCATACATCGATATCCTCCTTCCAAAACAGTTAGATACCTCCCGAATAGCCCGTCGCTTCAATTCGGAAGGAATTACTAAAGCCCAGAGCACGGATATCTTTCAATGCTCGCTCACCGCTGATACGAGGCTTGACCAATACAACGAGATGAGGCTTGTGGATTTGAATATAATTTCTCATGATGGGCTTAAAGGTCCGACCTCCAGCCCCTTGGCAATTCCAGATAAAAATCGTCATAAACTCGTAAGAATAAGAGGGAACCTAACGCTAAACTTGAGTAATGTGGACTGCTTGCTCAGCCCAGTCTTGACAATGAATTGTCAATTGTGTGGGTGCTAGTTCTGCCATTGAAGTGTCAGATTCAACATTCGAATCCTCGTCGCTCCTATGCTAGAGAGCTGGGTCAGGAGGTCGGGGGGAGTTGAATCATGAAGTTGTTGGTGAGGTGTAGGGCCCATTGGGTCGATGGGGTCTTCGTCCATATCGCCGCTACCCAAACCCGCAGGGGTTGGTATAGGAAATGTCGGGTCCGGTAAGACTAGGTCCCCATACGAGGGTAAGGAGAGTGCGACATGCGCTGGGCTGGGCCTGGGGCTACTATGACCCTTTGGACTGGGCAGCTGCAGCTGTGGGCATTGGTTTGGAAGGCCCACAGTCTGCGTGGGTGTGACCTGGTCCAAGGAGGAGGCCTGCTGGGGTTGAGACGATGTCGTAGTCTTCTGTGGGCTTTTAGTTCCAGTTGAGAAGCTTCGCGTGCCTCGCTGCTGTCCTTCGTCCCTCAAGGACGAATTAATAGTGGATTTGGACTTGCTATGGTTAGGATTGGACGAGACTTGGGGAGCGTTGTGGCTAAGAGGGACAACCATTGGGGAGAGATCCGTTAGAGCTTCGATTGACTCAGTTGTGGAGAGCACCGTATACCGCGAGCCTTGAGGTCCAGGGGATGTCGTGTGGGTTGAGCTATCACGGCAGGGGTCTGTGGTGGTTGGTGGATTCCAGCGAGCCCTCCGAGTGACTTGCATCCAAGGTCCATATTCGACTTGACGGAGTGTACCGGTGGAAGGAACTCCACTTGATTCGGCTTGGGCTAGCAGTGGCGAGGTACCGGAGGAGGTCGTCGGTTCTGGAGGGGTCTCGGGTCGCGGGAGACAGGTCGTGGTATCGTGCCCGACCCTGCCACAGCTTAAGCAAATTTGGGGGAGGCCTTCGTATGCCACCTGGATGATTTCCCTGTCTAGTTCCACGATTGATCGAAGAGCAGAACTAATATCCAGGTTGACTGCAACACGCGCAAAGCGTCCACGGTAAGTCTGCTGAGTATTGGTATCAATCTTCACCGTTTTTCCTACCAGATTTCCGAGTGCAGTGAGAATTGAGGGATGGTATCTGGCGATGGGAAGCTCTGGGAATCGAACCCATGCTACAACGTGGGTGATTCGGCCAGTTGAGGGTCGAAACTCCGAAACCCACGGTTGGACCTAAAGTACATGTCCGACTATAATTCATGGACCTTGCGTTAAGGTATGAATGTAGTCTCTTTCCTCTTTGAAATTGATCAAATAAAATTCATTTTCGAGGTCCACGGTTTTCAGGAGGCCCTTTGGATGCCACAATGTGAGGAGTCAATCACGGAGCATGTTGAATCCTAGTTTGCATCCCAACAGCTTGATCACTACTGCATTGGCCCAGACATTGTCCAATTTGCCTCGGAAGGTGGGGGACAATTCAATACCCAAGCCATGTGTTCCCTGAACAAGGTTAATATCTCCTTCATTCAACTCAATGGGCGCCTCTTCTGGCCAAGTGAAGTCATTCACCTCTTTTACCGGATTGGTGAGGCCAGTGACCACTGCACTATAGCTCAGGGGATGCTGTGTTGTTGGCGGTATTCTAACTTTTTTTGCTGTGTGAACATTCGAGTCCCGTGAGTTAAGCGAGGTCATGGTGAATTGAGTTTCAGTGTCAGCGTGGTTGAGAGCTCTTTCAATTAGGGCATAATTAAAGAAGAAATGATGTTTAATTGTTATATAAAATAATACTTACGACAGCCAAGCGAGAAGTAAGTTCCACCAAACTTTCATTTTAAATGAAGAAAAGGTGTAATTAAAGATGACAATTGGTCGAGTAGGTTAAATTTATCATTAGCTTAAATGTTATTTACTTCTTATTAGAGTTCAGTTTGAACTTATTTAAGTTAATTTGAAATGGAGTCATTTAATATAACTAATCAAAGGAATATTATTTTATTTTTGAAAATTTTAAATTTATAGATTAAAATAACGTTATTTTAGTCAACTAAATTAAAATAACATTATTTAATGCAAAATTTCGATAGATTAAATTAAATTTTTAGTAGGATTTAAATTATCATGATAGGTGAGAACACATTAGAATTAATAAATTTTATTTGAATTGAATCTTTTACTTGATTTTATGTTGTTGGTTTGTTAAATGATTTACTCAAAACACATAATTTATATATTATTATATATACCTAATGTATGAATGTATATTCTATTGATAAAATTAATAATTATTGTTTTATTATTGAATATATAATAACTTCATAAAATATATGATTTAAATAAATCTTATGTTCACAAATAAATTACGAACCTATTTTCAATTTTCAATTTATGCATATCCAAGAAGGTCAGCGTCAAAGCAACAATAAGCTTCACAGGATGGTCCCTGAAAAAAGTTGAAGTAACAGGACAAACCGATACATGTACCCTATCCTCTTCCATTACTCTCTCCGAAATCGGGGGTTGCCTTTGCCTGCCAAAATTTTCCATAATTTCCACTTCATTTTTATAGTATATATTAAATATATTATTTATAAGTAATACTTTATAAATTATATATTTTAAATAAATTTTAAAAATAATTAATAATTACTAATACAATTAACTAATAAATAGTGAATTTATCATATTAATAAGATTTTCATTTAATCGAAATAATTACAAAATTTGAATCCAATTAATAAGATGAATGTTTTAAAAATTGAATCGGTTCGATTGATTTAACAGTGAAAATTTTGAGCCGGATATCATTTTGATTCAATTTTTATTTTTCCGGTGCAACTTAGTTTAATAATTTTTATTGTTAAAAATTAATCTGATTATTAATTAATTTGTCAATTTTTATAAACAAATAAATTTTTATAAACCAAAATAAATAAATAATTTTTATTTAAAATTTTTGTTTATAATAAACTTTAAATTTTTCAATGAGTGAAAAATATCTTTTTCAATAATTTTTCAAATATTTCAATTTTATTTAATCTTTAATCAATTTTATAATAATCTAATATCGGTTGAATCTTTTAAACAATAAACCTCTCGTTTTATCGAATTAACTTCTGGTTCGATCTTGAAAATAATAAATAAGACTATCGAATCATTAAAACGATTTTGATATTTATTTATTTATTTATCCACTTTGATTCAACAAATATTTATGAGTTTTAATATCCTCGAATAATTTTTTTAATTTTTAAGTGAATTATTTTAAATGGAATTGGGAAATGTAATCTCTTAAATTAAAAAATAATTGGACTATCTTTAAAGATAATATTGGCCAGTTCCCTTTTGTAAAATCAAATTGTCTTGTTCTAGTTGAGAGGAGTGACGCAAGTAATCTAAACTCTTTACTTAAGGCTTTTTTAGGGAGATTTTGAGTTTGAGTCGCTAAAAAGGAGGGGAAAGGAGAATTTTCTTGTTGATGATCCTCTAGCTCCCTAGGCATGTTCCTTGATCGTATCAATTATAGACATCTCGCTTCTAACAGAAGTGTGAGAGTTGGAGCTATTAGAAAAACTGGGAACCTGATGCTAAGCAGGGCCAGTAATCAATCAGTAATTGACCAATTAAATATGTAACGACTCTTATAAAAGTGTACAAATTACGTAAAAATCTAAAAGATCTTACGATGCGTATGGTTGCTGTCTCCGGTAGCTGGAGACGGAACGGAACAGAAACTGGAGACGGTAAGGTGTTTGGTTATGGTGGACAGAACAGAGAAAACTGTCTCCGTCTCGAGGACAGAATGTGTTTGGTTGTAGGGTACAGAACGAAAAAATAGTGCAAATGATGAATATGCCCCTGGTCCTTAATATGATTAGTAATATGTAATTCATTGATACTTTTATTATGAATGGTTAGTATTAGTTTAAAAATTAACAAATAATAATAATAACAATTT
>JAOQMQ010000004.1:13511965-13531585 GCA_027563845.1 Erythroxylum subrotundum
ACTTAATACTGAGGCTAAATGATGATCATCTTTTCCAGTAACCATCATACTATCATAATACTTTAAAATGTACAAATGTATATGGAGCAAACATAACGATCCCCTAACAGGCAGTGTCTAGCGACATCAATACACCCATGTTGTATACTTGTGTTACAAACACAAGTGGGTGAAGTCCTTTAGTTAAAGGATCGACTCACAATTCCTTAATCCTCAGTTCTTTAAATGCTCCCCTTTATGTCACTTTTCTATGTCAACATCCTTATGACCAACTAATTGATCTTTAACTACTATGTGATATTCTTCGTTGTCATCAAACAACACTGTAAGAAGAATACTACAATGAAACTAAATGGGTCTAGCTTCTAAATGGACTACAGACAACTCAGAAGTTAAATTTTTGAGTTAACCGTCTGCTAAGCAGCCTCTTAGCATGCATTATGCATGCCTAGTCGAGGAAGTTACACGTGTCTCTTTAACACACTTCTATAATTATATACCATCTGCAAACTTGAATTGTAACCTTAAGTGAACTTTCGATCATCCGAACACATAGCTAACTTTAAACCTGAATTCCCTACGAGGTTTAGTCTGTTGACTTTACTGTATTTCAACATATAATCATTGGTTCCTTCAAGTATCTCAATACTCAACTGGATTAACCAGATATTGACCAAACAGTCAACCAGTAAATGCAATGTCCTATCTAGTACATAGCCTAGCATACATCAGGCTATCCGCCATACTAGAATACGAAGCATTCCTCATAATCTCTCTCTTCAGTTTATTCTTTGGATATTATATCAAAGATTATCTCTCACTGTGAGAGACAGGTGTTACACCAGGTTTACTGTCAACTGTATTAAACCTTTGTAACACATACTCAATGTATGCATTCTTTGAGAGATCTGGTGAGTGTTGAGATATGTCCTGGTGAATCCAAATACCTAGGACAGAAGATGCTATACTAAGGCCCTTATGTCAAGGTTCTTGACCAAAAGTTGCTTATTCTCACACAACATGATCAGGTGACATTATGTGAGCACTTTACCATCCTTATGCAGTGATAGGAAGATAACTTTGCTCCCCTTAACTCCCCTCAACTTCATAGTACAGGCATCATTTAACTTTAGTTTCCAAGAAGCCTGAAGAAGCCATAACCTCATTAAAAGTAAGGTATCACCTTCAGGAAGTTTATTGTAAACTATATATTGATCTGCATAACTCCAAACCATGTCAGTACTGTCTGGATTCTGGGACCCTACAGATTGTACCTTATAGACCACTTCATAAAGGTTCTTATTTAGGTAGATGGTTATGACAACCATCTGATGTAACTCTATATCATCATAAGTTACAATTGCTTGTTATCACTCAAAATGTATCCTTCGAGGATACGAGAGAAAAGGTAACACAAAGTCAACCTTTTTCCCTGAGTGAACCCTTAGGCAATTAAGCGAGTCCATAAACCATTGACCTTTATCCTGAAATCCTTTAGGTCTCAACTTTATTTGTAATTGACTGGCTTGCAGTTTCTGATGCAAATCAACTAGCTCCCCTGACCTTACTATGCTTCATGGCTTGCATTTCGTCATTCATCGCATCCCACCACACATCCGCATTGGGTCCAGAAACAGCTTCTGTAAACGTAACTGGATACATAATATGTCTAATAACATAGTCCCGTACACTTGACAGACTATGTTGTCAGATGGGATAGCAGGTCGTCTCACTCCAGTAGATTTACTTAATTGTATTAGATCTTGTACCCCCAGGAATCCCTCTGTGTACAGTTATGGGTTCCTGTTCCTGTACAGGTTAGGTACAAAAATCTAGATCCACTAGATCTAACTGTATGAGTAGTGGATACGGGATAACTGTAGTATCCACCCTGCTATCAACCGAAAGGTCAGAAGATCCACCATCGTCATAGACATGATATTCCAGAAACTTGGCTGCTTGTGATTCCACTATTCTGGTCCCTCCTTATCTACAGTCAAATCTGTAGACGTAAAGTGAATGAGATCTTTTACTAGATAGCAATGAAGAACGAGTACGCAATATTTCTTTATAAGGATTATCCTACCGAGATCCTACTGAGGTAGGGCAGCCCTTTACACGCTTGTTCGCAAGGCTGAGTTGTTCAATTCCTAAATAGGTAGATCAGTTCTGCTCTGCATTGACTTCTTTAAGTCCTTTAGGGTGTTATTATGCCTTTCGGCAATACACCATTTGCTCAGAACTATTCGGTATAGTGAACCAAGTCACTATTTCAACTGACTTCAAATATCTGGCAAACGGATTTTTTTAAAGTCCTGATACATCATGCTTGCCATGATATTCTTCTCCATAGTCAAATCTGACTATCTTGATGAATTTTCCCAACTGGTTCTCAACCTTCAATCTTTAAGTAAGAACGCATGCCTTTAATGGGAAGAATCACCAAGAAATGTCAGAATACTTTATAATTACATAATGCAATTGTATGAGGTCCACCGAAATCTTTATGTATCAAACTCAGCAATTTAGAGGTATGAGTTAACCCCAGTGTCATTATTAGTCAACTTACCCCTGTGATCGTCAATACATGTTCCAGATCACCTTAATCTAGAAATGAGAATTGGTTACTTTGATCAATCTCCTAATCCTAGCTTTGGAAATGTGGCTTAAACTTTTATGTCACACCATATATGACTTCTCATTCATCAGGTCCTTCATACCTTGTTTAGCATGATACGAAGAAGTATATATCTAATTCGGGATAAAACACATTCTATACAAACCATATGATAAGAAAGTTATACCTTTATGTTTTGCATTAAACAGCAACTGTAAAACAGAGGTATTAAATGCAAAACGTTAACCTTCAGTGTCCTTAATTGATCAAAAGATCACATATAAAATGTGTCGTGTAAACCCTATGAGCCTTACTATAAAGTTCAGTACATACACCCCCTATAGGTATTACTTCCATCTCTTTATGGTTGTGAACCATCAGTTCCTTATTCCCCTTATTTGGTTTTATCCTGGATATGAACTACTGCATTGTAGAACCATCTTGATCAGATGTTCAACTAAATAGTCACTTGTACTTAATGCGACTATCGCAACTTAGATTCATAATTGATAAACCAAAGAAAACCTCATATTTCTGGTTTCTTTATGTCCTAAGGACGTTTACCTGAACTGGTTTGACCAGCATCAGCATGTGGAGAAAATTTGAACTTCTACCTTTGAACTTAATGGGCTTCATCTTTGTCTTCCCTAAGGTTGTTTCGAGGACTATAGGAGTAACTACTTTAGTTTCTCCACCTCAGCAACCCGATGGAATATCAAAGTGTTGAAGTCTCAATATCTTCACCTACTGTGAAAATAAACTATTCTTGATAAGTACTCCATTGCTCCCCTTTTCCTCTGTATACTTTATGGAGAACAATACTTTATCTCAATACCAGATGAGACAGTATACCTCTAGGAGACTTTGTCAAGAATCTCCTTCGCTATGTTTGAGTCCGGAAGTCCACTTTGCAGATGGCTAGGTACGGATTTCTGGTCGTCACATGTAATCTGTTAGACCAATCCTAGGTTTCATAGGCTGCTTTATGAGCTATCAAGCTCATGGATGTAATTGGAGATGGCTTACCCGTCCGTATGGCTATTTCAACCCTATCTCCATAACCTTCAAAACATCCTCCATCCAATTCTCTGTCTAATTCCTTATATTGAACCAATAAGGGTTTCAATAGTGACACTAATTTGGATGACTGGAAAGGTGACTTCATGATAATAATATTTAAATCAGCACTAATGTAGGACAACAGCGATACTAAAGCCATTAATAGTATCTTTCCTGAAAGTCCGATCACACATATTATGAAACACCTTTGGGCTGAATACATAATATATGCAATTAGACTTCCACACATAAAAGCGATCAAAGTACAAACCATCAACTCCCCTGACACTACCACCTTTGGGTGAATAGATCAGTAGAGCAACAGTCTTCCTCCATCTAATGCCTTATGCACATCTCAAAATTTTATGTAAGGCCAACACCTTTGGGCAAAATAACCAAACATAAAATTAGAGACATTCCCTAACATGCAAGCAAAACAATTCAAATACTGACTTGAAAGGCCACTTTGGTGACTACATTCTCATCAACATCCAAAAAGTCCGCAAACACAAGGGATACATCTTTATGTCATCCTCACATTCTTTATGGGCATACCATATGTGACACTATAGCCTCAATAAATGCAAAACTCAGAATGCACAACCTTATTGTCACTCACACGTGCTGAAGACATTCTCCGACAACTTAATTTGAGACCTTCGTCAAAGAAAAATCTCAGTAGAGTGACTATCGTGCATCACCGAATGTTGAACCGACCTCCTGAGAAACGACAACCTTACGTATCTCCTTTATGGCAAGTTTATTGCACGAAAATTCACTCAAAAATGGCTTCAGAATGTCTTAATTCCTATTTCCATTGGATTATCATGCAATCCCAAACACTGAAAATGACACCCGAGATACGAGACCCTCATGCATCTCCCTCATACGTAGTCCGAAGCATGAAAATTCAATCGAAATCGGATTCAGAATACCTTAATTCCTTTTCTGGAGTTAAACTTTCATTTATTACCAATGTAATAAATCCAGAAAAATAGAAAAAGGTTACTTTATAAATTTCCCGAACCCGAAACACCCCGAGGTACTTTACGGGAAATCTGAAATTTTTGAGTTTTTTTTTGTACTGTAGACCCTGTCCGGCGACGTCATCATAGACGTCGGTACGCGTGGCCGCGTGCCGCGCGTGCACAGTACGCGTGGCCACGTGCCGCACGCGCTGGCCACTGTGGGCGGGTGTCATGCACGTGCGCCCCCACGTGACGCGCATCCGCGGAGCCACGTGGGAGACCGCGTGGACGGCCCGAATGGGAGCATGCACGGCATGCGCCCGCCGTTCCACGCAGTCGCGGGGGCGGGCATGAGGCGCGCGTGCAACGGCTGCAGCCGCGTGTCGGCTCGCGATTGGCGCGTGCGCCACACGCGCCTGACGTACACGGCTCCTCCCGCATACTATAACGCTGTTGGGCGCGTGTATCTTCCTCTTCTCCGATGCCGGTAACGATTTTCGACATCTCGGGACTCCGTTTTTCGCTCCGTTCGACCCGTTTTCAACCCGTTTTTCGTAGCTAACCTTATGTAAACTACTTTTACGCAATCATTCACGCAAAAAAGCTGAAAAACGAATCAAAAACAACGAAAAATCAAATGAGATGAAAAACTGAAAAACCTCCGTTTTCGGCAATCCGATCACGTAACCGCTCTGATACCACTTGTAAGTACGTAAAGGGAACCTTATTACGTACCCCCAGGTCCAGTGAAAGGATCAAAAACGAAGGTAATGCGGAATACCTGGATTCAGTTCCATCTCTGATTCCGATGCCGATTCCGAGCTTCAAACGACTCCGAATCTCCCGGGTCCTTTAGCGAAAAGTGCTCACCGACTCACGGGCAACATCTTTCTACAGTTTCCTCAAGTTTCGAGCTTCCTTAACGGGTCAAGAACCTTATGCTCGTGAACGTTCTCTGAGCAACTGCAGGAGACCTTACCTTTATATAGCTTCCATATCGGGCTTCTCCATTATAAGGACGATATGGACCCGATCCACACTAATCGGGACCTATTTTCCACCCGGACTTCGACCCCTTGAACTAGATTATTTATTGGGTCGCTTTATTATCTTTATCAGGATCAAATGGCGTAACTTAACCGGTAATTTATTTAAAAACCAAATTGCAATTATGTTAGTCCAACTTTATGAGACATTGACAAAATTGCCCCTAAGGACAAAAATGTCTAACACAAGAATCCCCTCTTACTTGGGATTCAAAATTTAACGTAGTAAATGCAATCCCCTTTTGAGTTCAAGAACAAAAGAGATGTTCCCAAGAGATGAATCTGAATAACGAAAATAGTCATTTACAGAAGACAAAAAAAAAACCCAGAACTTATTCGTGGCCGCATTGGAATCACGAACTTACAGAAGACAAAAATCATGAAAATAGTCACTTACAGAAGACAAAAATCACGAACTGGATAAGAGAATCACGAGCTTGAAGAAAAGCCCAGTCAGTTTCAGGGGGGGGGGGAGGCTCATCAGACGTCGAAGAAGGAGAAGTTTCGAGAGGCTTAATGTGAGTATTCGTGGAATAGATAAAGATAAGTAGGATGTAGTTTTATCTATTCCTCAAAATTTAAGAATATATATTCCTGAAGATGACCTATTCTGTGTTTGTTTCTAACCAGACACAGGTTTAATAATATACTAGGAATATGTTTAGAATAGAATTGTTATTCCATTGAATCAAACATCTGGTAATTCCTTGATATAAATAGATTTTAATATTGTCCTTAGATTGACGTATAATTTGAAATTATATATTTTGAAATACCAAAGGTTCGTACACTTTCATAGTTTCCAACAAAGTGTTTAAAGATTATCGAATTTGAATGTTTATTAATCATAATGAAACCTTTGTGCACTGTATAATTATCACTTCGGGTTGAATTAGGCTCTTTCTAACTCTGCTTTTCTCAATATGGCACAGGAATTGGATTGTGATAATGCCTTCTTTTAAGTTCTAAACACTTTTTTTTTTCTTTTGGTCTTCAATGAGAACTTCGCCTCACTGTATTACCGTCGTCGTTTTGCCACTAAAAATAAAACAAAAGCGTACTAAGATGATTTACAATAAAATGCAAAAGCACCCGTTTTTATGATCATATATATATATATATATATATCTGTGTGTGTGTGTGTGTGTTGGAAATTGGAATGGTTTAGACAGTCCGCTCGCTTAAAAATCTCATGGTTGTGACCTTTTTCTTTTTCATTTTACCTTTCGTTCGCTTTCTTTAGTTTTTATGAAAGGCTAAAGTGGGAGAGAGGGGCATATGGAGGAAAGAGAAAGGTGTCTGTTCAAATGACCTGAATTTATCATTATGAATATGGGAAAAGTAGCACAAGGAGGGAGAGGAATGCTGAATGAAGCGCAAAAGTTTGGTGCCTAGGGACATGCAATTGTGTGTTGGATATACTGACAAGAGAATAGCGGAGGCCCGTGCAGCTCAAATCCCATCCTTATTCTTATACATAATAATTTTCAATCTTAAATACAATAAATTTGGAAATAGAACCAAATATACACTTTTACTGAAAATTAAGAAAAAGAAATGCTTAATTTCATCCTGTAAATGTCACTCAGAAAATCAATTGGCCCCTCATCTTTATTTTGATTCATTACCTCCTTAAATTATAATCTTCAGTTTAACTCATTTGGTGCGTATGGGAATTGGGTCATACCCGCCCCTCACACTCACACAGACGAAGAAAAACACTTATTGTAACTTCAGTATTAACACAACCCTCTTCTTAAGCTACTTTGCTCCAAGAAGTCGTAAATAATCACAAAACACCTCTATCCTTGTTAGTCCACTGAATTTGAGGACATTGTTATTTCTTCTTATTCAGAATTTGAGGTTCAAGGTCCTGTTGAAGCAAAATAAAATTGAGGAAGATAGCTGTATTCGAGTAAAGTTTGAGGAGATTAGTTATTTTCAGCAAATTAAATCATCCTAAGTCCTAACTCTCTCCGTTAGAAACGTCCCAGTAGAGGGACAAAAGTGTAATTCCAGTCTTAAATGGAAATTGGAACGGTGCCATGCGTAAGGGTTTAGGCTAAGACAAAACGGCTCAGATGCAGATCCTGCATTTGTCAATTGTGATAAGTGTTAAGAAGGCTATGCTATCGGTCTCGTCCTTGAAAACACAGGCAGAAATGGTGTGCGGAAGTGGAACTATATAATTTTAAGCCTTCCCAGTTCGCATGAGGTGATTAATGTGATTTCTATCACGAGTTGCATTATGAATACTTCCCCAATCTTACATTTTTATTCATACATGTTAATATATGCATAAATCGAACGACCAGAACCTATCAATACAAAATGCAATATCACATCTTGTGTCTAATACATACAATTATAACAGTGAACCTGGATTAACTGAGACTACAACAGGGATGCGAAGATTCGCGCTGATGCAAAGTCATCACAGCATTCTTTCCAATCATCTATGCAAGGAAACAATGGGTTGGACTTGAAACATTATACCATTAATTCCAAGGGTTGAAGAAACAGAAAGTCTCTTTTATATTCATCTCTTCGGAAAGCTCAATGGGGTTTAATTTCGTGTGTGCCATTAGTAACATCAAAATGCAAGTACACTCATTATCTACTACACTTTTGGCTTCTTAAAGCAAGAGAAGCTGGCAATTAATTCATAACTCCAGAAATATTGGCTTCAATCCAGATACACAGACTTTTCCTTTCTTTGGATATTAGGATAGAATGTGGGAAAAGAATAAAAATAAAGATACATACACCATACCGTGACATTAGCAGGTCAAGAAACTTGCATAGCCCTGACTCGAGCAGTCAATTCTCTAACCTGGCTCCTCAAGCGTTCAGGATTGCAGAAGAAATCAACAAAGGCACGTCTCTGAAATCCAACTTCCTGGGAATGATGCTTCACAATCTACACACCAACAGGCGGCACAAATTAGAGTATTAGACTACATATGCACAAATCAACAAGACAACTAGGATGCAGAGAATATTAACTGAATGTAAATATATGCACAAATCTCACATTCCATGTCCTTGTCAGGATTTAAATCCTAAGGAATGAGATGGTATTCCTAAGTTCTTGCCATCAGGTCAAACCGTTGGTGGTTCACTTCGGATTGATCTGTAAATTCTTAGCTGGCGAAAGAACCATGCTAACATCAAAATTGATGTTATGATTTTGAAGTATTTCTTCACTATTATTTCCATTGTTTGCAAATAAAATATCCTTATGGAAAATCTATCTAATGTAAATAGTACTTGAGAAATTTTGTTTCAAATTCCTGCGGGCTTTCAGAGAATTAGTGGATGTTGCACCCAGCAAACTACATTTATCTCATAGTTACAATTGCCTGTGTTTTCTTTGTGCTTGAAAGAACCCACATCTTATATCATATTAGAATAAATAAATATTTGTGTTATGCTCCAATCCCAAGTCTTGAAAGAGATATAAATGAAATATTAAACTTGTCCTATCAAATCTAGAAAGTCTTGTTCTTTTGAGCACGAAGATAAGAGAAGCCATTGCAAGCCGGAAATACTAAGCACACTAAAGGTGCAAAAATAAAGGGTAAATCATTGAGAACTGTGATAGAATGAGCACCTTTATGACATAGTTGCCACTTATTTTCATTTTAATTGTTATATTACCAAGCTATCAGTTCAAAAATAACAATATTTCTTGTGCTGAAGAGAATTATAAAACAAAAGAAGTCAACAATAGAAAATGGCAAATTTAGATTACCTCATTCTTCTTGCAATGTTCAAGTGTCACCTCTTCAAGTGCAGCAGATAGTTTTGCATTCACCTTCTCCATTTCATCAAGCTCCTTCATCAGTGGCTACAGATGCCACAGGAACAAGCACATGAAGTAGAAAATAGAAGATTCTTCTTTCCAATAAAGATCAATAAACATTTTCCGAAAGATTGTTCTTATCTAGGAAATATTACCCACACCCCCAGCCACAATCAAAATGGAAATTTAACTTCAAAATACACTATGAAAATTCTCTAAATCTTATCACAAGGGTGCAACATCTCTGAGGAATTGTGTTGGACCAACTTCTCATCGTAATATTTTTATTCTTGGTGATATTAGTAAGTTAATATAAGAAAAGATCAAATTTAATAAAAAGGATAAAGTGATCAAAGAACCCAAATGAATCAATTGACCAATCAAACGATAAAGAAAATGAGCAAACTGGATCAAATATGCAATTCAAATTTAAGTAAAGAACCCGGAATTAGAAGGAATCCAGCAATTCAAGATGTAACAAATAATTGTAAACTTTCTTGTTATCTTGGCTATTTTAATGAATTTAGAGTTAATCATTGCATAATCATTTGTATATAGGACATATTGCATATAATATATCATAATCATGAGAAAAATTGAAAAGGTATTAAAGAAATCCTCTAGATCATCAAAACACTTTTTGATAAATTTTAAAATAGTTTTAAATCAATTTTTTGTCAATGAAACGAGTTTTAATCTTTAAAAGAACTTAGTTGAAAAATTAAGTTTAGATGACTTAATAGGTGCTATATGACATTGTATATAGGTTTAGACTACTCTCTCTCCAAACATTGTAAATCAGTTACACCATTCATCAATCGAAGCACTATTCACAGGCTAATCGGAGGATTATTACTCACTAGCCAATAACCTCTCTGAAAAAAGGTTAGATTCTATCTAGCTAGGGGTCCGACTAACTGATACTTCAACAAGTGGTTGTCCAGCTAGCCGAAAGTAAGAAACTGTCTAACTAAACAGGCTTAAATAGTTAATGTATGAACGACTATTATAGTTGATTTCCGGTACAAATAAACTACAGATGAATTGTGGGAAGAAACTTTGACCGACTAGAAAAAAGTTAAGAGGCCTGAGAGAACATTTAAGTTAATGTGTGCATAATATAACCTATAACAAAGAAAATGTTGAATAGAAGATTTCCCTTCACCTATTGAAAGAAGAAGATAGCAAGTGAAACTTGAGGAGTAGAAATAAGCCAATGATTGTTTGATCGAACCACTATAAATAGATTTCTCTTTCACTACTCTCTTTTATTATTCTTATGTTTGTTTTGCAATTGTTTTATACGAATTTGTTATAATCATTCATTAATTTACAATTAGGATAAAAAGCAAACACATATAATTCATCCCCCTCCTTTTCATGTCGTCTGGGGACCAAAATTGTCACTATTCTAAGGTCACCTCTCATTAAAGGCAAGCTTCTTAGCTCCATAAAATAACTTTTAAAAGCCCAGTTTAGGCATCTAAACAGTTGATGCTACTATAGATAGATTATAACTAGATGGTAATCTTGCTATAAAGGAAATCCATTGAAAGCATAACCGTGAAAAGTTGGCACTTAGTAGTGGCATTAGTGTTAATACTCTTTACCAGCCTTTGTTGCATTCTCACACCAAGTCCGAGAATCATACTTTCACTGAAGCCACATCAAAAAGTCAATAGGAAGTTTTTTTTACATGCTTCAATGTTGTAGATTTGTCAAACAATGATACACACTAAAATATTCAATCCCAAGTGCCAATACTACTGAAAGGATGAAGAAAATAGAACCATTATTTAACAAGTAAACAAGACAGTTTATGAAAGATGGATTAGTAGTACCCGAGGAGTCAATATTGGCTGGGCAGTTGTTGAAGATGCAAATAGTAATTGCTGCAAACTTTGAATAACTGTGCACCTAAAAAATTGAAAAATTAAGGATTTATCATTTTCATATCTCAGTATGCTTGTTGGTTCCAAAAGACACCATAAGAATGCAAATGCTAGTAATGAATATGATAAAGCATCATTCACATGGAATTTCACTGCAATAATTTAAAATAAAACTGTGCACTTGCTTCTCACTGCAAGATAACACAATGGCTATACCAACAATAGGTGAGAAGAAGTTTCTGTTCAAATAATTCCACCTTAGTAAAACTAAAAAAGAAAATAAAATAAAGCAAGAAAAGATGTAAGAGTAATACTACGATCTTTAGTAAATACTATAGCTCACAGTTCATTGATGCATCTGTTTCTGTCCTCCGGCAATGAATTCTCAAGGTCAGACTGAAGTGTCATCAAGTCTGAATGAAGACCAGATATCTGCTGTACAATTCCTGGAGCTGATACATATGTCGATAATCCAGTTTGAACATCTAAGGAAGCAAACAAGAAAAGCCAAAAGTTAAATCTTATTACCACAAGAGAAGTTAAGCGTTGTACATATATATAAGTTAATGTAATGTGATCAGATATTAACAAGGTAAGGGGGTCCACCGTAATTACTTGAATGGATACTTAGAAGGTCTCTGATACCATGCAGAAGTGTATCCCTATCATCCACTGCTCCTTGTTCTTGAAAGTCAGATGCAGCTTGAGTCAATGCCATACAATGACCCTGAAAGAATAAGAACATCAACAAATACTATTATAAAGAAAATTGGTATAGTTAAATACAACTAAAAGTTCATAAAGATGTGGCTTTAGTAATGTTCCAATATTACATACAATCTTTTGTCTAAGCCCAATCTACAAATTTGAAACATACCGAGTCTGATGGTTGTTATCAATAGCAAAAAGAATTCTTAAAAATCTATGGATGGCTGTAGTTTAGATTCACAGTCAGTGACAAGTTTACAAGCAATAGCTATTGTATTGTTACGTTTAGAGAACAAAATAAAAAGGAATCTTGGTAAAAGAAAATTTTAAACCATATTACCACTCGGCCTCTAGTTGCTGAAAGGTAGGCTTGAAGCTCAGACTCGATAACCTTGAGTAATGAATATGCTCCAAGCATGTTCTTCTTCTCCATCTGACAAGCTATTTTTAGGAATTGATGCCTTGCTAGGTGATTGATTAGGTGATTAATTAACTGCAATGAAATATCAAGATTGTTAGCACCAGTATGGTTATGGGTCTGCTTAAGCTGAGATGGCTTTCATATGTAAACACAGACCTATAAACACAAATCATGTTAATTGTGTGACTTCAATTAAAATATTCCAATTTCCTAAAGAATTGGCAACAAAATGAGAAAAGAAAATAGGGATGCCAAGCAGTAAGCAAAGGCATATTCTCAATAATGAACATGATATGAGATTGAATTTTCATATTTAAGTAATAAAAAGAGCAATGTAAAGGAAACATAACCATTGACAATATTACCATTTTCTGTCGATTTATATAGTATTCTTGCCTCATGACTTTTAAATCATAGTCTCCTACAAGAGAAAAAATTTCAACAACATTAATTTCATGACAAGAACTGTACACAAAAGAACAAATAATTGTTATCTTCTCCCAGCTATTTAGCACTTATTACCTTGCAAAATGTATGTATCTTGAAGTTGAGCAAGCTCCCAACAAAGATCTGGAATTGTCTGCAATGTCAATCTCACTTAATACATATACATTGAAAAGGAAATATTAGTAAAGTTTCCTATGGGCTAGTCCAATTTCTCAACCAATCAGCCATATGTCCACTAACCTAAATCATATCTGCTTAACAAGTATTGATGTCATCATCAAACAGCCAATAACATCTAACCAATTACTGCACTAGATCCATCATATAACATGTCCGTTTGACCAATGATAAAACTATGGGATTCCCCTATCTCCAATGGCTTACTATCATTGTTTACTCATAACAAAGTCCAAAATCATCAACAGAACCATCTTAACACCATGGTCATACGTCCAATTCTTGTACTGTATCTTTTAAATAGCCCATAAATAGTATGACTTCTCACAACCAGTAATCAACTGCCTCTCGTTATGTGCATCTTTAAGTTTGATCACCTCAGATTGAAATTCAAAAATTATTCTCCAATCCACAAAAAGAACAACATTCTGCTGTTATTTGGCCCCCTCAGCAATTACCATGTAGCATTTAGGATTTTTGATATGTTTCTTCTAGATTAGGCATTAATAGACAGCAAGCATTAATTCTGACCTAGTTGATATTTATATGATTTCACAATGTAATAATTAATCAAGAGACTCTAGCTTGATGTTTGGTACTGATCCATAGAGCACTCAGAATACTAGAAGCATTTTGATGAATTTGTTACTCCATTGATGAAATATTAACAATTTTTGAATCTTGATTGAGGCATAAAGTTCAAGCAACAGTTCTACGTTTCCATCAAATTTCCCACCATGAATAATGCAAATTGGAAAAAAAAAAAAAAAAAAAGAGCAATTCCGGCATCAAATTTTGATTAAGTATCAAGGATCATAACCAAATTTCAGACTGAAGAACTTTGATCAAAACCATGTAAGTAATTAGGTTTCCCGCAAGTCTTCTAGCAACTATGGGATATTGAGTGCAACAATATAAAACTATATATAAATGAAAGGAAAGAAATTCATGTAAGAACCTCAGATAACAACTTCTCTTCTTTGTGATGTAGATTTGAAAGTTCTCCAACCAATTCAGAATGCTTTCTCCTGATCATTCAAAGCAGATATGAAACAATTAGTAATAGCCAAAAAATTTACCTATGATATAAGAAAAGGTATGGGCAGTTGAGGAGAGAGAACGCAAGCCGAACTAGGCAGCATTTAGCTGTCAAGGATTAAAATTTTCCTTTGAATAGCATGCTCACATGAGATGGCAGAACTTATGCCTCAGTGTTGGTGAAGAGACTGGAATTAGCTCCCTCTTAAATGTAATAGATTATTCAAATTTTCCTGTAAAACATCTCCACTTCGTGTGCTTAAAGAATTACTAAATCATGGTTGGTGTCCAAAATTTCAGTTAACTATTGTATTATCCATTGGGTTATATACATTACAATGATTAAAAGCAGAACACAACAGGTGCCACGCACATTCCAGTTCAAAACTATTTTCATAGTAATTCACACGAGAAATTGTTTAGCAAGTATGGTAGAAAGTAAGCTATAGCATGAGAGAATTTTTACTAGGAGAAATCTGGACTTGTTTTTTGTACTTCAAAAGTTTTTTTTCATGAAGAATTTACAGCAATTGGAACAACAGAGCCTGAAATGGAAGCACTTAAAACAGCTCCACAGACCCTTTCTTCAGTTGCTTGGGGCTCAAAACTTAACTGATTTATGGCGAGAAGATTATTGCATGCCATTTTCTTTGATATTCAATGAGATTTACATGTCATTTGAGCTAAGGCCCTTTAGCATGCTTTCAAAGAAAATGTTACAGTACTAAAGTCACCATTAATTATTTAGTCAGGCCAAAGAAGTGAAATAATACAGTACTTCGACAAGAATTTATGATTGTCATAACCATTTGCATAACAGAACCCAATAAACTCTAACAAAATTGAAACAAGTAAATATATTGTCTAATAGTGGGAGGACTCCGCATTTTGATCATTGGAACCCAAATAGAGACGATGCCAGGCATGATTAAGTTGGTGAGATATCTTTTGATCTTCTTTATCAAACACCCAAAGATGACGTAGAATGTCCATCCTTAAAAATATTTTTCAGTATGCCAAGCTCATATAACTAATGTATGTAGATGAACCAAAGGTTAATTCTAAAATGAATGGATCCAAGTCAATGCAAACATCTTCCAAAGTCATGTCCAACTGAGAAGAAACTATGTCGCAATATCTATCCTGGAAAAAAGTTGAAACTTTGATGAGTCTATACTTGATGACACTTACAATGATTTTAGATTGAACAATATATCAAAAATGTTAAACAAACTGAAACAAATTCTAAGAGTCAAAATTCAATGACCCTATAGCTGTAGTCTATCATCGTAATGCAGCGAACTTCAATTCTTAATTACTCAAGTTGGGGTTCCATTTGTTTAATATAGACCCACTGAAATGGATATAAATGATTCAACCTATATAAAGTCATTATGTTCTACCACTAGGTGGAATCCTATGTATAAGTTTTAACGCCTAGGGTAAAATTTCAACTTAAACAGCTCAAGTAAACCATGAATAACGTAAATCTGAAAATTTACCTGAGAGAATGGAGATCAAGATGAATGTGTGCTTCATCTGAAGTTACTTGAGATTTAAGTGTCATCAAAATAGCTTGTTGCTTAGCATTCTCAACCTGGGCTTCTACCCATTGCCTTTCACTTGTTCCGAATCTGTCAATTTAGTGCTCTACAGATTAGCCATATGACTTCATATCAAACAGGACAAACATAATCAATATCAAGTACAAAAAGCTGCATTAAGAAGAATAATAGCTTCCCGCCCTCCACTAGCCCCAAATTCTTTTGGCCACTAACAAGAAGCCTAGTAAATGATTCCTATAAAGGCATAATCAAAAGAAAAAAGCAATTTCATGTCCATTAGAAAGGCAGGCAAAAAGAGGCAAGTACATTGGAAAAGACAGACAAATAGCAATACAAGATTAACTAGAAATTAACTTGAACTACACTTCAATCGTATGAGCTTCTTAAGGAAGTAAAAATATCAAAATCAACAATCACAATCAGTCTATTGTTGGCATATATCCTGAGAAAGTAATCTGCACAAGATTAAAGTTGTTGAACAAGAAACTACTCAAATAATTTATGCAACAGAGTTAACATAGGATAAAATAACAACAAAATTATTGAGTTAAGACAAAAAATGGGTAAGGCAAAATAATGCATTTACATAGAACGAAGCCGTTGCAGTTCAGACACACGTTGATGATGAGATTTTTCCATATCTCCTGCATTGCCTATTTACAAACTGAGTCAATATCAGATACATGGATGTATACATAATGCATATGGTGTTTGTGCAATTTAAATATTTAATGTACTAAAAGCATAAGAGTGGAAACACAAACAAATCAAAGGCATAACTATAATGTAATCACGACGTGTTAAAGAGTTGTACATATTTCTACAACATGAGGCATATAAAAAGAGTTTTTAGGAGCTTTTATGAGTAAAAGATAACAGATTAACTAAAGAAGCTTAAGGAAATATACCTCGAACTAAAATATTTGACATGTCATCAAGACTAACCCATGAACATTTTGATTTACCCTCCTCAGCAACTAAAGGAAATGGACCCTGGGAGTAATTTCATGTCAATACCATCACAAACAGGGAGCATGAATGTATTAGCTTCTTCAAAACATTATTCACAATACTATTGAATACAAAACCACCTACTGAATGTATTGAATTCTCAGCCGAAACCCCTCTCAAAACAGAAATAAAAAGGATAGATAATCACTAAGAAAAAAGCAATTGAATCACAGTCTATAAAATACTTCATCTGCATTTCAAGACATTACAAAACAATTACAACCATCATAAACATCATCCTTCCAACAAAGATCACTGAAATGACAAACACTTGACATGAAAATTTGATTGTCCTAGAGGACCAATATGTCATAGACTCCAAAATTCATGAGAATACAAGTCTACATCTACATACCGTGTCCAGTTGCTTAGAAAACCAAAGATTTATTTCCTTCATGCAAGATGAATCACCAAGCAAGTATTGGTGAAAATCAGAGTACGCCAAGTAGATTCCGTCTTCTATGAGAAATGAAAAGAACAAATAAACACAAAGGAGAAAATGCAAATGTTAACTTTCAAATTCATCTGTAGAAAATGCATTAAATAAAAAAGAAAAGAAAACATGCAAAAATGTAACAGAAAAGTTACCATCTCCAGAGTGATAATGAGCCAACTCTTGTGCTGTAGATGCAATCCTTCCCAGAACTTCATTCATCTATTTTAAAAAGACAATGAATTAGCACCAAGTTTCTATGACCTGTTTCCTGATTAAGAACTTGATTTTGGCACGGGAAGAAATTCAACTGAAAAGAGAGAGAGAGAGAGAGAGAGAGAGAGAGAGAGAGAGATAAAGAGTAAGGTGTTCACGAAATTAAGAATATGGACTGTTATGCACCCGCAAATTTCTTGCTGAAAGACTGTCATCTACTGCTGTGAGGTATCCATTAACAGTAGAAGTTGCAGCAACTCGAGCCCGTCTCCCTTGAATCAAGGCTGAAGCCTGGACAGTAAGCATATCAAACTGAGACTGCAGATGTCTAAGCTGTCTCTGCAATTCTAGGGCTTCTGCCTTGTATGCCACAGTTGCATCACTGAAGATTAAGAAGAACCATCAGTAATAAGATTTGCACTTAAACTGCAATTTTGAAAATACAAACATGTTAAAAGTAATATAAAGTCAAAAGAGTAACTAATACATGTTATCGTCATCCATATTTTGACTTATGCTACCACGGCATGCATCATCATTCCATATTTCATCCCCAGATACATGATAAGTTTGATCATTCTTCAGTTGTAAATTATGTGCAATAAAAATGAAATAACTGGAATTGATGAGAAGGTATATAACAGCTTGATAAAGACATCAACTGATTAACTCTCTGGGGCAGCCCTTATTTGCTAGTCGTGATACATCCTACCAGACATAAATGTTAACCATTATACAAGTAGAATCCAGAAGGAAAACCCAATGACAGATTCCCAATGTCAAAAACATATCAACAAACACAGACCAAGGGAAAATAATTTCTTTAGTAACTACCTAATGGCAAATGCCTCCAAAAGAAAAAAGTTAAAGGAGCAAAGCACATCACCGAATATCTTTTAAAGCTTCTTCAGCTCCAAAAACAGCCTCCTGATCGTCTCTCCTGGATGAAAAGGCTGAAATGCTATCATAAGCGAAGTCCAAGTCTTCACCCTGGTGAATCACAGCACAGGTCAAAACTTGCTACTGACAAACATTGAGAGGATCAGCTACGCAATGCAACACTCTGTTGCATGTCACCGACAAAGCCAGATAAGGCCTTACAGTTGGTCATAAAAATGTTTTACACCTAAAATCCCATTATCTTTTTAGCAGTTGGGAAGAATAAGGCCCCAAAACAATCCCTATGTATCGCAATGTAGAGTAATGGAGACCAGAATCACGTAGCAAACAGTGGGGGTGACTAGAATAAGGGAAAATTAAAACAAGAAGCAAAGGAATTGTACCTCCAATAGCTTCCCTTCTTGCAAAAAGTGTTCATACCTAGATAACCAAAAAAAAGAAGGAAAAAAAAAACAATTTAGGCTAAACGAGTGGAAGTTTGGTAATGGACATAATTTTGAATAAAAAGAAAAAGAGGGGGAGAAGAAAAGAACTGACTGAGAGAGTTGGGAGAGGGAGAGGACGTTAGAGGGGCGGAGGCTGGAGCAGAGCCAGTCGAGGATGGGGCGTGCGTCGTCATACTGGAAAGGCCACTCGAAGCTGTCGGGATCCAATGCCTCTGCCCCTTGGTAACCCAATTCTCCCAACAGGGCGCACAGTCTAGTTCCGCTCATCCCTGCTTCTCCAAATCTAATTTCTGTTTTCTTTCTATTTCAAATTGTTTCTTTTCTCCATGGGTTTTTTGGCGCCGGCCTTCATCGAAGTAGCAATGTGGTTTTCAGATCTCTGACTTCTGTAGGGATGTAGCCTTCAAGAATATTGAATCTCCTTCAAAATCCATAACATTCCGATTGTATGCTATAAATTACATTAAGGGGACCAAAGGGGAGGTTGGTTCGTACGAATAACTAGGAATGGAAATGAATATACGAAGGTATAGGAAAGGATATTATCGTCGTAATATGATTGATTAAGAGGAAGGAATGATTACTATTACCATTATTATTCACAATGGTTAGTTTGTAAAAATACTAAAAAATAAAATTTTAATATAATTAATTAACATTACCATTACTATTGACAGTGGTTGATTTGTAAAAATACTAAAAAATAAAAATTTAATTAATTAATTAATTAATTAATTATAATTAATTATAATTAATTAATTACAATATAATTATTAATTAATTAATGAATTATATTTTAATTATATTGTAATTAATTAATTATATTTTAATTACAATATTTTAATTAATGAATAATTATATTTTAATTACT
>JAOQMQ010000004.1:13535793-13547281 GCA_027563845.1 Erythroxylum subrotundum
AAGAAAACTCCGAAAGCTGTAAGCAAGCGAAAGCAAAGTGTAAAGTGGAGAACGAAAGCAAAGGGTAAAAAACTCTGTAACTTACCGACTCCAAGTACTTGTAGAGGGCGGGTAGAAGAAACACGCAATCGAAGCTCTACACGCGTCAGAGTCTGCGTCAGAGCGGCGCGAACGGTTGAAAGGACACGCATGACAGTTGTACGACGGTTACAAAGACGATACGTTTCGGATTCTGAAAAGCTGTCAGAGGGCACGCGTCGTCGACAATAAATGCTCCACACGCTCACTAATGACGACCTCTCGATCTGCGTGGCACGAGCTATTGTGTAATAAGTGCTGATGCCGACCGGTTAGGGCACTCAGCTAATTGGTCGAATCGATTACGAGCTGTCCCACGAACGAGTTACATCTCAATGTCCGACCAATCACCCCAATTACGAGTCGTCCTATGTACGAGCTACAAAACCTCTACATACTCCTTCGACCCTTCTCTTCGCTCAGACTCGAGGAGTAGGGGGGCTTATGGTCGGGTCGGTCGTGTTAGGCCTGGACTCGGTCACAACGACTCGTGGGCCGATCGGTCCATTCATCAAAGATGTCAAGCCCAAGCCCGATCCATACTCACCATAACCCATCAGCAGGAGAAAACCTTCCATGCAGAAGCAGGAGTCTACGTGAAGACTTAACCCTAGCTCCCATCTCGTATATAAGGTATGATTTCATCGTGATGAAGGTACACGCACAATCATAACCCTAGTTTCTCTTTGCTCATAGCGATCCCACCTTCACCAAAAGACTTACTTGAGCGTTGGAGAGGCTAATCGGGATACAACCCCCAACGCGCCTTCTTTGTTTTGCAGGGATCTCACCGCCGAAGTCACAACAGCGAACAGTCGACTCATGGATCCAAACGGCAACGTACAGTTCAGCCAGAATCCGGCAGAACCAAATAATATTTTGATTAATAGTCTTTAGAATCTAATCAAGTGAAGTACAAGAGAATGATAAGCGAAGTAGTCCAAAGAATAATAGAGCAAAAGAGCAAAACACTGCCTCAAACTTCAATGTAATTGAATTCCTATACTTGGAGGAGTGAATTTAATTTATAAAAATAATAAGTTTCAATTACATGCATGAATTAAATTTATTCTATTTTTATATTTTCAAACAGCTTAATTGAATTCAGTCAGCCCTTTCCAAACGGCGTAAATGAATTGAAGCTTAAAGGGTAAAAGTTTACGAGATGCAGCAGCTCTTTATACCAAACAAAAGAGTACACCGGGGTTACAACATAAGGAGATCATAATGATGATACAAAGTTGAAAATTTAAGAGCCAGCGGGAGCTACATTTTTGTTTTTCTTGTAAAAAAATAGATGCATATTAATATTACCAACTAGCATATAGATACTGCGTAAATGCGCATTAATATGAATGCCCACTTAGTTTAATTCTAACGTGTTATACTATTATATAATTTTAATGTATAAATAAATATGGGTAATTTAAAATTTCGTAATCACATTATAAATATTTAAAATGTGAAATGTATATTTTATTAAAAAGGCTAATTGTTGTTATATTTAAAATATATAAGTTACACTATCACTAATGAATAAGAAAAATTAATCAGTAAAAATTTGGGATGAAATTTTTTAAAAATTAAGGAAATATATAAATGTATAAAATATATAAACTAAATTTAAAAACTCAAACAAAATTAGTCTAAAATAAATAGATATTGTGTAATTTAAATTTTTGTGATAAGATTATTAATATTGAAAACTTTTAATGTATAATAAGAAAAGAATTATGATAGAATTATTAAAAAATATAAATTTGAATATAAAAAATGAACCGGTAATTTTAGTTAGTAAAAATTTGTAACGAAAAAAAATTAGGAAATGAATTATGATCATTCACGGTATACAAAACTTAAAAATATATAAGTTGGAATGTTAAAAATGGATTAGTAAAATTAGTTATTTGACTAAAAAATTAAAAAAAATGTTAAATTTTTCGTTGTGAATTAAATATTGTAGTTAGTTAAGGTAAAAATAGTCAGATGTTACATTAATACATTATATAATTTTAATGTATAAATAAATATCAGGTAATTTAAAATTTTGTAACCAAATTATAAATATTTTAAATTTGAAATGTATATTTTATTAAAAAGGTTAAATTTTGTTATATTAAAAATATATAAGTTAGAATATCATAAATAAATAAGTAAAAATAGTTAGTCAAAATTTGGGATGAAAATTTTAAAAATTAGGGAAATGTATAGTGTAATGTATTTGTTATAAATGTATAAAATATATAAACTAAATTAAAAAACTCAAACAAAATAAGTTTAAAATAAATAAATATTGTGTTATTTAAAATTTTATGACAAGATTATTAATATTTAAAATTTTAAATTTATAATAAGAAAAGAATTATGATAGAATTATTAAAAATATATAAATTTGAATATTAAAAACGAAATGGTAAATTTTGTTAGTAAAAATTTGGAATGAAAAAAAAAGGAAATGAAATATTATAATTCACACTATACAAAACTAAATATATATATAAGTTAGAATGTTAAAAATTAATTAGTAAAATTAGTTATTTGACTGTGGAGAATAAAAACAATGTTGCATGTTTTGTTATGAATTAAATATTGTAGTTAATTAAGTAAAAAAAAGGTCAACTGCGTAATTTAAAATGTTGTGATAATATCATAAATATTTCATGTAGGTAAATACAAAATTATAATACATAAGTAAAAAAAAAACAATATCATCACTCACAGGTAACAAAGTTATTATATTTAGTTATTTCAATTAATTAAGATAATGAAAAAAAAGTCCCAAAATGTTATATTATTTGATGTATAAATGAATATTGTGCAATTTTAAAATTTGTGATCAAATGATCAATTTTTAAATTTTTAAATGTATATTAACAAAGGAATTATAGTAGAAATATTAAAAATATATATGTTAGAATATTAAAAATGAATAACAAAAATTAGATTGTAAATTTTTGGAATGAAAAAATTAAAAAAAGTAGGAAATGTAAAATGTGATGTATTTGTTATAAATGAATAAAATATAGAAAGTAAATACAAATATAATAAATCTAATTAAAAAGAAAAAATATCATCATTCAATTATTAATTTTGTAATCAATTGAATAATTTAGTTATGAATAAATAGGTAAGTATTTGGAGTGGAAAAATAAAATAATATAGGATTTTATAAATGGTTCAGGTATGCATGGATTTGTTCGTATAATTCACAAAAGCCTAAACACACCCGAGTCACAGGTCACCCATGATTACAAATCTTTGAGATAAAGTTTAAAACACAGTTATTGGTGTAACTTATTAAGTTACATCCGTAACTAAAAAATTTTAAATATTTTTTTCTTATTTTAATTTTAATTAACTCGGTATTTTTAGTTACGGATGTGACTTATCAAATCACACTTGTAACTGAAAAAATAGAGTAAAAGTTTTAAATAAATCCTACAAAAGTCGTGACAGTCACGGGTGTGTGACTTTTTAAGTTGCACGGTGACTGAGTTAATTAAAATTAAAATAAGAAAAAATTTTATTGGATAAAGTCACGGGTGATGGAGGTAAGAGTTTTTAACCTAACTCTGAAACTGTGCCCGCAGATATAAATTATAATAATGAAAGTCATGGTTATTTATGACTGAGAATTAGCTAAAGAGAATGAATATAAAAGAACGCTGGCCATAATATAATATATTATTAACAACTTAAAACTAACAACTTCTATAATTATAATTAATAATCAATAATATTAAGCATAGGTATGATCATGATTCATGATAATATAAGGTACTTTTAAAATATTTAATTAAAACAATAAAAAAAACATAAATGTGATAAAAATTAATCAGTTATTTATAAATGTGTTATAGATAATTCTTATATAATCACTAAATAAAGTTTTTTTATAAAAAGTTTGATTATTTTAAATTGAAATATAATTTAATTAATTGTGTTGTTAAGTAAACTTTTAATTAGAATTATCACGTAACTTTTGCTAAAATCAAGATTTAACTGATTAGTACGTTATAAATTCAATTAAGACCATCGTAAATGAAATCAAACAAAATTAAGTAAAAAAAAATTATGATTTCACGTTATTTAAAAATAATTAAATGATTAATTAGTACAAATATATAGGCCTTATTCATTATGGTGCATTATTAAATATTATTAATCATAATATAGTTCAATTTCTTAATTAAATATATTAAATGATAAGGATTCGCATAGGTATAAGCTATGCGAATCCTTATCTTTCAACTTGTCTGCGTTTTTATGAGAAAATCTCAAGTTTTTAAATTATTGATCTAAGTGTAATCAAATTTTAAAAAATGAATCCGTCCTAATAAAGATGCTATTTCGTTTCTGTGTTTTAAGTCATCGATGGACATCTCCATATATCTCTGTAATTAATTTGAATTCCTTTTTCAAATATGAGAAAACTGATTTTGGAGTTCAATCAAAGATTGATGTACGGAAACAACAAATCACATTGACCAGGATTTGTTCAGTTCAGTCCCCACTATTTTAATTCTCTATCAGACCAGTGCTACTTTTCTTGGGAACCCAGGACTGGACATTTGTTTTATTATTTTATGTACCAGTCTCCCAAAAGACCCAGCAGAGCAGACACGGGGTTGACTGGAGAAATATTCAAATTACAAATATCTTTTTGAAGTTTTGTGCTATAATATTAAATTCAGACATTCGACTCATCCTGTATGATTAATATGCTTATAAATTTGAGTATTTTTTTAATTCTAATTCTCATAACTTGACACAATGATCAAGGCATCTGCATAAATATCTATTATTCAACCGCTAAAATTGCTTTAGTATACGAGATCGATTACTTTAATATACGAGATCGGTTACTTCTTTCAATCTCCCACTTGTACTAAGTTAATTATTTAAGTATCTTAAACCATATCACCGTATGACGATCATGGATAATTGGATAATGAGATAATTGTATAATATTTTCTATTGTGAGTGCTTGCTTAAATAAAACTTTTATCTTAATTACCATTATAAATAAGAGAAATTGCTTTAATACATTTTTGGATCTTTGATGAGACCTTATCTCTTTTTACATGTCCAATTGCTTTAATGTTCTATAGTACATTACTTTCTTGAACAATACAAAGAACTATATCAAGTTTGTTAAAGAACTTAATCATTTCCACTAAATGAAAAATGTATTATGGCTTAACAACAACCATTTTTACATTAGAACCTTTTTGATTTTAAAATGATATAATTAAAATAAACCTTAATTAGGATTTATTTTTAAAGTTAATAACCATATAAAATTGGACTCAAATATCAACTAGCATATAGAATAATTGATATCTATTCTATATATCAACTCATATATACAAAGATCACTTAAAATTCTATAAAATGATTAAGCAAGAATGGTAATTCATACATTATTCCGAAATTTGATCCTTCTTTATTATATCTCTCGAATCGTCTTCGAAATTAGTTTATCTCAACTACCGTAATTGCACAAGTGTCCTACCTCTAACGGTATCCATAGAATTACAGAGAGAGTTGCAAGAAAACAGAGAGAGTTATGCAAGGAGTGCTAGCTCCCTTATAACTTAAACCTATTTATAATAGGTTTTGAACATTATAGTATTTTAATTGAAATTAAATTCTAATTTCAATTAAACTTTAATTATAATTATAAAAATACTAATTATGCCGTAATAAGATCAAATATCTCATATTGATTCTTATTTATTAAAGATCTTATATTTAATCATAAAGTTTCTCAAACTTTACAATCAAGTCCAACTTGATTAAAATATCTTTTTTAACCCACTCTTTAGTCTTATGTATGACCCATTAAGTTTCTAAATATGTTAACAATGAATATAAATTATAACCTTAATCATAATGAGGATTAAATAAATTAAACTTCTTTAATTATCTAATTGAACACTTTATATCTATAGGTCTAGCAACACATAATGATCACTAAGTATTTAGGAACGTCAAAGTGGTTTTGATGAACCTTTTCGTATAATTTAATCTTTTCATCATATAATATTCTTATTAGACATAGGGCATGAAATTAACGTTTACTCTTTTTGAGTCTAATTATAACTGTTCATCATTAGTAATTGATTCAACTAATGACGTTTGTAAATTATTTTACAAAGTATCATTATACTTTGTCTAAAGATTTTTCGAATTAATATTAATCAAGAATGATGAAACATTCGTCCTAATTATTTTAGAGCGATAAATGCTATATTGATCACTCAACTATCTTCATATAATTTATATTATATCCAATGACTTCAAACTGAGCTATCATTGGCTATAATAAGTCATAAATAGCATCAAAACATAGTATTCCCTGTACAATATAACTTTGGAGATCTAAAGTCAAAGAATTACTTATCAATCATCCGAGTGAAAATTTCTATAGATATACAAGTAATGTTACAAATGAATTTCTCATAAAATGTCAGTTCAATGAACTTGTTCTCTAACAAGTACTCACATATTTGTTTAAGTATCTCCATACTTTAGTCTATGAGATTGACTACTTTCTTTATAAGAAAAATATAACATGTGCTTTATTAATGTATAGTCTTAATAGAATAATGATTAGAAATAATTTAGGAATAATACATAAATGCAATATGTACTTCATAATTAAAATCTAATAATAATTTCATTTGTAATGTATAATTATTTTATAAATTTTTTCGTGTACATCAAAACATGTATAAGATAAATAATAATTTTAAATTATTTTATTAATAAACTATAACTGACCGATTGAGCGAAGGTTATAAACCAATAAAACAATATAGTACAAGTGATGAGAAACGAGGAAGAGTGACTGACGAATGACAATTTCAACGATGAAGTATGTTTGAGAGAATTGAGAGATTTTTTATATATTATTACATCTTATATTGAATACAAAGAGACCTATTTATACACAAAAATAACATCCTATTTAGAAAAGAAGCTAGACTTAAGCCTAAAGCTAAGCCTATAATTAAGCCCAAAATGAAGCCTTAATTATATTATTATGAGCTAGATTATATGCATTAACAAAGTACTAGTTGACAATTTCATGGTGATGACGGGTTGGTGACATCTAGAGATAATTTGAACGGAGGATGATATGCGAAAAATGAGTGCTTTTTAAGAGCAGAAATTCAGTTCAAATGAGGACGGAGAGGTTTACTATATTTTTGTACCATGTTTACATGGAAAAAAAAATAAAACGTTTCTTATTGTAACAATTTTACGTCATCATAACAGCCATAAAAAAGATTTTTATAAAATATGATAATTAATCTATACTATATTCTATATATACTGTTTTATACATTGCATTATATATTTTTTATTTACATATTTATCTATATTTTATATTATTATTATTTTGGATATTTTATTAAATAGAGGTAAGATTCATACTGCTGAATCTTTCAAACCCCTACATTTCACCATTGTTGGCAGATAAGAAATGGTCTTGTTTGTTTTTTTTCTTCATCTCACGTGCCAAATTTGATACGGAATCTAGAGAGAAACACATGGTGTGCCACCTTCTCCACACATGTAACAAAAACATATCTATTGACTACGATGGATGCTGGCTGGGCATTGACAAGGTTGAACACTGTGGTACCGGCGTGTTGGACGTAACGTAACAATTACCGCTGCTTCCTTACTCCTGGCGAGTCGGTTGTCAGCGTAAACTAAAATAACACCAACAAAATCAAAATTAGTGTAATAAAGGATCGGCGGGAGAGAGAAGAAGGAAACAAACAAAAGAAGCCACCGAATCAGCCAATAAGAGAAGGGAAGAAGAACACGTGGTCCCCGTGGAGACACGAGGCCGAGAATAGCCCAGTTGGTTTCTTGTGGGAGGAAATTGAGTTTAAGGTCTCAGGTTCGAGTCTCGGCAGCGACAGTGTGGGAGTTCATCTAATGTGGTGATTTTTTGTGCGCACTGAGCATTGGGCCGCTTTCCTGAGGGGCTAGGTGAGATCAAACCGTGATTCAATTCTCCAGCGGTGGTCGGGTCTGCGACTGGGGGCCCTTGAGGTTGGGGATCAACCTTACGAGTCCAAGGAGAGAAGAATCCAGGAACTGACACGTGTCTATTTCCTTGTAAGAGAAGGCCCACCATTAGAAGGTAATTTAAGTGGACAAACTGGGGATTGCCCGTAGACCATCTTCTTTAGGCAAGTAGGCCTTCAAAGGCTAAAGAGAAGGTTCGCTCCTTTCTATAATAGAAACATCCCTATATTCCTCCGAAGCACTCCTTTGTCTTTTGGTCTCTCTTAAGCTCTTTCCAGTCTCCTCCTGAACTCAATTCTCTTTTGTTTATATACATGATACATACCTCTCCGTCTTATATTATATATATACAAACATACACAAACAAACCCTTTTTCAGGAAATTCTACACAGCCACCTTTTTCAGCTTGTTCTTCATCTTCTTGGTTTTCGTCTCTGATTTTTATCCTGTTTTCTGCCTCCTTTTGGTTTCCTTGTTTTTCTTTTCGGTTTTCTTGATTTAGTTTAAAATATTTTGTTTGCTTGAGAAAATCGACGATGACGGGGGTGTTAGAAGAAGAAGGTGTATCTCTCGATCGTCTGAAGAAGAAAATGGCTGAGTTTGCTAAGGAAAGGGACTGGGACCAGTTTCACAGCCCCAGAAACCTGCTCTTGGCCCTGGTATGTTGTTTCCTGGTAGAACGTGGAAAGCTTACAGAAAAAAAAGAAAGTCTTCTTTTCAGTTATTACTTCTATTATAATCACATCTGGTTGTCTGGTGGAACCATTTGTGAGTTGCTTTATATAATACGTCCTTTCGATCCGTTTTTCTTATATTATCTGATGAATCACTTGGTTTGCCTATTCTATATGAAGAGGAAAATATTGACACGGAAGAAAAACTCTACAATTGCAGTACTTTTCTTTCATTTTATATGATAGGGATTCGGTATTGACCAAAGTGGTTACTGCTGAGACCAGTTGGATTATATTTGAGATTCTTAGCATGCTGTTTTGGCATCATTTTATGAACGGTTGCTGAGATAAACTGCAATTTGGTCCCATTATTTTCTTTTGGTTTTCTGATTACTTGCTTATATGTCAAGTTAGGGTTTATCTTTTAAGACCGTGAATACTTTTAATCTATAGTCAAACTTGTCCAACTGTATAGATAAATCTTCTTTTATCTTGTTCTCTCACAGAAATCTTTGGAATCGTTTCTTTTTCCCTTTCTTTTTACTTTTGGTTTAATATAATAACCAAAAGTTTGGAAGAACAATCAATATTCTGATTTTGGGACATGGGTATTGCTCGAGTAGTTGACTGCATTGGCTTTACATAAAAAGAAGAAAACTTTTGAAGAAAGAATGTAACTTTTTACCGAAATGGTCTTAGGTGGGTGAAGTTGGAGAACTATCAGAGATATTCCAGTGGAAAGGAGAGGTCCCCAAGGGACTACCAGACTGGAAAGAAGAAGAGAAAGTGCATCTTGGTGAAGAGCTCTCAGACGTATTGCTCTACCTTGTCAGACTGTCTGATATCTGTGGTATTGACCTTGGCAAAGCTGCTCTGAGAAAAGTTGAACTCAATGCTCTGAAGTACCCAGTAGCCATGTGCAAAGGCTCTTCTAAGAAACTCACCACCAACAATATTGGCACTGGAAGTGGTTGAAAACTTTCACTTGTTTTCATAAAACACCTATCGAAGTCTTTATTTACCATCTTCCTTGATTTGTGACTACATATGCATATGGATGTATTTATGCAATATAGGTGCTCTTAGGGACAATTGGTTTTTTGATGATGGGCAGGTCATTAGAGTAATGGTTGTTGATAGGATGAAGGTCTCACTCGATGGAAACATTGTCGTATGGAATCATTGTGCGTTTAGTCGCAGATTTCGCTACTGTTTTAGCGACTGAATGGAATCCCTCTGACAGATTCGAGATATGGTGGCGATATCATAACATTTCGCATCTGTCGTTACAGTCATGCCAAACCGGTGTTTACTGTGAATAGCTTTTAGGAACAGATCCTTTCTAATCAGTTACTCCACTGTTATGTTAAATTTTATTATACGAAGTTTACATAAAAATAGGGGAAAATTTAACGCGAACAAAATTGGAGCATTAATTTGTTGCATAGCTTTTATGGGTTGATGGGCAGGAATGAGCTTCAAAGGAAACTGAAAAGGAAGATTCAGATAGAAGTGAGCCAATAAATGTTGCTTAATGGTACTGAGAACTTCAAGTTTGTTTTACAGTGGCACCTAACAATAACATAGTTACGGTAGGACTTGGGAGCTCTAACATCCATATGTCAAAGTAGGTGTCAAGCAGTAGTTAATTAACATTTTGTTTGTCTCAGTTGCGTCAAGGGAAAGTGGTTGCCAGTTCTTTTAAAGGAATCAGACTTGTGTCATTTTTGAAAGGGCCAAAGAGGTATCGTGATTAGCTAATGGACCCATGTAATGATCGTGATTTGCTTCAAAATATGTTGGGATTTGTAAATGTTTTTCTTTGGGTGTTTATGCATATGCAACGCTTCTATTCTGACACAGGGCACTGCACGCACTTGAAAAGAACGAAACACAACCCGATTTCCATGTTTGAAATACAGGAGATAAACTCTCGCCAGCCGTTATCATTAGTCTACAGAAGCTTACAAGGAAAGTTCAGTTTTGGCGTAAAGCTTTTATCTGACAATAAGTTCAGAGCTTCGGGTTCCTTTTCGATTTGGAGTAAGGATTTCGCTTTATTTTAAAGGTTGCAAATAAGCTGCTTAAATTGATTTTTAATTTAATATAAAATTTTAAGGATGTAAATAACTGAGGTTGCTAGGAGATCACAATTGTAAGTAACACAAAATTAACGAGGATGGGTAAAATTAAATCTAAAAAAAAAAGGTATTTAAATTAAATGGCTATGATTTGATGTAAAATAAACGGCCCAACCCTATCCCCGTATATTTTATACGAAGCAACGAAAAGAAGAATATATTGTGCATTAGGTTCCTCTTTTGCTTCTTTTGTGCAGAATCTTTCTGCATCCGAATATTAAAATTTTATTCTGCCCAAGGTTATTTAGGCCCCATTAGTCCTTAGAAATAGTACGGGCCACTTTATGGATATTTGCTTGTCTTTGGCGTTTGGAAGTCTTCAAGGTGCACGTGCACGGAACGGAGTATCCCCAAACACGTGAAAACTCAAACAGCCAATTTTAATGCATGACCTATACTTTCAACTCAAATCAGTTTTTGTAATCTAACGACTTTACCATTCTCATAATCCCATCTCATTCATTATGCATTTTAATGCATGACCTATACTTTCAACTCAAATCAGTTTTTGTAATCTAACGACTTTACCATTCTCATAATCCCAT
>JAOQMQ010000004.1:13547381-13566663 GCA_027563845.1 Erythroxylum subrotundum
CTCATTCATTATGCATTTAAGCGCCTTTTTTTTTTTTGCCAATCAATTTGATTATAGTTTAGTAATAATTATTTAAAGACATTCTTTATCTTGTACATGTTTAGATATATATTATAAAGTTTATGAAATAATTATACATTGAAAATGAAATTATAATGAGATTATAATTATGAGATTCATATTGCATTTATGTATTATCCCTAAATTGTTCATAATCATTTTTCTACTAAGACTGCACATTAATAGAACGTAAAAATATTAACGCACGTTTTAATTTTTCTTAGAAAAGAAGTAGTCGTTATCATAAGCTAAAGTATGGATATACTTAAATAAATGTATGGATGTTTATTAGAGAACAAGTTCACTGAACACCCAATATGAGAAATTCATTTGGAACATTACTTGTATGTCTATGAAATTCTCATTGTGATGATTGTATAAACGATCATTTGACTTGAGGTTTTCAAATTTATCTTGTATATGGATTACTATGTTTTGATATTATTTATGACTTATTTAATCACGAGTTGCTTAATCGATAGTCATTGAATGTAGCATGAACTATATGAAAGTAGTTGTGTGATCAAAATATAATTCATCACCCACTATAAGAAATCAGCTGATTACCGACGGACAATACCGTCGGTAAACTAGCAAGTTCCGTCGGTAAAATAAATTACCATTGGAAATCAAAGAAGGACGAATTTGTCGTTAAAACGACCGTAGCTAAAGTTACTGACGAACATTTTATTTGTTGTTCCGTCGGTAATTTACCAACAACCCACAATATATTACCAATAGGCGATATTCCGTCGGTAATTGATATCGACGGAAAAGAGTGAAGGACATAACTGTCGGTAACATGTAGCAGCGGACGCATTTTCGTCGATAAACCATAGGTAATGGATAGTAAAAGTCATCATATTACCGACAGAATATAAATATCGTTGCAAATACACTTATAATTTACCGGCGGATTAAATTCGGTCGGTACAAGCAGTAGCTATAAAATTGCACCATAATCATATTTAGCAACGGTATACGTAATACTGTTGGTAAATGAATCTACGTTACCGACGGTGTTAGTATTTTCGTCTGTAAAATAGATTGAATTTCTGACGGTATGTTGTATTCCGTGGGTAATAGGAGGTAAGAAATTTGTTGAAAAAATTCCGGAGGTAAGAAATTTGTTGAAAAAATTCCGATTTTATGATCTTGTGATAAATGCATAATTTTAAGAGTTATCAATTATCTGTGCATAATAAATTAATATATATAATTTGTTTAATCATAAAATTAATTGATGATATAACGTTAAAATCATTTTAATTGATAATAAAAACATTACAATGTACATAACTTATGTTTGTAATTGAAAGCAAATGACAAGGACAAGCTAATGTCGTGGTGATCGCGGGTGCTCTAAACTGCTAAGCTGCCTCTTCAACTGTTCCATCTCCTGTCTAAACTGAGCCATCTGCTCCATCTGCTCTCTCTTATTAGCCAACTACTTCATCTGCTCCCTCATCTTAGCCATCTGCTCCATCTCCGCTCTCATCTTAGTCATCTGCTCCATCTCCTCTCTCATCTTAGCTGTTTGCTCCATATGCTCCATGTGCTCTCTCATCTTAGCCACCTGCTCCATTTGCTCTCTCATCTTAGCCACCTGCACCATCTGCTCTCTCATCTTTGCTATCTGCTCCATATGCTCCATCCGTTCATTCACGTTAGCCTCTTTCATGTGAGCTATCTGCTCCATCAATGTGTCCACTGTGGCCTGAAGCTCGGTGACTTCATTGCTGTGCGTTGGCCTAGCAGATGCTGCTGTACTAGACATGGAAGAGTGCGAATAACATGTGTTCGCATATGAACCTAGCCCGAATATCCTTCCACGACGGTCCCTACCACCCATAACATCAAGATACGTTTGAGTCTCATTTATAGGTTATTCCTCCTGAGACAGTCACTGAATGATTTGTTGTACTTGGTCCTATTAGGAAGCAATGTTTACATTAGTAAGGGATTATTGTTAAGAAATTATAAAAATGCATTAATTTCACATACATTCAACTCTCTACATCAGGTGTTGATGAATGTTACACCGTGATATTTCTTCATATGCGTGTGCAAAAACAGTTGAATAGGTATAGGATTGATGTCCAATGACTTTTATTATTAGATGTGAACTACAATTTATAAAAATTGCTTCAATACATTATCTAATTGATAATATAAAAGGTTATATTAAAATACATGACTTAGGCTAAATTGCAATTTATAATGGGTCACAATTCATCTATGTTGTCTTAAAAAAGATTGCCAAATGGGTTCAAAAACTTATAGTATAATCAATAATATAGCATCTATTCCAAAAACATCAACTCTTAGATGCATACATTTCATCGAACACATGGTATGCACATAATTCTCATCCCTAACTATTAACAAAATCACAACATTTTTCCATTGTTTACCATCATTTCACTTAGTATACACAGCACACCATCAAATAATAACAATAAAACCCAATATTGGAGCCAACCCATCTCAACAACATTCTCCACAATTTCAAAAAAATTCATCCACGGACAAGTAGAAATCAACAGCAAAAAATTCATATATATCACATTATCCATAACATTCATACTCCACAAAGATCCAATCATAATCATCAAAGTCAATGCAATGCTGTATTCAATCAAATTCCTATAGAAAATTTTCAATAAACCCTAACTATAAACATTTACCAACCAATCATAACTATAATTAGAGTTAAAAATGATAACTCAATCCAATGTAGCATATAGAAATTTAAGTCAGCAAATATAAAGGTATGAACAATTTATCATTTATGAGGTTGTATATTAAAGAAGTAATAGAATGTATAAGAACTTAAAATTGAAATTTTAAACAAAATTTTTGGATTTTAATTTTCTTAAATAATTCAAGTTATTGTAAGTCATAGGTATATAATATTTGTGATAAAAATCCATTATACGAAAAAATCAGTACAAAATATCTATTAAAATCAACCCTAAATAAAAATAAAAAGTAAAAATTTAAAATTTAAGAGATTATCAAAATTCTAGTTCTGAAATTTAAAATTTAAAAAATTGAAAGCCCTTAAATTGATTTCTTAATTTGTAAGAGTGACCAATTAACTAAAAAAGGTTGTAATTAGGAACAAAGTCAAAAAAATCAACCCAACATTCACACATCATCGGAGAAAGGAGAGGGCGGAGAACAGGACGCTACCTTTCGTTTGGAGCGACGGAGATGACGATGCTGAAGACGCAATAGCTCGCTGGCGACAACGCACCTCCAGACGACAAAAATGGCAGACGCAGGGGCGGGTGGAGGACGAAGACTCGTTCGTCTGTCGCGGGCGCAGGCGTGGGGTGGGGGGAGGGTTTCGGGTGGTTAAATAATAACCAAAACGACGTCGTTTTGCATATCATTTATACGTTTAAATGATAACCAAAACGACGTCGTATGGTTTAAAACCAATACGACATCTTTTTGGTTAAGTTTTAAACGTTTAATGGACAACCAAAATGACGTCATATACGTCATTTTGGTTCAGCCAGAACGACATCGTTTTGCTAGAGTACAAAGCCGACGACTCCAATTAACTTTTACTAACGGATTTACCGACGGAAATATCTATCGGTAAACATTTTTGGCCGAATATAGCGACGAAAGTTTATACCGTCGCCAAAGTTATATTTCCAAACAACATTACCGACGTCTATTCTATTTCCGTTGGTAATGTCCAATGGTTTTTGTTCCGTCGGTAAAATTCTGTCGCTAATTTACGGTTCTCTTGTAGTGACCCTGAAGTAAATAGGGGGAATGTCCCATTTTTCTCGATTAGTGTTAATTAAAAAATCTTTGGCTAAAGTGCAATGATGTTTTCTAAATTAATTGAATGAATAGTTAATGGCAGAAGTCTAATATGATTAGACTCAAAATAGAGTAGACATTAATTTCATACTCTATGTTTAATCAAAACATTATACGATGAAATGATTAACTTATACAGAAAAATCATGAACGGAAAGGTCAGTTAAATCAACTTTGACATTCCTAAATGTTTGGGTGGTCACAATGTGTTGCTACATGCCAATCTTGATCTATGATTGTAAATTATTTAATTAGATAATTAAAGATAAATTAGAAGGAGTCTTAATTTTTCTAATTCTAATTATAAATTGGAATTATAATTTATAATCATTGTCAATGTATTTGTGAACCTAATGGGTCTCACATATAAATTGAGTTGAAGAGAGCAAAGATATTTTAATCAAGTTGGACTTTGAGAAATTTGTGATTAAATATGAGATATATAATAAATAAGGATTAATATGAGATATTTGATCTTATTTGGACATAATTGGTATTTAATAAATTATTTGTAATTCTAATTAAATCTTAATTGAAATTAAAATTTAATTTCAATTAAATTACTAAACATCCAAAACCTATTATAAATAGGCTTAAACTCTATGGAGCTAGCATTTCTTGCTTAACCTTCTCTGTAAGTGCTATAAAATTCTCTTAACCTGTTCTGTAGATGTTCTTAATCGTCGGAAGCTTGTGCAGCTATGGTAATTAAGATAAATTGATTTCGGAAACGGTTCAAGGGATACATCAAGACAAAAATTAAGTTTCGAAATAAGGCACGAATTACGATTTATGCTTTGTTATGATTCATGTGTTAATCATTTTATAGAATTAAAGAGATCTTGATTTTTGGAAGATCAAAGGTTAGGAAAAAGTTTCGTAATTATTTCGCTGTGACCCGGATTGGATCTCGATCTGATTTCCCAACTGTAGTATCAGAGTTGAATTTTAATTCTATAATTTGATTAAATGTTTGATTGCTATTGATCGAAATTGGAATTGAAAAACTCTAATTCTTATAATCAAATCTGATCCGATTCTTGAATAAATCTTAAAATTGTGAATACCCATATTGTTTTGGTGTTTTCTTTTTGTTGTTTGTGATGTTATGCAATTTCTGGAATAAATGAGGCATGAAGATGCCTATCGATTAAGGTTGTTTTTGGTTGGTGAGTGGCTTGCGATGAAGGAGTTTTTGCGAGCTGCTGTAAAGGTGAAGCGTGACCAAACGTGGCATTGGAGAGTTGAAAAGTTCAATGAAAACTAGATTTAGAATCTGCAAAAAATGAATCGAGAATCATGATTGGTTGTGAAACTATTAGAAATTGAATAAGAATAAGAGAAATCGCGTCATAATGGGTTGTGACTGAAAACCAGAAAACTAGAATAAGATTTGTGAAACCTAGAATCTAGAAGAATGAATTGGTTTGATTTTCTGATTTGCATTGAATGAGAACCATAATAACTGTTTTGCGTATGTTGGATTATCTGTGTTTTTGGTGAATGTATACTGTTTTATGGATTGCAAATCTAGATTATTGGGTTTTGTGGTTGAGTGTTGGAGCATTGGGGAAGCTTATACGATAGGTATCTTTGGGCGACTGGAGTTGGTTGTAGCACAACTATTGCGCTACCGGTAACTGGCTATAGCAATTGCGATGCATGGAGTCTCGAAGGCAGGCGGCAGGTGGTAGGATATGGAAGGCATGAATTTGTCTTCTCTTCAGAGGCGCAATGTTGTCCTTTGTGAGAAGAGTGTTACAGCTAACTTGGAAGAGGAAGACAATTAAACAGGGAAAGACGTTGTATGGAGATGTTGAGCGAGACTTTGTGTTTCGCAATAGGAGTAGGACATCTAGTGTGTACACGAGTGTAGCGGAACACTGTGATAGGCTTTATATCGTCGGTTTCAGAACGTTGTACGCATGTCTGAAGTTGTTATCTCTGTCATGTATTCTTTTTGTTCTTCGTCTTCTTGCAATCCTCTTGTCTGTCGTTCTTACGACCGCTACTATGTTCGAATATTCAGATACGTGCTTTGGTCAAATATCAGTAATACTATAACAATGGGTATCAGAGAATCGATTCTGGCCATAGCAATGGTGGAAGGAACCAGAGGAGCGAAGTTTAGGCGCCTGGAAGATACCTTGAAAAGTTTAATAGAGGCACAAGGGTGGCATGAACATTTATTGTTGGAGTTGCAAGATCGGAGCGAAAGGCTGTTATCGGAGGTCCAAGGGCGGACAAAAAAACTGGAGAAGGACGTGGGCGAATTACACTCGACGTTCTCCATGGAGGGATCGAAACAAGGGGAAGGCAGTAGCCTTTCGGGGTCACTGGCAAGACCTACTGCTACACCCATCAATAAGGATGACAATGGCAATTCTCTTCGTTTAGGGCGACTCGAGTTTCCTACCTTCGATGGTGACAATGTCAAACTATGGTTGTATCGTTGTGAACAATATTTTGAAGTAGACCAAACCCCTGAGAACATGAAGGTGAACATCGCCATACTTCACATGGATGAGCGAGCACAGGAATGGTATCGGCTCTTTATTAGAAACTGTCTCAAAATAGAGGCACTTGAATGGATGGAGTTCACGAAGGCCCTGAAATAACGGTTTGATGCTGAGTTATTTGATGACCCAATCGGCAATTTCAAGGCGTTGCAGCAGACCGGCACGGTGCTAGACTATTGTGCTCAATTCGATCACCATTCCAATCGACTAGCACTTTCAGAGGAGTATCTAGTGGGATTCTTTCTGAAGGGTAGTCTCAAACCCAAAGTCGAAGTAGCGGTACAATTACATGAGCCACAGTCCTTGCACCAGGCTTACACCTTGGCAAGGAAACAAGAAGCTATCCTAGCGGCAACTGGTGTTTCTATGTTGAATCATGCGGCACCTGTTCGGTCCACGCTCAGTGGGAAGTCACCCATGCAGAACATTACGGTTCCTCCATGTTCCTTGCATACGGATGGGTTATTACTCACACCTCCTGCCTCCCTACGTTCTCCCACAGGATGCTACAAGGCACCTCTCACCGTTAGTAGTAAGGATTTTGACCAGAAACGTGCTAAGGGCCTATGCTTCTGGTGTGATGAAAAATATACGTTAGGACATAAATGTAGGAGGCAGCAACTCCAATTTTCTGGATCCCTGAAGATGAGCCGGTAATTGACGCAGTGGATTCCACAGGGGAACACCATAATGCTGGTGAGGTAGAAGAAGAGTGCCCGATGATTTCCATGCAGGCAATGACGGGGTTGGCGAGCGAGACTGAATTCAGAAAAATGCGATTAATTGGGGTTCATTAACGAAGGCGGATCCATATCCTCGTTGATAATGACAGCACCCACAACTTCGTAAATGTATCCGTGGTTAAAAAGGGAGTGTGCGACGTAAAAGACATTACACCGATAACCATCATACTTAGTGTTGTAAGAATTTTGTTTGGACAATGCAGGGACTATCATTCTGCATGGACGCTTTGGTGTTAGTGTTGGGTGGTTGCGATGTCGTTTTGGGAGTCCAATGGTTGGTGGGTTTGGACGATGTTCTGTGTAATTTCTGTACCAAGAATATGACATTCCGTTGGGATGGGAAGGTGGTAACGTTAAAAGGGGGACCCGATAGCAAATCCAGAATCATCAACAGTAAAGGCCTTCAGAAAACATTACAGGGAACTGACGGAGGATAGCTCTTCATGTTTCAATTATCAACACTCGTGGAATATCAGTTCCAGCAGATGCGATTAACGGAGGAACAAGGTAACGTATTTGATGAAATTAACGTGGTGTTGGCTAACTATGCTGAAGTGTTTCAGGAGCCGACTCAGTTACCTCCGAATCGTCCCTATAATCATCAGATTGTGCTCCAGGAAGGGATTGATGCAATCAATGTGTGACCCTACCACTATACGGGCACGCAGAAGGACATCATAGAGGATGAGGTCCAGCAGCTCATGAAATAAGGCTTCATCCGCCATAGCTATGGGCCGTATGCTTCACCGGTGGTACTCGTAAAAAAGAAAGATAACTCGTGGAGAATGTGCGTCAACTACCGCGAGTTGAACCAGTATACTGTGAAGGACAAATTCCCAATACCATTAATCGAAGAACTCCTTGACGAACTGCATGGGGCAAGCTGGTTTTCAAAGTTGGATCTTAACTCGGGTTATCACTAGATCCGTATGCGACCCGACCATATCCAGAAGACTACCTTTAAAACACACGAAAGGCATTACGAATTCTTGTTGATGCCCTTCGGCCTGACAAACGCACCATCTACGTTCCAATGGGTGATGAATGAATTGTTTAAACCTTATCTCTGTCATTTTATCTTAGTTTTTTTCGATGATATTTTGATCTACAGCTCTTCGTTGACACTGCATGTAGAACACTTATCGGTGGCGTTTAATGTTTTGCTAAGCAATCAGTTATATCTAAAAGGAAGCAAATGTGTTTTCGGGGCTTGTCAGATTGATTACTTGGGGTATACAATTTCAGAAGCAGGGGTAGCCACTGATCTCCGTACGGTTAAAACGATCGAGGACTAGCCAATCCCTAAATGTCTTAAGGATTTGCGAGGTTTCTTGGGTATCATGGGGTACTACCACCGATTCATTAAGGGATATGGAGTTACAACGAAACCCTTAACCGAATTACTAACCAAGGAAAGGATGAATGACTGGAAGTGGCAACAAGAAGAACAGGAAGCCTTTGACACGCTAAAGAATGCAATCATGAGTGCCCCAGTATTGGCATTGCCGGATTTCTCCAAAACCTTTGTAGTGGAAGCGAATGCGTGTGGCCAACGAATCGGCTCGGTATTACAACAGGAGGGACATCCTATCGCGTATTTAAGCAAAGCTTTAGCTTCAAGGCACCAGGGTTTATCTATGTACGAGAAGGAATTTTTAGCCGTCATTAAAGCCATCAAACAATGGCACCACTATCTGACCCCGAAACCTTTTATTGTTCGCACCGATCATCGCAATTTGAAGTATCTATTGGAACAACGATTGTCGATGTCGTTTCAACAATCATGGTTGCCGAAATTGCTGGGGTATACCTTCAAGGTGCAATATCATAGTGGTAAAGAGAATGCGGCAGTGGATGCACTTTCTAGAGTTACAAGTGCGGAAATGTTGATGATGACTGTATCCCAGATACGGAGTGAGTTGTTAGATGATATCAAACGGAGTTGGCAAAAAGATAGCACTCTTTGGGAGTTGATTAAACAACTAGAGGCAGGCACTGCAAAGACTAACATTTATGAATGGAAGGAAGGATTATTGCGGTGGAAAGGGCGATTGGTTATCAGAGCTAATCCAACTCTGCGCCAATCGATTATTCGTATAAGTCACGATGACGCTGTGGGAGGTCATGCAGGGGCGGTGGCAACCATTAAGAAACTGCAAGCAATGTTGTTTATGTGCAGAATTGTATGACTTGCCAACATAACAAGTATGACACTTAGGCATATCCTGGATTGCTTCAGCCGATCTGTATATTGGAGGGGAGTTGGAAAGAGGTGAGTATGGATTTCATTGAAGGCTTGCCACATTCTCAGAGGAAGTCGGTAATTCTGGCGGTAGTTGACAGGTTTACTAAGTATAACCATTTTATTGCGGTGAAACATCCTTACATTGCTTATGATACTGCTGAATTGTTCCTTAATAATGTATTTAAGTTGCATGGGATGCCCGAATCCATTATTAGCGACAGGGATTCTGTGTTTTTAAGTAAGTTTTGGCAGGAATTGTTACGGTTACAAGGTGTACATCTGAAGTTCTCGACGGCGTATCATCCTCAGTCGGATGGTCAAACCAAAGCTGTGAACAAAATTTTGGAAACGTACTTACGATGATTTTATGATGAAACTCCTCAGAAATGGGGAGAATGGTTAGCTTTGGTGAAGTGGTGGTACAACACCACCTATCGGACAATGATTGGCACTACACCGTTCGAAGTGTTATACGGATATCCACCCCCAGTGTATACACCATATATCGCAGGGGACTCCAAGCTTATGGAGGTCGATCGCGTGTTACAGAGTCGAGAGACAATGATTAATATTACCAAATTCCACTTGCAAAGGGCTCAGAATCCGATGAAGCAATATGCGGATGCGAAGCGTACAGATAGAGAGCTCCAGGAGGGAGATATGTTTTTACTTAAATTATAACCATACAAACAATTCTCACTTCAGCACCGGAGTAATAAAAAATTAGCTCCTTTATACTACGGTCCCTACAGAGTAATTCAAAGGATTGGGTAGGTAGCATATAAATTGGAGCTTCCGATCTCAGCTTCGATACACCCAATTTTCCATGTGTCTCAACTAAAAAGGGTGTACGAGGGTCAGGCTCGCACTACTACTACCTGGCCGAAGTTCTTAACGCCGGCGGAGCGGGAGCCTGTGGCCATCCTGGATCGACGCATGGTCAAGAGAAACAACAGAGCAGTAACGCAATGGTTGATACACTGGTCTTACGGGGAGCACAGTAATGCTACGTGGGAATACGTTTTTGATCTACAGAAGCGTTTCCCTGAGATTAATTTGATCGACAAGGTTGCTAAGGGGAAGGGAATTGTTACAGCTAACTTGGAAGAGGAAGACAATTAAACAGGGAACGACGCTGTATGGAGATGTTGAGCGAGATGCTGCGTTTCGCTATAGGAGTAGGACATCTAGCGTGTACACGAGTGTAGTGGAACATTGTGATAGGCTTTATATCATCGGTTTCAGAACGTTGTACGCATGTCTGAAGTTGTTATCTCTGACGTGTATTCTTTCTATTCTTCGTCTTCTTGTAATCCTTTTGTCTGTCGTTCTTACGACCGCTACTGTGTTCTAATATTCGAACACGTGCTTTGGTCGAATATCAGTAATACTATAACAAAGAGAAAGCGACACAACCTTCCATAAAGAGGCAGCTTCATGCGGCGGTAAGGAGCAATTGACAGCGTGAGATGTATATGAACAAAAACTAGGAGCGGCAGCGGGAGATCTCCAGACCTGGATTTGGAACGTGTGTAATACACGCGCCCACAAAGAAGTAGTGCGTCCTTTGCAGTGCTGGCGCCAATCAAAGCTTCGGATTTTGACTTGTGCCTCACAAAAGGTGTCTGACGCGTGCAGTCGCATTTTTTTTTAATATGTTTTGAAACTCCTTTTTGAATTAAATTGGTTTAATTAAAAATAAGTAGGTTTCAATCCCTAATAAATTAGAAAAATCTTTTCTAATTGTTTGAAAATTGTTTTCAAGGGTTAATTTTATTAGGATTGTCTAGGATTTTAGTTTAATTTTTCAAGAGTTGAATTATTAAATTAAATTAATTATTACATCAATTTTAAAATTAAAGTAATTATTTTTCTTAATATGATTAAGATTAATAACTATATTGATTCCTAATTAATTTTAGAAAAGTAGTTTCTAAAATTAGAATTAATTATTTTCAACTACATTAAAATTAACTAATTAGACTCCTTAAAATTAAGAAAATTATTTTCTTAAATAATTAAGAAAGATGTTTTGAAATTAAATTTATTTATTTTAATATGATTGAGGTAAATTAAATTTATGACTTTATTTGTTTAGGGAATTATTATTAATTTTTTTAGAAATTGTTTCTATATTTATGAATAATAAGTTTCTTGATTTATTATAAAGGATATTTTTCTTGATAAAAATTTGAAAAGTGTTTTCATTTATTAATTAAGAAAAATGTGCTTTCTTTAATATTTTTGAAAATAGTTTTCTAATTTATTAAAGAAATATTTCTAATTAATTAAGAAATCAATCTCTAAATAAATAAAGTAAAGAACTTTCTTAATTAAATTTAAAAGTGTTTTATTTAATTTTGAAAGTTGTTTCCTTTAAATATTAGTAAATAGTTTTCTAATTAAGGAAAAGTAATTTCTAATGAGATTAGAAATAGGTTTCTAATTGGATTATAATGTGTTATTTATATAATTTTTTAAAAGGAGTTTTTTTTCTAAATTATAATAAATAAGAAGTACAATTTATTGAAAATTGTTTTCGATTAAGTTTTATTAAAGGAGTTAAGATGATTGGAAATAGTTTCCAATTGGATTTGAAAATTGTTTTCAAATCAAATTAAATTTCTATTTGGAATAGAAATTTATTTCATTTAGAAATCAACGGGTTTAATCTAATTTCTCCAAATAGTTGAAAATATTATTTTAGATTATAAAGATCAATAACTAGAATCAAACGAAGTTTGATGTTTTATGCACATAATTTGATTATGAGTGCATAAGTTGCATACTTTATCTATATGATATATATATTGAATGCATGTTAAATTGAATGTTTTATAGGTGAGATATTTTACATGCAATTTTATGTTTGATGAGACAATTTAAATCCCTCATTAAAATATTGAATATAAGTTGAGAACATGATTGTTGCCTTCTATTGTTATAAGAATAAACTAGAGCTCTGTTTATTGCAGGTTTGTTAAGCAAACTCAAGGCCGCTTTAACCTAAACATGTTTAATCTTATAATAATGGGTTCTATTTAACTAAATTTGTGTGATTTGGATGAGCAAACTCACGATCACATAAATCACATGAATTTAGAGGCAGAGTAAGGAATAACATATTATATATGTTTTGGCAAGAGTTGTTACCTAATGGATCTAGGAGTCTTATGAGATATGATTGATAAAGTTGTTATTTATCTAATTTAAGTTTAGTTAGTTTATTGAGCAAAATCAAGATCAATTATATTTGAATGAGATCCTAGCCCACTAGAAAGATTAGAGTAATCTTTCTGAATAGTAGTGAGAGCTATTATTTCAAATAAAATAGTGAGAGTAACCAAATACATGATTAAAGTCCTAATTTCATTTGGTAGTCATGACATACAATTGATTACTTACTTTCTTACATTTATTTTTGTTCTAAGTGGAATTTACCTTGTTTAGTATAGTTGATACTAAGTTAGTGAACCTAATTTCTAGGACATAGGTTATGTTTGAGAAGAGTTCTCAAAGTTAGAAAAGAAAATTGTACGCCTATTATGTAATTTTTCTATAATCCTTATTGAGGATTTAGTGAAAAAGTTTTAGATACATGTCAAAATCATATAGATGGCAAAATGTATCGTCATTTTGAGTTGACTAATGTCTTATAAACTTGCATGATAATATGTTAAATGTACGTCAACATCAAGATAGCAAGATGCAAGAGGTTGTATAGAGTAGAGTTGAAAGGTATAGTACCTTGTTGGAATTGTTCCACTTAATTTAGACTATTAAAAGCATTAATATGGACATAAATTAAAGGCTTATCTATAGTATGATAATAGTTGTCATAAGAAGAAAAATGATTGCATGAATTTTCTTACTTATATGAGATATGATAGAGATCATATGTATTTCTAGTTCATGCTTATGAGTATTTAATAATGAATTTAGATTCAACATTATTGTAATATTCAAAGCATGATAAGGAATATATTCTTAAGTAGTTGATTCAACTTTATACAAATAGTTTGTATGTGTTGGATCAAAGGAGACTTATGCTTAAAATAAGTGGCAAGAATACAAAGTTGTGTAACCAAAACTATCCTTTTATACCATGTTGGTTAAATCATCATAACGAGAATCATAAAGTCATATACAAGGATATGCGTATCCTTTTGATTATGAATTGTACGAAACTTGTCAAGTTGAAGAATAACCAAATCAATCTTTAGTGAAAAGATGATGATTGTATTGAATTATTAAATCTTATACATATGATGTGTTGGATGGAATAACAATTTTAAAAAGATAATACTTATATTTGATAAGATTACTAATGACTTTATGTGATATAGTCATATGTACTAAATGAAATATTGATTTAAATTTTGAAAAATTCAAATTGTTTAAATCTAAGTAAAAATTAAGCATTGAGAATGTTGAAGCACTTCGATAAAATTGATTTGTTGAGTTTTAAATTTTCGGTTATCTATAGGGAATGAGATTCTCTAGTTAATACATTCACAATAAAATTTCATAAAAGTATAGATTTATATAAGGAGTAAAATACAAGATGAGATATTGTATAATGCAATAGTGTTTCTTCTATAGCGATGCCTCATACCATGACTTACATTCAACAGTTCCAATTGAATAAATTAGCAAGATTTCATATTAGATATGGAATATTAAGTCTTTGAAAGAGTTAAAGTTATTAATTTAAGGATGTAATGCTTAGCTGAAGCGTGTATTATCCATTAAGATTACAACTAAATTGGGTAATAAAAGGTTATGAGATGTCCAAAGGTTGGATATAATCCTACAGACCTGTTGAACAAATTGTTTGTTTCAATATACTTATAGGAGAATGGTTCTCAAGATAATTGGTGGGAGTAAGATGAAATTTGAAAGGTTCTAATCTCATGACTACACATCCAATTGAAGCTATTGCTTTTATTGATACATTTGATGTATAGTTGAAAGGTTACGAGACATTGAAATATTCACTTTTTTGATGAATTTAAAGAGTTTGTTTTTGAGATGATTGTAAATCTATCATATCTATAAGAAGGTCAATGAGAGTATAAATGTCCTCTTTAGTGGGAGTATGTAGAGACATATTGCTCACACAGAACAATAATTTTAATTTTCAATTGTTGAAAACATAATTGTCTAAGAAGAACTTTTGTTGGTTATGAAAAGGTAATAACTTAATTATGAGAATTAGATCTATAGAGATAGATTGGAAGTTGTTCACTTATTCTAAGTCCAAGTACATAGATAATATACCAAAGATGTTTAATATTTAAGATATAAGATATTTTTAAAGTATTAAAGATATCCATTATTCTATTTATGAGTCATTGTTTGAGTTCAAGTAGACAAGGATATTTACTTTAGAAGTAAATCCTAATTAAGGTTTATTTTGCTTAAGAACAATGTCATATAAGATTGGAAAAGTTCCAATGTAGCAATGTTAGCTAATTAAGCTATAATACATTTTTCATTTAGTGAAAATGATTAACTGGATCAATAAGTTCTTTAATGAACTTGATGTAGTTCCTTACATTGTTTATGACAGTAATGTATTGTAGAATATTTGAGTCATTAGGCATGTAAAAGGAGCTAAGGTCTCATCAAAGATCTAAGTATATATTTAGGCAATTTTCTTAATTATGATGGTAATTAATATGAAAATTGTAAGATTTAAGCGAGTGCTCACTATAGAGAATCTTGCAGGATTCTCTCATTAAGGCACTTTCCCAACAGTAATATAATCTTCATATGGTGATATGGTATGAGATACTTAAATGATTGACTTAGTGCAAGTGAGAGATTGTTAGTTTATGTCCTATAGCTAATCGGTTTGGTTGTAGTTTAGTAACAATTATTTAAAGACATGCTTTATCTTGTACATATTTACATGTATATGATAAAGTCCAAGAGATAATTATACACTGCAAATGAAATTATAATGAGATTATAATTATGAGATTCATATTTCTTTTAAATATTATACCTAAATTGTTCTTAATCATTTCTCTATTAAGACTGACATTAATAGATCGTAAAAAGACTAGCACACATTTTGTTTTTTCTTAGGAAGGAAGTAGTCGATTTCATAGGCTAAAGTATGGAGATACTTAAATAAATATGTGGGTGCTTATTAGAGAACAAATTCACTGAACATCCAAAGTAAAGTAGATATTAATTTCATGCTCTATGTCTAATTGAAACATTGTATGATGGAATGATTAAATTATACGAAAAAATAATGCACAGAAAGGCTAGTCAAAACTACTTTGACGTTCCTAAATATTTGGGTAATCATGATGCATTGCTAGACGTCACTCTTGATCTATGATTATAAATTGTTTAATTGAAGAATTAAAGATAAATTAAAAGGAGTCTTAATTTATCTAATTCTAGTTATGAATTAGAATTAGAATTTATAATAATTGTCACACATTTGAGAACCTAATGGGTCTTACGCATAGAATGAGTTGAAAAAAGCAAAGATATTTTAATCAAGTTGGACTTGATTGTAAAGTTTGATAAACTTTGTGATTAAATATGAGATATTTAATAAATAAGGATCAATATGAGATATTGGATCTTATTTGGATAGAATTAATATTTAATTAGAATTACTTGTAATTATAATTAAAGTTTAATTGAATTATAAATTTTGGTGATTTTTAAATATATTGTTAAAAAATCATTAATAGTAATCCCCGTTTGATTTCACTCCTATTTTTATATTGTAATTTTTAGTTTTCCTTTTTTGTTTTCAATTTCTATTTTATAAAATTTTAAAGAAAAATTAGTAAAAATTTTATTATAGAATTAAATTTATTTTAAATTATGAGATTTTATTTGAAGTTTTTATATTTTGAATATATTTTAAAATTTAAATTCTATTTATTAATAATTATTTTTTACTCCCGTTTGCACCTTTCAAGATTTTGTTAACCAACCAATGATCTTTAACTTGTTAGTGCAATCAATTTTTTGTTAATGAAAAAAAAAACACTTTTGATGTAAAATTGAATATGTATTGGCTTCAACTTATCCAAGATTTTATCCCCTTTAATTAATTTATCTTGTTTAATTAGATATTAACTTTAGATGGGTGAGAATTTCTTAAAGTTTGCTTTCTCCCCTGCTCGTATAAATATCAGTCTTGGAGTCAAAAGTTACTGTTCTTTTCTACCATACGTTTTTCAAAAGGAAAACAAGAATTGCAAAATAAAAGCAGAGAAAAACTTCCTCAACGTCGAGTAAGGGATTACATGTTGATTAGTGAGCTGGTGAGCTGGGACTGAGGTTCTTTGTTTTTTTTTGAAATGGAAATAAGAAAAGTTACATAAGACTGCGAGGGAGCTCGGTCTCGGACATATCCTCCGGGAGGAGAAGGTGACATTCAATAGGTGTATTTACAAAATAGGTGATTCTAAGATCAAAATGACCAGCATAGGTCGTCAGTCAATTCGCGCATTTGTTACCTCGGGATAAACAGGGACTGAGGTTCTTTCATTGTGAAATTTAATTTTTAGCCAAACTCCGGCTAGCAATAACTAACATGCCTGTAGAGAAAGGAATGACGGCAGTCTAATTCTGATTCTTGAATGTCTCTCTGATCAATTGGATCGAGTTTCTTTGGAAAAATTCCTGTTGATGTTGAACCCCTTATTCTGGTTAGTTAATGGTGACATGTAAAAGAGAGAGAAACTTCCGCCTCACCGTTATTAATTGATTGGATTCCATTTGCAAGGGACCAGCCCACCTTACCAACTGGCTCCTTTATAAATTGAAGATTAGAATCGTCCCATCTCATGAAATGATTACTGCCACAACTCCAAAGTGGAAACGTCAGAAATTCCCCCCTCATGAAAATGGAATATTGACTTAGACAGTGGCATCAGGCCTAAAACATAATGATTGCTATAATTGCCGCTATTATGGCCATCATGATTATGAATTGGATCTACCTTCTCAACATCCATCCCCCTTTACAAGTATATATACAAGAACCAAAGAATAAAAAGACTTCAAACATGCTGAAGAGAAATACCATTGCCATATCAATGCTTTCAAGTTCAACTGTGCTAGTGGGGTGGTGCCGAGCACGTCGACGGCCAAGAAGGCGGAGGTACAGCACCATAAGGCTAGGGAATAAGCGGCGGGGCTTCTGCTTTGGATCACGCACGGTGTTTCAGTGGGGGGTCATGGTGGCTCCTATTAGAATGCTGAAAAGAATCATTACGAACATGGCCTCCAGTGGTGGGTTGACAGAGTCATATTATTTGTCTCTACCATTTCTACGAGCACACATATTTCCTCTATGTTGATCTCCACCGTAGCATTAACATCATCTTCTTGGGTGATTTTCTGCTACTTTCGTGTTACAAAATTAAAATAAAAAACCTCTAGGTGATCTGTTTTCTATTTCTACTTCCTCTTTGTGCAAATAAGGGCTAAAGCAGCCATCTTTGACTCGTATAACAAAACTGCTGTCTGTAAATCTAGTCTGTTACTTACGTTAGGTTGAAACAACTGTAAAGGCAATTGCAGCACTTAATACGTATATACATATATAAGTCATCTTGAGGCGTAGTTTTGTAGAAAGTGATCTCGCCATATATGATTTCATCAGTGTTTAACTAATTAACTTCATTATGCGCTTTCTAAAATTCTTCCTCTCATTTATAATTCCATGTTTAAATCATTGCAGCACCGTTTAATTTCTTCATCCTAGAAATTATTAGATTCGTAGGATAAAATGTTGGAATTGTTGGAAAATTATGCCGAGATCTGATCTTACACGCAACGAAATAATTATGAAACTTTTTCATATTTGATTTCTCGAAAGGTAAGATCACTAAAATTCTATAAAATGATTAACACATAAAATCATAATAAAGCATGAATCTTAGTTCGTATCTTATTCTGAAACTTGATCATATTCTTGTCATATCTTTCGAACTGTTTTCGAAATTGAATCGTCTCAATCACCGTAGTCGTACAAGTGTTCAGTCTTTAACGGTACCTTCAGAATAAGTTGAGATAACTTTATAACAGTTGCAGAGAGGATTAAGCAAGGAGTTCTAGCTCTATTAGCACTTAAATCTATTTATAATAATTTTTGGACAATTTAAATTAAATTCTAATTTCAATTAAGCTTTAATTAGAATTATAAATAATTCAAATTAAATATCAATCATGCCCAAATTAAATAAGTTCTAATATCTTATATTGATCCTTATTTATTAAATATCTCATATTTAATAATAAAAATTTTCAAAATTTACAATCAAATCCTATGATTAAAATAAGTCATAAGTAGTATCAAAATATAACAATCCCTATAGCAAGATAACTTTAAAGATCTTAACTTAAAGGATCACTTATACAATCGTCACAACGAAAATTTCCATAGACATATTCCAAATGAATTTCTCATATGGAGTTAGTTCAGTGAACTTGTTTTCTAAAAAGCACTCTCTCATTTGTTTAAGTATCTCCATCCTTTAGCCTATGAGATTGGTTACTTCCTTCATAAGGAAAAATATAACGTGTGCTAGTCTTTTTATGTTCTATCAATGTCCAGTCTTAATAAACAATGACTAGGAATAATTTACGAATAATACATAAAATTCAACATGAATCTCATAATTATATTCTTATCATAATTTCATTTGCAATGTATAATTATCACATGAACTTTATCATATACATCTAAATATGTAACATCCCGGAACTTAGGAAAAGGGTAAATTGGTAAATTTGAGTGTTTCGTGAGAAATAGATAGAAATGGTAATTGCATGCATTATGGAATATATTCATATTGTGAAAATTTAATTGGTTGCACATGAAATAT
>JAOQMQ010000004.1:13566763-13580728 GCA_027563845.1 Erythroxylum subrotundum
GGAGTGAGAGTAGTGATCAATCGTGGTGCGCCTTTATCGTAGGATATAGACCGGAATGACCTTCGGGTGTCCCGGTGAGTACCCTACGGTAAGGGGGCGCTACAAAATATGCATACAATAGAGAATTGCTTTACCTTATTTTGTCACTAAACTACAACCAATCGATTAGTTGTAGGGCATAGACCAATAAGAGAGTTGTTAAGATCATATTCTAGATGGGTTAAAAAGATTGAAATATGGCTTGATACAATACAAATTTAATCATCATCCCCTTTAATTTCTTCATTCTTGTATGTTCGTGATTATCAACTTTTATATCTTTCTCACCTTGGTTTACTCAAATTTTGTAAACATATTCCATATCACCTATTCATTAAATATACTAAGTATTCTATTTTTTCATCTTACCATTGATAAATGCAACATTAGGATAGAGGGTAAGAAAGGTAATAAGTCGAGTTGAGTTGGGTTTGGAATTTTTTGAACCTAATGCAAACCCTTTTAAAAGAAGTCAATTTAGTTTAAAATTTGATCGGGCCTAACTTATAGCACTTAAGATTATGATTAATCAGGTTTTGAGCATTCAAAACTAAATCATCTAACTCCTATTTTGACTAAATTTGATCTATTTTCAATTTATGCTTATCGTTGTTGAATATACCTTTCTCTTTCACCAAAGATCCAAACTTTTCGTCAGTAGATACTGTAAGAAATATTATTTAACATATAGATAAACAATATGATATTTCAAAAACATATGCATCATTAAAACTTATCACTTACTTGGATAAGTTTTCAATTTCCACAGATTAAAGGATCTTTCATATAGAACACATGAGCATTGATCAATTATATATGAATGATGTATTATGTTATTGTAATCTTATCTTTAGGAAGTTTAAAATGATTATTTTATATTAAGCTTAAAACTTTAACTGCTCTTTAATGGTTAATATTAAATGTTGTATTCGAAACGTTCATTATATCTCACATACATATGATTTGTGATTTCTTATAATCCAATAACTCATTGGACCAGAATACTACGATATCTCATAGTTATATATCTGTTAGGAATATACGACATCTCAATTAATGAATCGATGTGTGAGTAGATTTTATATGCTATACCTTTGATAATATTTTACATTTCAATCTCTTTGAACTCATTTATTTTATCATGTCATAAATGTGTTCAATTCTCTTACTTAGAGTCAGTAGCCACCTTTGAATATCAAATTTTATTATGCAGATTAACAATAAAAAAATGACCTTCCTTTAGTCTCAATTCTCTTGAATTGAATTGAATTTATTTTCCTAGAATTGTCCCATAAAACTGTATCAAATATAATCTTTGGGCAACATTCTAAAGTAGCAAACTTTAAATTTAATTCTTAAAAATTATACAAGAGTCCTAAAGGTATATTAAGATGTTCACTTAATGTCTAAGGTCCCACACAATGTAAGTTGAGATGTTATGACTTACATTAATCCCTTTTATGGTCATTTTTGCGCTCATGGTAAGAGTCATGTGCTACAATATCAATTCCTATTAATTTGGAGTGCATGTCTTTCATAAATGAAATATTGTACAAATGTTAGTTCAAACATACTTAATGTTCAACCTGGGTTCACTTATTTAATCCTAATTGTCTTTTTAAACTCTCATATGGCAACTTAACACAAATACGGTGACTATATGATCACTTCAAACTAATATATCATCAAAGTTGGCATTTATGATTTAAGTTTCTTACTTTAGATCTTAATTATCACCCTGATTATAACCTTAAACCTTCCTCTTCCCTAGTAATTACAAATGCTAGAGTCAATTACCTTAACATTTTATTTATTGCTTTCTAATGTGCTTCTCCTAGATGTAATCAATAATTGCTTATCATTCCAACATTGTAACAAATATCTAACTTTGTATACATCATAACATATATGAGACTTTGAAACATACTGGAATAGGTAATTTTCTTCATTTGTTCCTTTTTTTGTGTTGTAGTTGGCAAAACTTCTTGTTGAGACCTTCACCTTTAGCAATAAGATTATCTATTAGTTTGCAATTTTGCATACGGAATCATTGCAAAATCTTTTGAATATAAGTCACTTGAGAAAGTGACAATAATATTTTTGAACAATCTTTTGAAATCTTAACTCCAAGAATGAATGCAGCTTCACCTATGTTTTTCGTCTTAAATTTAGATCACAATCAATATTTGATTTCCTTGACAAATAGTCATTACAAGTAATCAAAATGTCATCCATTTATAAAGATTAAATCACAAATTTATCTTTGGATTGCTTAATATATACATAGTGGTCTTCATCAAGTATATGAAAACTGTATACCACTGCTTTGAAGACAACTTTAAACCATAAATTGATTTCAATAACTGACATACTTTATATTCTTGGTCTGTCTCAATGAAACCTACAGGTTGTTCTATATAGATTTCTTCTTTTAAATCTTCATTTAAAAAGTAGTCTTTATCCATTTGATGTAATTTAAGATCCAAAATGGCTAATATATCCAAGATTAGATTAATTGAAACAAATATCACAATAGGTGAAAATGTATTGTCATAATCGATTCCCTCTTATTATGTATATCCTTTCACTATAACTTTTTATCTTTTGATGTTGCCATTAACATTTCATTTTATTTCGAGAACCCATTTTTTCTCGACACCTTTGTGCCCATTAGGGAGATTAAATAAGTCTCATACTTGATTTAAGCTTAAGGAAGTCATTTCTTCTTTCATTGCTTTCATCCATTCTCTTTGGCAGGACCATTAAGAGCCTCATGTGCATTCCTTAGCTCATCATCTTCTTGTAGGATAATCGTGTGAACTTCCCCTTCTATTTCAAAACAACGTCAGGGAATCATGCCATGATTACTTTGACATAAATATAGTTAATGAGAAACAAATTCATCGATGTTTTGATTACTCCTATTCAAAACATATATGATAGGTAAACTTTCAGTGGTTGTAATCTTAACTATCCTAGAGTTAATTCTTCAAGTTGAGATTGCTCCCATTTGGATAAAGTCCATCTTCATGATTCCAAGCTATAGAATCATTACAATTAAAAGTTTCATATAAAAATAGGTCTTTTCCTATTTAACCTTGCTTTAGAAAGTCATTCTCAAAGAACATGACATCTTAAGATTCAAATTTAATTACTCCTTCAATACTTTGTTCACCTACGAACACATATCTTTTAAAGTGTTCAAAGTAGAATAAAGATACTTTTCTTCTCTCTTCCTTGTTTCCCTTATTTATAAGAGAGATCATAAATGTATGCAACGCAAGATGTTCCATGTTGATTTTTTTTCTATCCATAATGCATACAGAGCATTCATAACTAATTTTATAAGTACTAGGTTAAATACCTAAGTGGCTATAAGCAATGCATCACCCCAATAGGTGATTAGTAGATTTGCTTGAGCCATTATAGACCCAATCATTTCTAGTATCATTCTATTACGTCTTTCCACAATGCCATTTTGTTGCAAGGTTTGTTTAGGTTTCATGGTGTCAATCGTGTGAATGTATCAATGGCTAGAACTTAATGGAATCAGTTTAACTTTGAACATAGTCTTCTAAATTGTAAAGATTTATTAGCATGTGCAATTCATGTTCTAGGTATCTTTAGTTAAATATGCATGCTAATTAGGATCTGAAGTTAATTTTGTCATCTTAGAAAATTTGTTGCATACATTTATAATCATAGGTCAATTGAATAAGTAATGTTTTTAATATCTTTTCATGAAAATGATTAGCTAAAGAAATGAGGTAGGTAATAAAATATGAAAAAATTGTGTATATCTTACGTAAATAACTATTCCGCTGGCCTTCGGGTTATGAATAGAGCTGGTAGCCAGTTGAGAATGTGATATAGCTGAGTAACTGGGAGACATTCATCATAAATGTTTTCCTTCACGTTAAAAGGCTATAATGACATTTCAACCAAGCCTATTAATAAAAACATGACCTAGTTGAGTAACCAGGGGACATTGATCATAAATGTTTGCCTTCACATCAAAAGACTAGGTCAGTTAAATAAAATTAACAAAATGATGTTTTAATAAATAAATTCCACTGAATTTTGTTAATATCATGATTTTTCATGAAAAGTTAGTAATGTTTGCAATTTCAATTGACTATTGCTTATCCATTTGTGTATGCAAGTGCTGCGGGTGAGGGAATATGACATTAAGGTCTTCATTAGTATTATATTTAGTCTAAAGTGCTTAAACACATATTGCATAAGTTAATAAATTAGAGCAGCTTGAAGGATTGTGTTCAAAGTTAAATTAGTTTCATGAAGTTCGATGTCATGGTTTCGTTATTACATATGTGTGCTTAAATGTGTTCTTGTTTGGTGTGATTGTGTTTGTGTTTTTGCTATAGTACAAGAAAAATTTCAAGTGTGTGGATGTTGATATAGTTCTAAATCTCGCAATGAAGAGGGATCTGGGGAGGTCCGATAGTATGCAACCTTAAAATACAATCAGTTAAACAAAACACACAAAACACTAATAAGGACATAAATCTAGGTGCTAAATACATGATTATCATCTAAGAAATTACTAAAATTACACTGTAACACCAAAAAAATACTTTATAATTTACATCTAGTAAATAAATCCAAAGAGGCTTACTCACATAAATATAAGAGAAAGATGCTCAAATGATTGAACTTTTTTATGTTAAAACCATTGGTTTATAGAGTTTTAGCATCGCTACTGATTGTTGTAGCCAAAAACCAATCACTATAATGACTAGTTGCTGAGCACTAGTCGACCAATGTAGAATATTGGTTTATGTATTGAGTGTACAAATTCACCAATAGTTAAGATACTAGTTGGCCAGTAGGCAAGTTGGTCGACCAATGTATCAACCAATATTACAACAAACTCTTGATATTTCAAATTTAATAACTTTAACATATATTGATCAACCTTTAACCTATATAGGTTAACCAATCCTCACAAAAAATGATTTTAACAACTTAAAATGCTCAAACCAATTTTGGTTGGTGCAATTATGATTTAAATATTTTCCCAAAATGTTCATTAAAGATTGTTTAAAAAATGATGAGATTTTTTAATTTAAAAAAAGGTAATTAAAAAGGTTTTATACTTCTTGATGGATGACAAGATTCATGCAATAAATTGAAATAAAATGTTTATACATGGTGAGCCTTTGAGATTATCACATTAACAAAGTGAAATTTCAATTAATAATACAAAATATAAAATGATCTTGATGAGTTTTGATCTTCTTTTGTTCTTGGTTTGATCTTAATTTCGACAGTTGCAAACTTTATGTTCTTTTTATCATCTTCATAAATTATCTTATTAATTCTATATCTTTATTTTATTCTTATATTAATTTTTATTAAAATAATATACTCATTAGTAGTAATTATATTTTGTTATTATCAAAATATTAATTAGAACCTTCTTTAATTTAAAATTTTTAATTCAACTCTTTTTAACTTTCAGCTTTGTTGTATCGTGACAATAGTTTGTTACCTTTAATTTTGATGGATCAAAGATCTATCCTAACGTTACTGTTCATCCCATGTTCACTTCCTATAAGTCACGAGTTTATTTTGGGTTCTTCAACTTTTCCTGCACTTGATTGAAAATTATATGCAATAGTTATTTGTTTTATTTTGGTTTGACTCTTTCAACCATAGTCTTGTTATATCTTGACATTATTTTGTTGCTTTTCAACTTTTTAGGAAGTTTTTTTAATTCAAATGTCCTCTAAGCTTCTAAAAAATATCTAATAAGAACGTTGTAACTTATGAAAAAAATGGCATTTGTACCAACATCATTGCAATCTAAAGTCTAAAATTAAAAGAGAGACATTGAGAGAGAGACTCCATCTTCTCTCTTGAAACAACTAAAGGTATGTCTGGAATCTCACTCATTTCTCTTTGATTTCATCCCATTTGCACTACGATTCCTCCATTGCACTCCTTACTTGCCATCAGATTCTTGATATCAACTTCTCCCTTCTTCTTCACACTTTCTTGCTTTTATCTTAGACACTAAGGGCATCTTAGACCTTTCTACTAAACTCCACACTCCCACCTATTTTCCTAACCATTTTTTCATAACCAACTTTTGACAGACTACATGTTGTAAAGCTGCATCTTTACTTTTCATGTTTAAACCATCACGATGCTCCACGCAACTCTACTCACCACCTCTGGTTTTTCACCTTTTCCATCCCTTACCCCACTTTCACTTCCACTCAAAATACTTCAGACACATTGCCAACCTCGGTTACTCCTCATACCTACAAAACTTGGAAATAAGTGGTAAAGGATCATGTCCCCTTGAACTTGTCTTATACACCACCCATCGAAATGGACAACAAACTTATTATTTTCCCTGACCTTGAGGTACTGAAGGAAGGAGCATGTAGCTAGGAATCTTCTTCGACCAACGACTAACTTTTCCAATAATATCAAGATGGGCCAACAAAATCTGAAAACATAAGGACTGATGGATGTTCTCCTCTCCGAAGACAATCTGATTCTATTTACCTTCTCTTCAATCTTTGAAGCTTAAAAATATCCTAGAAGAAGGACAATGGCATCCTGGTAACCAACCAATATTTCTACAAACCTGGAAAATGAGCTTAAGACTTAAAACCATTAAGATACAAAGAATCCCACTTTGGATAAACTTCCACAACGTACCCCTTGAATATTAGACAACCCATGGGTTAAGTTCCTCAGCTAGCTACATTAGACGACCGTTATGCATGGATGAACACATTGCCAAAAAGAAACGAATAGGCTATGCAAGGATATGCATCAATGTGGAACATTCCAAAGATCTCCCAAATGAAACTGTGATTATGAGACCATGGGAAGATGATAACTTATAGGCAGATAGCATAGCCATTTCTTACCACTAGAAGCCACCCTTTGAAACTCAAGATAAGACTTGGAAACCAACAAGGAAAACATTTAAAATTGGAAGCTATCAAGAACATATGGGGGTAACAGAGGAGGTTAAACCTCTAGAGACCATAGAGAAACACAATCCTATATTCCTAGCTACATAAACTATAGCAATAAAGGATGGTAATGTTACATTGCCAATCCCTGAGTCTTTTACCACCCCTAAAAAAATCGAGGATCAAAATAATGAGATGAAGAAGGAAGGAAAGGATGAGCATAGTTCTGACTTCAATGATCAAAATCTGTTGCACAATACAGGTAGGAAAAATATGGTGATATATGATGCAACACTTACAAACTAGAAGGAAGACAATAAACAATCACTTGCCACTATTGCTACTTTAGAATGTCTGAATCACCCTATAAAAGAGTTGGAAAATGTTAATACCATAATACCTAGTACATCACATATTCCTGCAACTCCTATTGGAGCTAAAGGAACTAATGATGTTGAAGGCAGTGTCAAATTTCAAACTGTGGAGAAAAGGAGATCCAAAAGGGGTAAAGGAAAATGATCCACAAACCAAACCCTTTAATATGTCTATAGTTACATGGAATGTTCGAGGAATAAATTGTTCCACTAAGCTCTAAACTTTAAGGGAATTTGTTTTGAGGGAGAAGCCTTTCATTATTGGCTTGCTTGAAACCAAAATTAGAGTAGAAAATCTTGCCAAGTTGGAAATTTATGGTTCCCATTGTAACATGTTTACAAACCATAATCACCATGTTCTTGGTAGAATTATTATTTGTTATACGAAGGATGAGATCAAAGTAGATTTATCAGACTCCACAGATCAAGCTATGCACCTTAACCTCTTCTTCATACAGGAGCACATTGACTTGAATATATCATCTATATATGTAAGCAATTTCAGATTTAAGAGAGAAGCTTATGGAACAATCTCAAAACTATCAGCAATAGTGTCTCTAAACTGTGGATCATCTGTGGAGATTTCAACTCAAACACTGCAACTTAAAGGACTACACAACTAATATGAAAGAATGTGTGGAGAACCTAGGAGTGATTGATCTCAAGTTTGTTGGATACACTTTCACTTGAACCAACACAAAAAATCTGATTAGTATATTAGGAAGAAATTGGATTGTGCCTTAGTGCCTTAGTTAATGACATTTGGCTCAACAAATTTCCTAACAGTATTGCTAAACTCAAAGATCCTCTCTTTTCGGATCATACACCAATTGTTGTTGGCAACTTGTTCCAGAAAATCATTAAACATCATCCCTTTTTATTCAACAACTTTCTAGTGAATGTACTAGGGTTCTCCAAAGCATGCAAATGAGGGGCAAAACAGTATTGTCAAGGGACCAACCAATTTAGATATGTTCAAAAAATGAAGATCCTTAAGTAGGAGCTAAAAGTGCTGAATTCTCTACAAGGATCTACAGGTTTTTCTATTAACTCCTCCAAACTAGAACTCGAATACATCCAATTTATAATTGCTTCAAATCCTACGGATCAAGTGCTGTTGGACAGAGAAAAATTGATCTTGTCTCAGTTTATACAGACTATGCACAATTATAGGTCTCTTTTACAATAAAGAGCTAGAGTGAGTTGGTTGAAAGTTAACTCAATTCTCGCTAGGAAAAATTGCAGCAAATTATACTCCATTGTCTGCTTAGTGCCCTTAGTTCCTTAACTGTCTCTTTGGATGATTTCAGAAAAATCTTACTCAAATAAGTCTCACCTCTAGATTTGGATTCTTTAAATAAACGTGTGGATGAAATTGAAATTGAGAATAAATTATTTGGAATGGCTAATTTGAAGGCCTCAGGCTCTGATGGTCTTAACAACTATTTCTTTTGAAAATCCTAAAGCATCACTGGAAACTTTGTTAAACAAACAATCCATAAGTTCTTCTCTAAGGGAGTTCTTCTTAAGGAGATCAATATAACCTTTGTTTCCTTGATTCCCAAATGCTTTAAACCCTCAAAATTTGGTGAATTCAGACCTATAGCCTGCACAAATTTCGTTTAGAAATTTTTCTCCAAAATTCTAGGTACTACATTGAAGAAAGTATTAACCCCTCTGATCGGTGAGAATTAAGGTGCCTTCAGACAAATCGGGGATAATATTCTCATAGTACAAGAGCTCATAAGGATCTACCCACTGTCCAAATTACACAATCAAGATAGACTTTTACAAAGCCTACAACAGTGTGAGCTGGGACTTCCTATGGAAAATGCTGAAGGCTTACATGTTTCTAGACATATTCATTCAATGGTTAAGGGAATGCATATCTTCTGCTTCTTTTTTAGTACTAATTAATGACAATCCTACCAAATTATTCAAAGTAGCTAGAGGTTGCAGACAAAGGGATCCCTATCCCCTATCTCTTCATTCTTTACATGGAAACTCTTAACTTCAACCATCAAACAAAAAGTGCTCCTTAACTCCAATTTCATACATCATGCAAAGTGCAAGAAAACTAGCTTAACTAACATTTATTTTGTAGATGATTGCACGACAAAGATGGAATCCATTCAAACTTACGTGAAAGCTTTTGACATTTACAAGTGCTTTTAAGTCTGCAAATAAACCCAAACAAGAGTCATTTCCTCCTATCCAAAAGTGCTAATGCTTTGAAACCTTTCATCTCTTAAGCAACTGGAATGAAGTTCAAAAACCCGCCCGTTATGTATATGGGATTACCTATCTCAACTAAAAGGCTCAACGTCATGGAGTGCACAAAACTTCTAGAGAAAATTCAGAAGACGATTAGCTTATGGGTAAATAAATTTCTCTCCTATGCTGGGAGGATGCAACTCATCAAATCGGTGCTTAATTCATTACATATGTATTAGAGCTCCCACATTTTTCTCTCTCAAGGCATAATTAAATCGATTGAAAGGCTACTCAAGAACTTTCTTTGGAGCCATCCAAATGGTGCTAAAGGATTTGCCAAAGTGAAGAGGGAAGATATTTGTCTTCCCAAGGAAGAAGGTGGATTGAACATTACTCCAATCAATACCACAAATCTGCTTTAATTATTAAAACTCTGGTGGATACTAATAGATAAAACTTCACTTTGGATAAAATGGCTACACTTTTACTTCTTCAAAGTTAGAAGCATATAGGGAATTTAAGCAAAATGCCTCATACTCTCACTTTTTCAGCCAACTTCTGAAGCTAAAAGATAAGGTGAAAAATAAAGTCTCATGCATAATCGGGAATGGTAGATTGATTTCTCTTTGTTATGACAACTAGTCGGGCATGGGACAACTCATACAATATTTCAACAGACTAAACTATCCACAAACCTCATCTCTTAAAATAAGACTTAGCTTCATGATTAATGAGCTATCCTGGCATTTCCTTCACAGCCTGAGACACTTATAGCCTACTTATCCAACCATCTCAAACTTTCTGATACCTTTTACTGGCAAGACCAACCCATCCATAAACTTACCAATAAAAGCATCAAAGAACTATTAAGAAGAAGAAGCTCTAAGGTAGTTTGGCATAAGATCGTATAGAGTAAGGCTTTAACTCCAAGAATATCCTTTATACTGTGATTAACAATCCAAAATACTTAATACATCCGATAGAATGACATATTTGCAAGTGGACAAAACTTGTCCAATGTGTTGGGTTTATACAGAAACAAGAGATCATCTCTTTTTAATATGTCCTTTCAACAGCACCATGTGGAATCATATCATAAGGAAATGTCTATGGCTTGATACAAGGACCTCCTTCACTAAGATTACACAAAAATTGCTCATCCTGACAACTCACTCTAATTCAAACAAGTTGATTCATATCCTATCTTTGGGGCTTTATGTATATTTATTGTGGAAAGAAAGAAACTTCAGAAGGTTTGCAAACAAAAATTCCTCCAAATAATCCATAATTATAGAGATCTTCAGGGAACTCAGGGAGTTGTTTTTGCTTAAAAATCTCAACCAAACCTACAACACAAACATCTTATCCTCATTTAGTTATGGCAATTTGAATCGGGTTTGGCCTGGGTTGATTGGACCATAGGCCACATTTTGTGGCCCCTACCTAACTCAACCCAGCCTGTGACCAGACTGAGAGAGATAAAACGACTTCATTTTTTAATTTTTTTTTAAAAAAAATTAAATCAAGTCGGCCCGACCTCTTCAGCCTTCGACCCATTAGGTCATGGGCCTAGCAATCTTAGCCTCGGTCTACCCATTGTCATCCATATCCTCATTGAACATTTAGCTCGCTGATTTATTATAACTTGGTTGATTATCTTAGTATAATCTTCTCTTTTGTTTAGTTTTTACCCCTTGCATACCCTTACATACATATGCAAGTATGGTTACAGGCACTACTTTTGCCATTTTGTTATCATTGCATAATTGTACTACCTTCTCAATTCTATTAATTTAAATTATTATTTTTCTAAAAAAGCCTCACCACAAAAAATAAAGTGAACAACAACGCTTTGGAATGTCAATGGCCCAGGCTAAACCCGAGTTGTAGCCAACCTGACCCATCTTATATATATATTTTTTTAAAAAATCAAAATTGACAAAACGAAGTCGGTTCTGAAATTACGGTCAGGCCACGACTCAACCCGGTCCGGCTTGATTTTGACCCGGATTGACCAGGCCACATGCGGGCCGTTACATCCCTAGCAAAGCCCAGCTCATACACATCAAATTAATAGGTTCCAAAAGCGACAGCGTTTGACATCTAATTAAGAATCACATTTCTGGTACCTGCTTCTCAAGCTCAAACCAAAACATGGCAGCTCTAATGAACTCCTGCCAATTCGCAACCATTCTTCGCCCTCCACTTCCCCATCACCGCCACCACCAACGCCAACGCCACCAATCCGCCATCGCTTCCTCGTCGTCGTCCTCATTCACAACCTTGAAAACTACGGGAACACCTTTTTCCCTGAATATCGCTGTGAACCGACCTAGGGTTTCGGCTCCTGCTTCCGCAACACCCGCTCTCTCACGTTCCACCAACTCACAACCACTCCTCATCGGCTCTACACGAACCGTGACCACCATCGCAACTTTAACGTTCTCTTTTTCGCGCATGTTCCTCAACTCCCTAGTCAATTTTGTTCAAGGAATCTCGATCCTCCCTGGTTCTAATCAATTGGCAGCCTTGCAATGTAATTTGGCACATTCAATGAGTCCCCTCTTCTTCGCGGCGCTCAAGGACCGACACAGAGGGTATTTGAACACTCCGTTAACGGTGGTGGCGGCTGGTTTAGCCAAGTGGCTCGACATTTACAGTGGGGTTTTGATGGTTAGGGTTTTGCTTAGTTGGTTTCCTAATATACCCTGGGACAGACAACCCTTGTCGGCTATTAGAGACCTTTGTGATCCCTATTTGAACTTGTTTAGGAACATAATTCCTCCTATTTTTGATACTCTTGATGTGAGCCCTCTTCTGGCTTTTGCGGTTTTGGGGACGCTGGGTTCGATTCTAAATAGCAGCAGAGGAATGTAGTCGAGAGGTTGGTGACGACTGACGATTTCGGAGGCAATTTTATGGGGTAAGCGTTTTACTTTAGATTATATGTTGCTATGGGCTCAGTTGTCTTGGGGCATCAATGTGTTTATTGTATAAAATTCTAGTTGTGGTGTTAGTCATTGACAAATTTATAGTGAGTTACTCTCTGGCTTCTTCAGTCTGTTACTTTAAGTTTCAAGTGGAAGATTGATAGATTTTGTTTAAAAGCATGTCGTGTATTTTACCAAAATTGAACGGCTTTGCTTTATTTAGGCACGAATCTCAATATGCATTTGGTCTTCAATACTAGTCTATAAATCAAAGAAAAGCCTCTACCTATGGTTTTCGGGTGTATCTGGGCATCTATAGAGACATTATGAACTGGGTTTAAACTAATAAGGTCACGATCATGAGCCATTTATTGCCTGCGAAATTTTTGTTAGAAACATTGCCAGAGAATAAAGAAAATGTTTTGTCATGCTTTATCAGCAACTGAGATATTAAAGTCTTTTAGATTTGGTATGAATGTTGCTATCAGTCTCAGACATCTTTTCTTACCGTTGAACGGACCTCTAAATGTCAAATGAGAGGGATTTCGGCATGAGTGCAATAACCCAATTTGATTGATATATTTCGTATGCATCTAGGCTGTTCGTCTTTATGGCTTTATGGTTCCTTTGGACTACTTAAAAATCACCAATTGAATACTTATTGATATGGTATAGTCATTCTTAATTCGATTTCCACTGGAAACTTGAGCAATCACGTGGCCAGAACCAATGTTTTTGTTTTTTGGAAAAAGGAAATGAAATTAAATAATAAATAGAGAAAGTTTTACGGAACAAATAAAGGACGTAGAAGAGTACCTTGGAGATAGGATCCTCTATATAATATTATGGTGTTTTATTTTGTCTCATAAATTTCAGTCATTTATTTATGTAAATCTTGTGTTCATTTATATGAGGCTTATCTGGGATCTATATATATAAATGACTGAAATTTATGAGATAGAATAAGACACTATAAAATTGAATAGAGGATTCAGCCTCAGTCCCTTTACAACCTTGCGTGACAAGTAAGTACTGAGACAACTATAACCGATATTGCGTTTAGGATTCTTGGAAGTTTACGGGTTATGTTAAAGCATTCTAATTTAAAGAGTGTTATCTTTTATGAGAGGATTTAGCTGGTCGTATATACCATTTGTAATACTGTCCCAATCAATGGATGAAACTCGGTCAATAATGCTGAAACTTTTGAAGGCATCCATTTTAAGTTTTTGTTTCAAGTTATGTTTTTTTATTGTAATTTTTAGTTTTCGTTTTTTGTTTTTAATTTATGTATTTCTTTTAAATAAAAATATTTTTTTTGTTTGTTAACGTTAATATAGTTATATTTTTATTGTTGTAATAATTACATATAAGATATAATTTAAAGATAATTTTTTATTAATTAAATTTATTTAAATATATTATATAATATTTATTGATAAATTATCAATT
>JAOQMQ010000004.1:13582354-13603558 GCA_027563845.1 Erythroxylum subrotundum
ATTAAATATAATTAATTTAACAATTATAAATAAATATAATTAAATTATTTTATTTTATTAAAATATATAATTTTCAAATAATATTTATTTTAACTATATTTTAATTATTAAATTAAAATTTTATTTGAAATTTATATGTTTTGAAGATATTTTAAATTTAATTATATTTATTTATAATTGTTAAATTAATTATATTTAATTTGATTACAAAAACTAAATAAATTATTGCATAAAATTAAATAATTCATAATTTAATTAATTAAATATAATATTAAATTAAATTATTCATTATTCTTATTAATAATTAATATATTAAATATGTGTCAAGTGTATAAGGTCTTCGAAAATCTTTGAAAAATTAGTGTTTATATGCTTCAAATGCATTTTAACATCCTATGGACACGACCCGTGGTCCATGTTACGGATACAGGTATCATTAGTTTTTTTATTTTATTTTATAGAAGGCGAATAGTACAGTTACACAGTAAGTCGAGGGATGCAAAGTCCCGACAAATCCTCCAGGAGGATAAGGTGGCACCCAACGGGTGCGGTAGTGAAATAAGTAACACCTACAACAAAATGACTGGCATAGTGAGCGAGCCAATCAGCACATCTGTTGCTCTCTCGATACACATGTCGATGAACAACAGTCCAGTTCCTGGTAAACAACTCATGAATGCGCCAGACAAAAGGATTGAGCGACCGGGATCGCTGGTCAGTAAAGGGGAGGAGATCGGACACGGCTTTGATATCGACCTCAAGTTCTATCCGGCGATGTCCTAGATTTCAAGCCAGTGTCAGGCCAGTATACACGCCTCAGAGTTTCGCTGCCATGGACGAGCACCATCCAATATGATGCGAGAAGCCACCCCTCTAGTGTCCTTCACTGTCTCGTAAGATGCCCCCTGCTGTGGCGGTCAAGGATTAACGTTTGGAGGTGCCATCAATTTTGAGCTTAATCCAGCCCATGGGAGGTTTGCGCCAGGTGATAGAACTCACGTGCCTAGGTGGAGGACCAGTAGGAATCTCCCGACGATGCCATCGAACCGCCTGGCAGAGAGAACCTGCATAAGGCAAAACAAAAGACTGGGGTGAGGAAGGCCAAGTAAAATGCTCCTCGAAGAGGGTCTGATTCCTCCATTTCCAAAGGAACCAGCACGAAATCCCAAAGAGAGTCGCCCAATTGTGCCCAAGAACTTGATGATTGCAAAGAAGGTTGTGACGGAGCCATTCCCGAAGTGGTTGAGTGAAAAAGCCGACGGGAACAGGGAAAGCAGTCCACACTTGGCGAGCTTTAGGGCAGTTACGAACGACATGCAACGAGGATTCCTCCCGGTGGCAGTGATAACAGTCGCCATTCGCCGTACAATGCAGAGGGACCCGATGCTAATTCGTGAGGAGCCTGTCGTGGCCCAACAGCTAGAGAAAGGAGTGAATGCGAGATGGACCGGACCACTTCCAGATAACCTGCCAAACAACGTGTTCAACAAGGTCCGCATGGCCCATGCTCATGGTATAGGCGGAAGCAACCGAGAAATGCCCAGAGTCTGAGGGGCCCCAAATCAACTTATCCGGCCCAAGTGTAGTCGTAGGAGGAAGCATGTCGTCAATTAATCTACAAATCGCCGTTGGGAGATAGGATTGGAATAACTCCCAATGCCAATTACCGTCTGTGGTAACAAACTGCCGAACAGTGAGGTTGCGAAGGGAGTCGGGAAGCGGCCTAACAGCGTGGGAGAGAAGGGGGCCAGCACTCGAAATCCAGGGGTCTAACCAAAACCGAGTTCGAGCCCCATCGCCTATCATCCACTGTAATCCCTGCTGAACCAGGTGCTAGGTAGACTGAATACCCCGCCTAACCATGGAGCCACCAGAAGTAGCCAAGGAGGTGGGGATTTGCGTGGTGTCCACGTTATACTTAGCAGAAAGAACGGAAACCCATAAAGAGTCAGGTTTAGTGAGCAACGTCCAGCCTAACTTAGCGAGAAAGGCATCATTCGTTTCACGGAGTTTCCAAATACCAAGGCCCCCGAGCTCCGGAGGTTTGCAGATTTCCTCCCACTCTAAGGGTAAGGAGGTTCATTCACTATCTTACATGGTGTCAGAGCCATTTCTTTGATCCTCCCTATCTTTTTCAATTCTTTACTATTCTTTCTCTCTTCTCTTAACATTCCGCTTCTTTACAATGACCCTCTCAACTCCAACTTCTTCTACCACAACTCTGATCTCTTCCTCCTGTGCCTTCTATGTGAATATCACTGATTTTGTTCCTTAAAAACTTGATATGACCAACTAACTTGTCTGGTTCTATTTGTTTCGTCCAGTTCTAGACATTTATAATCTGGTTGATCATATTTCTCACCCTACTTCTCCACCTTCGGAATACATTTCTAATCATTCTACCATAACTGAGGTTCCTAATCCTGAGTACCATACTTGGCAAAAATTGGATCGTCTTATTCTCAGCTGGATGAACGCCAATGTTAAAAGCAAAATACTCCTTCTTCTCTATCACTCAAAGACAGCTTCTGAAACTTGGCATGCACTTGAATCTCATTTTCTTGACCGCTCCACAGCATGAGAAATGCAACTGAAAATAGCTCTTGATGATTTGAAGAAAAATGATCTTTTTATTGACCTATACTGCCAGAAATTCAAAGAACTTACAAATGCTTTGTTGGCTATTGGCCAACCTTTAACCGAAAGGGAACAAGTGCATTGCCTCCTTTGTGGTTTACCCATAAGCTACGAATCTCTCATCACTGTGATCTCTAACCCGAAACTTCCACCAACCTTCGTAGAATTATGGACGATGCTTCTGTGTCATGAAGCTCAACTTGAACATCTTGACTCCATTAACTCACCTCCCTCAACTTAAACTGCCCTTGTTACTTCTCAGTTGCCCTTTTCTACTGGAAATAGCCATGGGTCTTCTTTCTCGCGCAGTGGCAGTTGTGGGGGTAGTCGCTGGCAAAGTGGAGGTTGCAGTGGCCATGGTAAAAATGGTCGAGGTCAGTACTCCTCCTTCTTTAATTTTGGATTTAACTTATTGGACTGGTCTCCTTTTCTTGGCAGAGGTCATCACATTCTTGGTCCATCTCCTTTATTTCCTACTGCTGGTTCTTTATCTTACTTTCATGGGACTTGCTTTTCATGTGGACTTCCTAGCCATATAGCTACTAATCGTCCTCATCGCAACACCAACACACCTCTCTCCAGTTAGTTTGCGGGCTTATCGGTCTCTGATTCTTTTGATCCCTCTCACTACATGGACACAAGGGCAACAACTCACATGGTCAATGACTCTAGTATGGACTCATCCTTCTCTCCTTACTACAGGTCTAAATGTATAATAGTGGGTGATGGTTCGATTCTTTCTGTCAAATCAATTGGTGATAGACTACTTCACTGCTCTAATCATACTTTCCACTTGCCTCGCACTCTGCATGTTCCTCGTTTAGCCAAGAATTTAATATCCATTAGACAATTTGCATCTAATAATAATTGTTTCTTTGAATTTCATACGGTTTTGTTATCAAGTGTGCAAAGACTGGGCAGGAGATTCTTTGTTGCCTCAGTGACAACCTACTCTACCCTTGGTTTCCATCCTTACCAAGCTCAATTGGACATCACGCCTTATAGTCTTCATCATTTGATATTTGGCATACTAGTCTGGGTCATCCATATGCCAATGTTATTTGAGTCTTACTTCCTCATTTAGGCTTCTCATTTAATAAACGTGACAGACGCTCCCACTGTTCCACTTGTCTTGAGTCTAAGGCCTGCCATTTAGCCTTTTTTGATCGAACCACTTTTAGTACGAATTTTCTGGAATTAATTCACTGTGATGTATAGACATCACCACTTTCTTCTGTCATTGGCTATAAATATGATATTTTGTTTGTGGATGATTACTCTTGTTTCACTTGACTTTATCCGATGAGACTCAAATATGATTCAATTAAGTGCTTTGTTACTTTTAAGCAACATGTCGAATGCTTATGCTTCACCACTATTAAGTTTTTTCGCTCAGACAAGGGTGGTGAATTTATCAGTCACCATTTTCAACAGTATCTTGCTTCTTGTGGCATTTTTTTCAATTTCCGTGCCCTTATACATCATAGCAAAATGGTATTATTGAACGCAAACACCGACATATCTCTGAAATGGGCAGAACCATGCGTCAACATTTAGGTGCTCTGTTATCTCTGTGGGTTGAAGCCTTTCAAATTGCTATCTACACCATCAATTATCTACCAACACCTGTACTACAAAATTATTCTCCCTTCTCTGTTTTATTTCAACGATCACCTGATTATTCTTATTTGAAAGTATTTGGTTGCCTTTGTTTTCCTCTGTTACAATACGACACAAATTAGAACAAAGGTCTACCCCTTGTGTTTTCTTAGGTTACAACCCACATAGAAAAAGGGTACCGCTGTCTTAGCCTTGCCTCTGGTTACGTTTTATCAACCGTCGTGTTTGATTTGTTGAAACCTCCTTTCCTTACTTAGACAAATAGCCTTCGACCACCTCACAACTTGTCCCTAAACCATCCAAATGACGATCAACTCACTCCATATCACTCATTCCTACAACTATGCTGCCACACTCTTCTCCATTCATTCCTACAACTATGCTGCCACACTCTTCTCCATCCCCAATACCCATATCTTCTTCTCCACAACCCACGGTACAGTTACCAATAAATCTAACACCCACTTCTTCCTCTCCATAACCCATAGTACAGTTACCCATAAATCCTATTCCCACTACCCTCTCAACTCATCCAATGATCACAAGAGGCAAAGCCGACATTTTTAAACCTAAGCATCACCTCTCTCTTCTTGACTCTGTGTCACAGCTGCCTCTCAATCACAATCCCACACATGTCAATTCCACTAACCCAGTAAAACCCATCACTCCTCTATGCTGTTGTTTCATTAAAAAAGTCCCCTCCTCTATATGGCACTGTTTCGGTCATCACCACTTCCCTCTACCCACATAACCCACATGGTCTTGTCTCTACCTCCCATTTATCAACTTCATCCAACATTGGTTTGATTGAACTTACCACTATCAAGGACGCATTCACCGACTCACTGGAAAACAACGCTGGTAGATGAATTCAATGCCTTAATCGCCAACTCCACTTGGACCTTGGTACCACGAAAACCAGATATGAACATTATAGGCTACAAATGGATCTTTCACCTAAAGTACAAAGCGGATGGCAACATAGATCGATATAAGACACGTTTAGTTGCAAAAGGCTATAATCAACGCGAAGGAGTCGTCTTCTAAGATACTTTCAGTTCGCTTGTGCGTCCCACCACTATTTGACTTCTTCTCACATATTCCTTCACCAACAACTGGCCCATTAAGCAATTAGATGTCAAAATCGCACTTCTAAATAGGGAATTAACAGAAGATGTATATATGTTATTTAGCCAGTTCCTAATCACGACAGGAATCTCCACTTGTAAATCGGATAGCTCAATGTTGGTATATCATCATCATGGAATTTGATTAATTCTTCTTGTTTATGTTGACGATATCATTATCACTGGTTCTCATGACAGGTTCTTACAATCATTCATTGATCATCTTAAACAACAATTTGCTATGACCGATCTTGGCAATCTCTATTATTTTCTTGGTATCTAAACCACTTGCTCTTCCACTGGCATTTTCCTCAACCAAAGGCATTTTGTGGAGCAACTATTGGCTAGACTATATATGTTGGGCTGTCATTCGGTTACCACACTGATGACCAGCTCAAAATTATCTACTGCAGATGGTGATCCCCTCTCCAATCCCTCAGAATTTTGCAGTATTGCTGGCGCACTCCAATACCTCACTATTACTCGTCCAGATGTATCCTTTGCCGTCAATTCCATTTTTCAATTCCTACATAACCCAATCACCACTCACCTCAAAGCTGCAAAATGTGTCCTTCATTATGTAAAAGGTACACCTGATTATGGTCTCCATCTTCCAAGGTTATCTAATTGTGATCTAAATGCCTATGCGGACGCAGATTGGGTAGGATGCCCAGATACAAGGCAGTCCACCTCTGGCGTAGCTATTCTCTATGTGGTGCCCTGATCTCATGGTTTTCCAAGAAGCAACAGACAGTTTCCTACAGTAGTACTAAGGCTGAATTCCGAGCAGTTGCTTAAGCTGTCACTGAAGTACAGTGGATCCAAAACAGAATTCCGAGCAGTTGCTTAAGCTGTCACTGAAGTACAGTGGATCCAAAACATCCTACAGGAGCTTAGAATTCCCCTACAAAATCCTCCAACTCTACTTTGAGATAATTTCAATACAATTTACCTCACTCCCAATCCTCTCTATCATGGACGCACCAAACATTTGTTAGATTTTCAATTTGTCAGGGAGAAAGTTTCCAGTGGAGCCCTCTAGATTCGCTAAATTCCCACTGAACTACAACTTGCTGATACTTTAACCAAGCCCCTAAGCTCTTCCTATTTCATATCTTTCATAGACAAGCTTAACATTTGTGCCCTAAGTTGAGCTTGTAGGGGGTGTTACAGATACATGTATCATTAGCTGTTGTTATCATCATTGTAATAAATTTGTCATCATTGTTATAACAGAGCTTTAACAGAATTCTATGTATATATACAACCCCATCCACTGTAAGGGTAAGGAGGTTCATTCACTATCTTACAGTCCAAGCCATAGATCCTCCGATTTCCTCTAGGGAAGAGACATAGACTTTGACATGCTCGTACTACCAAATTGTGGATCCTCCTATCTTTCTTATGACTATCACATAGTTTATGACCTAGTTATGGCTCAAGCTGTGTTACTTTACAAATTTTTTCAATCACCACACAATCTTTTTTCAAGCCATATTATAAGTCATGCTTCTTTCATTTGATTCATATAGGGCACTGGTTACACACAGGCTTGGGCCATATCATGTTTGTAGCACCCCACTCCCGCAATACCCGAATCCGACATCGATGGTGATATCTGAGTCCGAGCCCCGTGAGGGTGGCGTGCTAAACACTCAATCACTCAGAAATCGGTACACTTTTTTTTAATCACAAAACATAATATGCAAAAAACGATACTCAAATTGGGCCCGTATTCATTCATAAACATTTTCACTTAACACAATTTTCAATAGCCATTCGGGCCCTTTCACCAATACAAAACACTTGAGTCATTTTAAAACCCAAAGTTATACAAAAGATGCGGAATATACATTTCAATGCAAAATATGGAAAACACAATTGCAGACGCGAACTGATCCCGACCTCTATCCCTCACTTGAATGCTGTAGGTATACTCTCGTTGGCCTAACGGGTATTCTTCTGATCCTGAAAAATATTTGCAAATTTTGGGTGAGTTTTGCGAACTCAGTAAGTGACCATCATCGATGGCTCACTCATCATATAACACATACAATCCACATAATTCACATCAGTTCATTAACACTCATAATGAATCACATACACTGAATCAGTCATTTCACATATTACATTTAACACATATTGCATTCAGAAATAATTTATATCATGAATATGCCGTGCATATGAGACTCTCTTTTCATTTGTTATTTTGTTGTGACCGAGTGCCTAAATTGTCCCGTATCTATTGGATACCGGACTCATTGATAACTGTCCCATATAGGGCTCATTAAACGTTGAGCCTGAGGCTCTGAATCACTTTGAGCTCGAAGCTCTTTTTTACACGTTGAGCTTGTGGCTCTGATCGGTGGCTACTCTGGTCACAACTGCTATTATGTTTCATGCATTCATGCAATGGAATGCATCACTCACAATTACATATCCCATTCAAACACTTTCTCATCTCATCGGACCTTAGTCCGGCATTCCACATTAAAGTGGAGAATTCACAATTTCATTTATATACAAATGCAAATACACATTCCTAACACATTTAACAATCACATTTACATACAATTTGCACTTCAATATCTCATCCATATATCACAGTCATCGGACCTTCATTGTCCGGAATTCAACAATCAAGTCACATTCATAATTATTCATTATCACTAAATTCATAACATAAACAAACAAACAATAAAGTAAGACCATCTAGGTCTACTCACAGTACGCTCCAGATTAGCATTTGCTTTCAAAGTCTGGGAACGCCTGAATGTGAACACTTGACTTGCACAACCCATGTATGCAAAACACCCGTTTCACACTCATCAATAATTACACACGGATAATAAATGGACTATGTACAATGTATACTTAATGACAATCCCGGGTATGTTTTAGAATACCTTTTATGCTCATTCCCATTTCAAAATTTATATATGTCTAATTAGACTTAGACTTACACTTCATTTGTACATGATCAATCTAAATGCTCCTTTCAATCTTTACCCTTTTTTCTATGTCTCGCTTATTCACAAGCTTACACTTCAGTAGCACTTGGTTACTCTATATCATAGCTCAATTTCTTGTCATCTCTTTGCTAACCTCACATGATCTCATAATACCAAATTCCCATTCATAGCTTAACAATGTAAACTTATGTACACATTTAGGCACATTGCCAATTTACACAATAACCATAATATATTACCCACCTAGTTTGCTTGCAAACTCCAAGTTCAAAATTGTCTTTCCCCTTATTCTTGGGTAGGATTCTCTTGGTTTCCTAAAACAAACCAAATCTCATTCAATAGGAATCCACTTAAAGATCTCACAATGCAAAATCACTAAAATTGATTCTAGAACATTTAAACCCAAGCATTTTCTAAACTCCATAAACTAGAATCCTTCCCAAAATCCAAAAGAGTCAAAAAGATCTTACCTTAATTCTTCACCAAATGAAGAGATCTTTAGCTCAAATGGAAGCTCTTTTCTTCCTCTTCCTTTTTCTCCTCTTGACAACTTCAAAATCTTTCTTGAAAACCAAGGAGAGTTAAACCCTAGCTCAACTCTCTTCTTTTCTCTCAAACCACCAACTCTCTTTCTCTTTCTTACTCATTTTGTTTCTCTAGAATCTTCTCATTCACGTTTTCTCCTTTATTTATAAGCAAGACAATACTTCTTCCAGTTATGCCCTTAATGAGTCCAAAAAGTTCATTTTATCCTTCCTTATAGGCTTATGTTCTTTTAAACTTAAGTATCTTGCCAAAAATACCCTTGAACATTCTGACATAATACTTTCTTCTGGAAAATATCCCCTATTTTCTTAAGTTTCTAATGCCACCGAAATCATTTCATTTGGTTCAATGGTTCAAAAGATATATTTCAAACAGTTTTGGACTGCTCTTGTCCAAAACAGTATACTATGCACAACTTCTATCGGGAATTTAAACATCTTAGAGACTGAATTAGATTCCAAGTTCTTCATACCATTTGTAGCTCCATGTCTCTAGTTTACCACGAATTAAAAATCATCTTATTTGGACCTCTACTGATCTAGAAAACATCAAAATACTGAAGTATGTTCAGTGAGATAATACCAGTTCATATTATTGAAGAATACACTCACTATACCCGTCCCACTCTTTTCACTCAATCTTTCTTCATTCATTTCAAATAACTATAATTCTTGGTGGAGGTGTAGATCAATGTCTTACGAATCTAATGGTTCAAGAATCAGATCATTTGGAGGTATAGTGAAGAAGTTATGGTCAAAAGAAGCAAACATGTTTATGACCTCACTCGTATTGTACATGCTTTGGCGCAATTACCATAACTCTCACTACAAGTGTCGGATTGACTTCGTTTTTGGACTATTAGAAAGAGGACTTCGAGATCTACAACTTTCATGAAGACGTCTCAGTTCTATAGTCTCACTTCCATCGTCTCACTTTCTATCGTCTCACTTCCATCGTCTCACTTCCTATCGTCTCACTTCCATCGTCTGACTTTCTATTGTCTCAAAACTTCCGTCTCACTTCCTATCGTCTCACTTCCATCGTCTCACTTTCTATCGTCTCAAAACTTCCGTCTCACTTCTATCGTCTCACTTCCTATCGTCTAACTTCCATCGTCTCATTTTTGCTCTAGAACGTCTCGACTTATAAAAATCATAACTTTTGACTCCGATATCCAAAATTTTCATACTATATGTCTTTGGAAAGATAAAAGAAATTTCTACAACTTTCCAGAAGGCAACTTTGCTAAAATCCATTTATATCAATCCCAAATTTGCCCCTAAAGTCCGAAGATGAATTTTTCATTCATACACCAACGTACTGCACCCAATGCTTAACTTCATGAAATTGTGAGACTAGAGACAGAATTGAAATTTGATGTCTCCATAAGAAATGTAGCCATACATTTCTAGTTTAATCCAAATCAAGAATCATCTCGTTTGGACAACTAGAGGAAAAGTTATAGCTAACAGACCGAAGCACACTCAGTGAACATTTTTCAGATCACTACGAATTTTGTTTCTAAATCTTTCCTTATCACAACTCATACCAAGATCACTCTTTCTACTCCTTCTACTCCTCATTTTCAATAAAATCACATTTAAGGTCAATTATATCCAGAAGTTATCAATGAATGCATGTATTACTTTTTATGCGAAAACATTCCGTATTTATGTGCATATATGCTAACATGATGCATGAACAAGAAAATGTATTGCCTTAATTTCTCTTTAAGCTCACATATACTGAAATTTCGGATCCTAACATTTAATATGAGGACGGGGATGTTACAATGTTCCTCTAAAAATTGTGATTTTCTTTTTGTTTTTATTTGAAATCATACAAAAGCCAAATATGTACAATTATATGAAAAAATATCTTAAAATAATTAAAATAAGATAATTTAATATTAAAATCAAACAAAATACTTAAGAAAATTTGTACATATTTCATGCACTTCAGTACCCTTTGACTTGTGCTTATTGAAGCATTTGGGACCTTGAAGATAATGAATTGCAACGGAGCTAAAGAAGTGATTTTAAACGTTAATGTCATTAGAAGAGTCAACATAAGCTTGGTTGATGCAGTAAATATCTGCTAGATGTCTTTGCTTGCAGCTGCCTCCAAAAGTGGAATTGGGTTGAAGAAGATATTGGAGCTTTCTCTAACCTTCTTAACAATCCTCATGGTCATACGCCTATTTGAAGACATTTTCAAATGCTGGACATTGAAACCTTTTGAAATGAAGGAAAGAGAAGATAGGTGAAAGTGTCCCATTGAGCATGCTAAAAATTTGTAGACAAATTTCGTGTTTGACGAAACTAGGAAATAAAGTTGTTAGAAAATCAATTAATAATAATTACAACAAAGTGGCCTCGCTCCTGATGAATTTTAGTGTTGTGCGAGCGTTATTTGAGTTGATTTCGTACACGTCTTGCCTTGAGGAGAGCCACTTAACTTGTTGCTATATGAATGTTTGACAAATCTTTTTGTAATTTCAATCTCTTTATAAACTTGACGAAACATCAAAGTATTTTCTTTAACTTTAGAAACACTTAAAAATTTCTAAGTTCTTCTCAACTTCAAAGCTTCTTCTCTCAAAATAGGTTAAATCTCTTATAAAGCTTCTCACAAGATAAGTCATGAAATAAATTTAAAGGTCACATATTACTTTATCGGATTCCTTCCTTTGGTGTCTTTAATTTGTAAAATAAACTGCAAATCATGTTACATGACTCATTTCAATTGGTTGGATGTAAAATAGAATTAAATAAATTTTTTTTCTACGGAGAAATGTAGGAATGTAGTACTTGCGATAATACTGGAGCCTTATATTTCTGTGTTTTTTCTTGTTCGCTAAACCCTTGACTAAGAGAAACCACGAACTAGGAAACAATAGCTCCAACAAGGGAGGAAAATGGCTGCCGCACCCGAAAAATAAACGCAAACTGAAATCTGCAGCAATTGAAAACGAAGCTGCAAATAAGTTGTAGAGGGGGTCATCAACACTGACACAACACCGGCAAAGGAGAATGACATTACGCTTCCGCTGCTGGAGGGTCAGCGAAGTCTGGGCTGTATATAAGGGTTCTACCCTATTATGCTAGCCTTAATCATTCAAAAACCAAAACTACGTCATAGTACTAAATCCGACATGTAGTATATACACAAATGCTGATATACACATTACAAAATGCAACGGAAGCGCCCAATTTATTTTTTGCCAAAGTATGAAAAAAGGGTCCGCTGTTGATCATCACCGCTCTTAAGGTTGGCCTTCTTCGCACGACTAGAATGCAATTGTTTGTTTTCATCTGTACTCGCATCTGAACCAGCTAAGAGCTCCTCATGGTCCCGCTTTGCTTTGTTCTTTGGTTCTTCATGAAGAGATGGCTTATATATACTAGATTTGAAATCAAGATCCTCCGAAGAGATAAATGGTGAAACTAGCATCTTGTCCTCACTTTCAGGCAACTGTTTCACTCTTTCTGGTGGATCTTCCTTGACCACTGTGTCACATGTACTTCTCTCTAGTCTTGATGCTGGTTCTTCTTTGATTTCCTTTTTCATGAAAAACTTTGAGATGGAGCTCCTGTCGTCCACCTTTAGTTGTATCTGTAAAATTTAGTCCATTGTTCATATAGTGGAAGGTCAAAAACTAGAAATAGCTAATATCTACTTTCATAACCAATGGCATTACTTTCATGTTGAGTCAAAGCGATGAAAAGCCAAACTGGGCAAACCTCTTTAATGCACTCTGGTCCATTGAAAGATGTCTTACCCACTGCTGGTGTCACCGGGTACCATACCTAGATATCAAAAGCTATGTCAAAAAGACATCTTGGCATCCCATTTCCTATGAATTAGAAGCTGCTATGGCATACCAACTCTGAATTTTCGTAAGGCTTAAGCACAGTATCAATCTTGGAAGAGGATGAATCATTTAACCATGTGTCAACTGCTCCCTTGTCGCCTAAGATAACAGGCATCCTATCTGGATTAACAGATGAATTAAATATCAGCATTAAGCTTCTTAGATAGAGGAAGGATAAAAGCTGTTAAAGACACCAATTTACAAGGTATACAAGAGAATATTTCCATTCTCTTGTGTTTAGTATAAAGGATTGAGATCTTGGACTAAGCAATGCAAACTGCTGACTAAGAAAGATAATATATCTATATTTCAAATCAGCTTTGAGGGTACTACGCATTCACTATCTGGTTCTGCCTTTCCAAATATATATTTAATAGCAAATGACATGTATTTCAGTCCTTGTAAATGATCCAACGTTCATTATCAGTTTTGTGAACAGTACAAAGGAAATATCTTATGCCATAGGATCAAGGGAAAACCTCTCACCATGCAACCATTGTAAGGCCGATGATGCTGAAGTTGTAAGTATGGTAAATGTGTAAAGGATCTCTCCTGCACCAAGGCAAAAATAAGTTATTGATCAATGTGTATGTAAGACTATGGACTACGAGTGAGTGTACTAGTGGAGATGAATACTCCAGGTGCAATATTTTCTTCTGCTCACTTATCCTTGGACATGGATCTCTCAGGGGGTAGGTAAGCATGTATATGGCATGGCAAATTATTAAAAACCACACAAGTAACAGAAGATATGAACTGAATTTTTTTAAAAAAAAGAGCAGACTCAACTGTGAGTGCTAGGCAAAACTCATTGTATATTAAATACACAAAGCATTCAAAACTACCTTCAGAGTTCTTCCATGAGTCGTACAGGGCAGCAAATACGAGAGGTCTATCATCCTTGAAATGGATATAGTAAGGCTGCTTCTTGGTCCCATCTTTTTTCCACTCGTAGAATCTAGAGAGTTAAGGTTATGGAAACAAGCATGTTAATGCAAAGATAATTCAGCTGAACTCAATTACCAGAATTAATAGTAGAATAACTATATGACATAAAGGAAACCAAGTGTCCAAAACAGCCAAACTTTTGACTTCTTAAAAAATTTGATTCCTGAATTTACTATATTTATAAGAATCAGAATTTAAAATGGCCACTATCCTGCTTTCCAAACACTAGCAATATTCAAATACTTAAAATTCCAGTCTATAAATCTCTGGCTGTGCAACATTAAGAAAAATTAAATAGTACAGTGTTTCAAAAGAGCTTAAGTATATAGAATAAATAAAAGAGAAAAAATTAGTCAACCACAAGTCTTAATTTGGTGGAATGAGAATTGGGAATTAAGTTGATAACAAAAGATAAGTTCTGAAATTTAGATTGTGTTAAGATTCCTTATTAGATAGGAAGTAGGAGTATTATGCTATTCTATTTTAGATATGTTATCCTAGTTGTATAGGACTTACAGAATTTTTATTATAACAGGATTTAAATTAGAAACCCTTTTCCTGCTAAAATAAGAGTTCCAAAACTCTATATATGCGTGTGTATTCAACTCTTCATCAATAATAAGCAATCTGGAATCTTTTTACAAACTTGAGTTTTCAATTAGAAGATGTGATGCTTTCTTCTAAAAGTGAATTTTAAACCCTATGAGTGATTCCTAGTTTCCTATTATCCATTTTTTTTGTTCTTCACTAATTCCAACAAACCTAACCTATATTCTAGTTATCTCAAACCTATATTCCAGCCATATTAAACCTTAAAATCCTAAGTCTAAATTCCAGCTCTACAAAATCTGAAACTTTAACATTCCTAGCTAAAATTTAACCCTGAACCTTTGTATTCCAATAGCCTTATATTAGTCATATTTTCTTATTTTGTGATTTTAGCTACTAGTCGATACTTCTTCTATTTGTCCTACATCAATTTGTTATCAAAGCTTTAGTTCATGATGACGACCCGTAGCGGAAGGGCATATAAAGGAATATTCAGCAACTAGGAGCGAGATGAGATTCTTTTAAGAGTTATAGAAAGATTGGACCTTACTAACCCTCCATCACAAGATGCTCCAAGAATTAATCCAGAAAACAATATCAGATAACAAACTACACTTGATGGTGAGGGTGGAGAAAGTGAAATCCAATACGAAGAGGCTAACACTAATCAATAGCGAATGGGGTTAGGACATCAACGCCTATCGAGAGATCTAAGATAAAGAAATCAACCAGCAAATAAAGAAATCAACCAGCAACACATGGAAAGTGCATGTGAGCCTTTAGAAGCCACGATAGAGTTGAAACACAAAACAAATTCGATGACATTACTAAGGGTTAGGACATCAACGCCTATCGAGAGATCTAAGATAAAGAAATCAACCAGCAACACATGGAAAGTGCATGTGAGCCTTTAGAAGCCACAGTTGAAACACAAAACAAATTCGATGACATTACTAAGAAAGTTCGCGTTGAAGCCTCTGATTTTGCAGAAAAGATGGATCCACACCTATTCCTAGACTGAACAGTAGTAAAGAAAGATTTCTTTGACTGGTACCACATGTCAGAAGATCGAAAAGTTCGATCCGCAAAGATGAAGCTAGTTGGACACTCCAAAATCTGGTGGAGATCGATGAAGCATTGACTTCAAAAAAAGGCCAGCCATAAATTGTTGATTGGGAAGAGATGACATTGAAATTATTTAGAAAAATACTTACCATTTCATCATCAAGAAAATCTCCAAGATCAACTCACAACTTTTAGACAAGGTATTATGTCCGTAACTGAGTACATGAAAATATTTGATGAACTTTCTATTCGATGTGAAGGGATGGAGTCAGAACGACAACTTATATCTGACTAAAAAAATGGCTTAAGGGTAGAGATTCACAAGGAGCTGATTATGCAAAGGATTTACAGCCTTGAAGATGCATATCACTTGACTTTAAGAGCGAAACAATACTTAAGACAACAACTAACTAAAAAGTTTCAAAGTCCAGCCAAGAAGTTCGGCATAAAGAGAACTACGACGGTGCAAAACTTTAGACCACCCAATGCATCAAAATCTACACCACAAAATAACTAGAAAACTTCTCAAGGAGCTGAATTTAAAGGCAAAGTCACAACTAAGACTGGGACGAAAGGAGGCAGTAGTGACAAGAAATGCTTCCAATGCAATAGGAGGGGCCACTTTGCTTATGAATGTCCTAATAAAGCTTTGCATATGATGGGATAAAAAGAGGAGGAAAAATCTGATGAGTACGTTATGAGAATGAAGCTGGAGAGAAATTGAAAGACTAGAGATGAACTAACTAGTCCTACAAATCTTAATGTTGTGAGACGCATATTTACAACCCCTAAAGCGGAAGAACAAGAAGAATGACTTCGCACTGTTATTTTCTTTACTCAAGTTAGATGCAGAAAGAAAGTATACAAGCTTATCATTGTGGGAGGAAGTAGTATGAATGGTGTATCGAAGAAGATGATGAAGCGATTGAATATACTCAAGAAGAAACATCCAAATCCCTGCAAAGTTGCTTGGGAAGATGATAGTACTATACCAGTTGCTTGAAGGTGCTTGGTGTCTTTCAAATTAGGAACTTATGAGGACTCTATTTAGTGTGATGTTATTCCGATGAAAGTATCTCACATTTTACTTGGGTGACCGTGGATTTATAATCTAATGTTCGGCACTTCGAAAAAGTTAACACCTATCATTTTATATTTCATGAAAAGAAGATAATTTTGAAGCCTATGAAGGTAGACAAGGTAGAAAACAAAGAGGAAGTAGCAAGACAGTCATAAATGTCAAGCAAAAGCCTCTTAATATCTTTAAGGAGAGAGAATTTGAAGCTATTACAAGGAAAACGGGATTGTGTTTGCTATGGTCATAAGGGAAGTAATGGAAACAATGCTTGAAACACCCATAACTTTATCAAAAGAAGTGGGAGAATTGTTAGTTGATTTTTTAGACCTTACACCGGAAGATTTACCAGGTGAATTACCTCCTCCTTTACGACATATTCAACATGCTATTAACTTGGTACGTGCGTCTACTCTACCAAATCTTCTAGCCTATCGCCTAACTTCTATTAGAATGATGGGTTGAAGAGACAAAGTTTAGTTATTGAAAAAAAGATTTATTCAACAAAGTCTGCAATTCCAGCACTTTTAACTCCTAAAAAGGATGGAAGTTGGAGAATGTGTATTGATTGTCGAGCAACAAATAAGATCACAATAAGGTATAGATTTCCAATTCCTCGCCTTGATGACATGTTAGATATGTTGACTGGAGCGACTATTTTTACCAAGATAGACTTACGAAGTAGGTACCATCAAATTAGAATCAGACCTAGATATGAATGAAAAACAACTTTCAAGACTAAAGAGTATGAAAGTGATGAATCAAGTACATCGACCATTTATGGGCAAATTTTTGGTGGTATATTTTGATGATATATTAATATATAGCAAGACTAAAGAAGACCACCTATTACATCTACAACAAGTCTTGAGAGTTTTAAGGTAAGGGTTGTATTTTTGGGTTTTATTATATCCTACCGTAGAGTGGAGATTAATCTCGAGAAGATTAGGGTCGTTCTTGATTGGCCTATTCCAAAAGACGTGCATGAGACAAGGAGTTTCCATGGCCTAGCAACATTCTATAGGCGATTTATTCATAATTTCAGCACCATAATGGTACCCATTACTGATTGTATAAAGTAAAGACAATTTACTTGGTCAAAGGCAGCAACTAAAGCATTTGAAGAAATCAAGAAAAAGATGACTAAATCTCCTGTTTTACAACTTCCAAAATTTTCTAAGCTATTTGAAGTTGCTTGTGACGCATCTCATGTGGGAATTGGAGGTATACTCAACCAAGAGGGACACCCAATTGCTTACTTCAGTAAGAAGCTAAGGGAGGAGAAGCAACGATATTCAACCTATGACAAGGAATTTTAAGCACGATATTCAACCTATGACAAGGAATTTTAAGCAGTAGTATGTTCTCTTTACAATTGGCGTCATTATATCTCATACAAGGAGTTTATTCTATATTAGGATCATCAATCTCTTAAACACTTCAAGTCCTAGAAGAACTTGAACAAAAGGCACACCTTATGGAGTGAATTTATGGAGTAGGAAGAGTTATTTGCTTAAGACTTTAGCGGTAAAAGTTGTAGGGTTCGACAAAATAAAAAGAAAATATGCTTTAGATTGAGATTTTGGAATAATCTATTCAGAAATTACAGCTGGACAAAGAGACCAACACTTTCCTTTTACGATCCACGATGACTATCTTTTCAAAGCAAATCGAATTTGCCTACCTAATACTTCTATAAGGGAGTATGTGATTTGGGATTTATTTGGAGGAGTAGCAAGAAACTTTGGAAGAGATAAAACCATCACAATAGTTAAAGATCGCTTTCATTGGCCCTCTTTAAAAAGGGACTTGTTTAAGGTTATACGGCAATGTCGAATATGTCAACTAGCTAAAGGAAGAAAACAAAATTTTGAATTATACAAACCACTGCCTGTGCCTCATGAACCATGGTATGACATAAGCATGGAATTTGTCTTGGGAATTCCTAAAACTATAAGAGGTAATGATTTTATTTTTGTGGTGGTGGATAGGTTTTCCAAGATGAGTCAATTTATTCCATATTCCAGGACTTAATGAAACTGGTCATATGGTTAAACTCTTCTTCAAAGAGGTTGTACATCTCCATAGATAACCTTTAACTATCATCTCTGATCGTGATATAAAATCTATGAGTTGTTTTTGAACTCTATGAAAAACAATGAACACTAAGCTTCAATTTTCAAGTTCTTTCGATCCTCAAACCGATGGACAAACAAAGGTGGTAAATGAAAGTTTGGGGGACTTGTTAATATGTTCACCGGAGACAATGTGAAAAATTAGGACCTAATTCTTCCTATGGAAAAAATTGCATACAATAGTTCTATAAATAGGTCTACTGGTAAGAACCCTTTCGAGATAGTTTCAGGAGTTCAATCAAGGAAACCTATTGATTTGGTTCCTCTACCACAAACAACCAAGTTAGTGTTGAAGCTGAAAGTTTTGCACAACACATGAAGGACATCTTTGATGAAATACGATGAAAGACAACAACCAGCAATTTGTCTTATGAAAAATGTTAATCCACATCGTTGATTGGTAGAATTCAATGAAGGGGATATTGTGATGGTTAGGATTCGTTCAAAGCATTTTCAAAAAGGGAAATATAAGAAATTTCATTCACGGAATGCTGGATTATACTTATGTTTTGGAATTACCAAGTGATATGGGAATAAGTCCTATCTTTAATATTGCGGACTTAACTATTTATCATGGAAAAGACAATGAGCAATCCCCTACTGTAACTGTAAGAATTCAAACCATTCCCCATCTTAAAGAGGAGATAGAACATGTTCTAGATGAACAAATTGTAGCCACAAGAAATGGAGGTTATCGACAATTTCTTATCAAGTGGAAAAGAAGACAAAATTTCTGACAGTACTTGGATTCTAGAATCAGAATTTCAAAAGTTGAATCCAGACTTATATGATCTGTATTTGTCACATTCTACATCGAGGACGACTTCAGACAAGTCGGGGAGAATTGATGCAAAAGAGCTTGAAGTATATAGAAGAAATAAAAGAAGAAAAATTAGTCAACCACAAGTCTTAATTTGGTGGGATGAAGATTGGGAATTGAGTTGATAACAAAAGATAAGAGTTGAAATTTAGATTGTGTTAGAATACCTTATCAAATAGGAAGCAGTACTTTTATGTTATTCTATTTTAGATATATTGTCCTAGTTGTATAGGACTTGTAAAATTTCTATTATAATAAGATTTAAATTAGAAACCCTTTTCCTACTAGAATATGGGTTCTAAAACTCTCTATATATATTTGCCTTCAACTATTCATCAATAATAAGCAATCTGGAATTTTTCTACAAACTTAAGTTTTCAATTAGAATGGGTGATGCTTTATTCTAAGAGTGATTCCTAGTTTCCTATTATCCATTCTTTGTGTTCTTCACTAAATTCCAGCAAACCTAACTTACATTCTAATCATCCCAAACCTATATTCTAGCCATATTAAACCCTAAAAATCGTAAGTTTAAATTTCCAGCAATCAAACCTTAAAATTCCAGCTGTACAAAATCTAAAATTTCAGCATTCCTAACTAAAATTTAACCCTGAAACTTGGTATTCAGCAGCCTAATATTAGTTATATTTCCTTATTTTGTGGTTTTAGCTACTAGTTGATACTTCTTCTATCTGTCCTACATCATAGTGCTTTCTGAACATTATTCTAAGACAATTCCACAAGAAAACTGAACGAGAGAACTACATCCAATGCAAAAAGAGAACAGGAAATTTCACAAGCATACCCTTCTACTGCCACTAGACACCGACTTTTAGGAAGTAGACGACGAAAAGAAGCCTTTTCACCAACTGACTCAGATCGTGCATTGAACTGCAATATGCAACAAGTTTGATCAACTTACGACTTGATAGTGCGAACTGATCCAATAGAAATTAACAAAAGTTTATCTGAACTCCATCTATCTTTTTTCGGCCTATAATTCTACACTAACTAAATTAAAGGAGTAGGAAGCAAAGATATACCATCCTGTAAAAATCGGGTTTTTCATTTTTGTTAGTGAAACTTGGAATTAAACCCCATCTCATGCAGTGAATAGCATAACTCTCGCCGTTGTCCCCATCCTCTCTGCGAACCACCGGTAAATAAGCTCCCGGAGAAACGTTGTAGGACGGTCGGTACCTGTAAGTCAAAATCATCAATATACTCTAGGAAGCTTATAGTGAAGGGCAGGGTGAAGATGAAGAGTACCGTTCCATGTCGACGGTGCGAGCTGCAGCACCAGTCCGGTGACAGGCCCTCGGGATGTCGTCTGCTCGTAGACTACAACGAGCTCTTCCACACATCGCGATTCCCTACTATCGTCAACACGAAATTGGGCGGGAACAAAGTGCTGGTAAATGTCATGTAGCCCATTAAAATGTGTAGGGACCCATTTATAACCGTTGGATTACCATACTTCCTCGGGATATAGACTTGGTATATTCTCAAAGTCACGTGATTTATTGAAGGGAGTGGGGATGACACCGCTGCTAGGTCTTTATGATTGGATCCGAACTCGGTTTAAAATTTGATTTCCAACTCTAGGTTGTTTAAAAAATATATTTAATTAAGTTTAATTTGTGTCAAGTAAAAAATATATTTATTTTAGTTTAAGATGATTAAAAAGGTAACATTGTGGAGAAAATGTACCTAAATAATACTCTCTCCGATTCATAATAAGTGTCGTTTTAGAGGGATTTTAATTATTCAAAATAAGTGTCGTTTGTGACTTTTTATGTATATTTATAATTTTACTTCCAAAATTACCCTTTAATT
>JAOQMQ010000004.1:13608482-13629709 GCA_027563845.1 Erythroxylum subrotundum
ACACAGATTATATTTTCAAGGCACTTTAACATGTAATTAATAAGGGTATATCAGATATTTCATTAACTTTCTTAATAGGTGTGCATTACTCTAAAACGACATTTATTATGAATCGGAGGGAGTACTACAAAACACTTGGTTCTTTATAGAATAAATCTTTCAAGCAAAGATTTCAATTGGCAAAACAATAATTCTTCTAGTTCTTTAAGCTTTCTTTTCTTTCCCTTTTTTTTTACAAACTTGAACTTGGCGCCACTTTGGAGAGAATATAAGTGTGTAACAACAATGCACTAGAGAAGAAATAAATTTAACAAATAACATGCACCAACAATTGTAAGTGCAACAGATCTTCTCTTTAAAATTGATCAATATAATCTAAATTTTATACAATCAAGAAAATGCAAATTCTTCAGAGTTCAAAAATAGATGAAAACTCTTCAAGAAAATAAGGGCAATTGGTTATCAATATGGTTATCATCAATCGAAGAAAAGGTTAAATCTTAAGGGTTAAAAAATAGATGAAAACTCTTCAAGAAAAATAGGGTAATTGGCTATCAATATGGTTATCATCAATCAACAAAAAGGCTAAATTTTAAAATTGGTTACTCTTAAGGGACAAAACAAGGTAGATAATAATCAAAGAAAAATAGACTCAAACAACTGGTTAAATCTAAGTTCATTTGTCATTTTAATGCCTCTAGTATGACAATGTGGTCTCAATATGAATAATAAAAGCAAGTTCTAGAATCATCTAATTATGCATGATAAAACATAAAATAAGGAATAACATAGCATAATATAATTATATAGTGCTCTTAAGCTCAAAAGCTCACATTTAGGCTTAATGTATGTAATTAATATACAAATTTCATTCATATTAACTATCTCAATGACTGCTAAAAATATTGCTTATAAAAGCAAGTTCAATCTACCCTTCATCCTTTCGTATACTAATTTAACTCCATAATCAATAATAACCTAAAGTTTTTTAGATAGTTTTTAAAACTAAATTGGGATTTAAGTTAATAATAATGAATAATAAGGATTTTAATAAGCTTTTAATTAATTCAAAATAAAAACTTTCTTCAAAATTTTCATTGTTCCCCCTCGCCTTACTTAAAATTGTACATTATCCCCAATGTACCCAATAAAAACATATAAAACATAAGATCAAAGAAAAAAATGAGAAAGGAACATTGATGTGGTACTTCCCTGACAAAAATTTATATGATTTTGAACTTGTCGTAATTTCCATCCCAGATTAAGTACAATTATCCTTACAAAGAAAAAATAAACGGCGATAAAAAGGCAACAAGAAATATAAAAGGAAATAAATAGAAATGGAATAAAATAAAAGGTAAATAATAATGAAAAATAAGAGTTTAGGAGGGTTAATCCCTTGTTAACTATTAAGAAAAAAGAAAAAATACACAAAAAATGAAAAATAAAAAGGAAATAAACAAAAACACCGTAATGAACATCCTGGACTGCTCTGTGTTCATTAGTCCATTTGTGTTGCTTGAGTATCCCCAAGTGGTGCCTCTGAAGTAACACGAGCATTTGGTTGTTAAAAAGCGAAAGATGATATGGCAACCATAGTCAATAGAGGAGGTATCATGAGGTGTCTTGCCATCTTAACCATCAGTTACTCCATCCATCTATCATGTGCCTCTTTTGATGTCCAGTCAAAATAATATGCTACACTCTTAAGATTTGCCCCATATATTTCTCTAATCGAGTAATCTTTGGTTAGTCCTGATGAGAAGATGGTGTTAGAGCCTAGGCAATCCTACATTATGTGATGAACATCCTAATGCTCAGCCCCTCCTATGTACTGCTGAGCGGAGTCTAGTCTTGATTACTACTCCTATATATTAGGGCAAGCCCTATCCACTTCAATAGTTACCTACTCATTTTGAGCTCTAACGATTTTGTATATATCACCTACTGGTCCACGTCTCCTAGTCACCATATGGAAGGTTGATAAGTGTAAATTGTATCGTGTTTTAGGGTATAGTTTGATATGTATTTAGCCGTTAATTCTATCACTTAGTGTGTGTTTAGGTTAGAATTGTATTAGTTTGTTAATTATTTGTGTTTAAAGTGTTTTAAGAGTTAATATAAGCTTTTGAGCTTAAATATTATGTTTTTGAGCTACCTTGATGTATTTGCTAGTGTTTCAGGGTCAATATCGAAGAACAAAGAAGTTTTGGAAGACACTCAGGTCGAAACAATGGCCGTGACAGAAGCTCCAGGAATAGCCCACAATCATGGCCTGCATGTCACGATTGTGACATAAGGCTCAGATGTGAGCCACGATCGTGGCCTGCATCAGGCAGACGCACAAACGCTTATGAACTTCATGTTTCAAGGGACTTTTTGGAATTTTCGGACCCCGAAAAAGCCCTAAGGTTACCCAAAACATAAAAGACTATTTAAAGAACAATAAGAGAAGAAAGAAGAGAGCTTTTTCGTGCAGTCACTTTTGGAAACCCTAAGAGAGAAAGAGGAAGAGAAAGAAAGGAGGAAGAGGAAGGAAGGGGAAGAAGAAGCGGTCTCGACATGCTTCCCAGATCAGGAGGTTTCCTGATGTTGCTACCTTCCCAGATCATCCATTCTAAGTTTCTATTTCCTTTTCGTTTCAAGTTTATTTATGTAGAAAGTTGGGATGTATGATAATAAATGGTAGAATGTTGATGATGTTCTAACTCTTCTTCGGGATTTTATCTTGATTTAATGATAATTTAATTGATTGTGATTATTAGATGAATGTCGTGATTTGATTGAGTCCTTGCATAATTCGGTAACAAACTGAGAGAGTGAACTGAATAAAAAACGATTAAATTGGATTAATGAGAGTTAGGCAATTTAATAGAAACCATAACAAATCATATTCGTAATTGTATGGAGAGAGATCTTGTGTGATATTCCAATAGTTTATTAGAGTGCTTCAGATCTAATTAGGGTTTTGGATAATTTGCGAATTGAGAGATTACAAATTTCATCCAATTAGGGTTTATAAATTATGATTAATGGTTATAACTCGAAAGAGAGTAATCAGCCTTAGGATTGTCTAGAACCGACACCTATTAACACATAATCAGCTAGGTTAGCATTAATGATAGGTAAAATCCCCTTTCTCGTGGGATCGACACCTTTTATACTACAATCGCGACCCGTGCGCTTGTGGTATTAGAGGGCTAGTAAATTTTAAAGCTCAAACGACATGATCAAAGTTCTTCATTATATCTAGCTCAAGGAGATCATGGTGCTGAGTAGCCTCATCGAAGGTAATTTGTAAAAGAATCCCATCTTCCTAGCCAAACGAGTCATATATGGTCCAATGTAGATTGTTCTAAAAATATTAGGTTAATATGATGCCATTTTTCTTATAAATGTCGAGCCTTGGGTTAGGCTGGGCTTGGGCAGCCTAAGCCCGAGCCAAACTTAAGGCTTAGTCAACCCAAGCCTAGGACCAATTGCCATCTCTAGATTCTAGGATAGTTGGAGACACCTAAAAGGGAAAGAAACACAAAAAAGAAGCTACACATCACAAATAAGAAGATTAAAAGTGGAAACATTAAGATCAACTCCAACTTTTGAAAATTTCCAAAGTCAAGGTTTCAAACTGATTCATTCTCTTCTCTTTGCCTACTTCATCGCCTTGTATTCCAAATCTGAATAGTTGTGTTTTGAACATGATTATGGATTGATAAATCTATATTAAAGTGTTATTCTTGAATTGTTTTGTATAACTTTTACCTTGTTGAATTCAATATATTACTGTTGTGTGATATTTGTTGTTCTTATACTTAATTTAAAGCAAAAGATTGAATCCAGTTTTTTTTTGTTAAGTTGTACAACAATAGTTGGTACCTTAATAGACTTACAAATATCAAGTTAATAAGAAATTGAAGTGGGATCTTAATTGTGAGTTAATTATCTTTAGGATTTCTTCAAATCCAATTGAGTAGTTAGGAGTAGTTTTGAGAAATCGAGAGATTGCAACTCAAATTTTATATATTTCAATTGGGACTACTTGATTAGATCTTGAGAGAGGGTAACCAAAGCCTTTGTATATCTAGGATCAAGCATAGTTGAATTCACAAGATGAAGGGAAGATAAAATAAGGATAAAATAATCCTTAAGTTTCCATCATTAAGTAACTTCAATTTTATTGTTATCTTTTATTTTTTCAATCTTTAAATTTTGTTAGTTCACTTTAATTTTTATTTAATTTAATCTTTTGCTACCTTAGAAAAAGTGTAGATCAAATTTTCAGGTTACTATATTCAATCCTTATGGGATCGATATCAGTTGTACTAAAATATATGACTCATATACTTGCAGTATAACTTAAAACTTCAAATAAGTTTTGGCACCATTGTGAGGAAATTTTAGCTTTTTATCCAATTTGAATTCTTTTGATTTAAGGAGTATGATAATTTTTTCTTATGTGATTTCAGGTGTATGAACACAAGATCCATAAGGAGTTTGAGTAATGAGAGTAATGAAAAGGATACAAAAGCTTCTGACATCATCAAGAAAAAGAGAAAGATTCAAAAAATGAGACGTTAAGAAGAAATAGAAATAACAATAGTAGAGGAACAAAATCAAAGAGAATAGCAAAGAGCCCTTATGAAATTTACGAGTCCATGCCTCAATTCTAATCAGTAAGGGATAACAAGACCACTAGTGCAAACCAATACGTTCGAAATTAAACTAGCATTGTTGAATATGCTGTAAACCAACATTCAATTTTATGGACCATCCAATGAGGATCCTAATGCTTATCTCACCAACTTTTAAGAGATTTGTGAGACATTCAGATATAATTGGTTGTCAGAAGAAGGAGCCAAGATGAGACTCTTTCCTTTCACACTCAAAGATCGAGCCAATGTTTAGTAGAACTCACTAAACCTAGAGAACATCATAATATGGGAGTAGCTGGTGCAAGCCTCTCTAACTAAGTACTTCCCCTTAACAAAGACCATTAGACTCATAAAGGAAATCACAAATTTCCACCAAAGTGAGGGGGGGGGGGTCTTTATGTGAAGGATAAGAGTGATTTGAAGAATTGCAAAGGAGCTACCCACATCAGAACTTGCTAAAGGAGTTCCTTTTGTATACATTATACAATGGAGTGAATCCACCCATGTGAGGCATTATAGATGTAGCAGCTGGTGGCTCTTTAATGAGGAAAGCGGTTGAGGTAACATATGATCTGTTAGAAGAAATGGAAAGTAATAATTATCTATAAACATCGAAAAGTAGTAAATAACAGCCAACCTTTAGAGATCAAAATGGAGTGCTTGCTGTGGATTCAGTGCAAGTTTGCAACCTCAGATATTAGCCTTGAGCCAGAGAATGAGCATAGGTTTGCAAGTTGCAAAGATCCATTTATGGACTTAAGCAAGCATCTAGGTCTTGGAACATTAGATTTGATAAGTCTATCAAAACCTATGGGTTCATACAAAACCTAGATGAGCCTTGTGTCTATAAAAGGATACAAGAAGGAAAGGTTATTTTTCTAATCCTGTATGTTGATGATATTCTGCTCATTGGGAATGATGTGGGAATGTTATCTACGATTAAGGGATGGCTAAATGAATAGTTTTCAATGAAGGATTTGGGAGAGGCTAACTATGTTCTAAGGATCAAACTTACAAGGGATCGTAAGAACAAAATGCTAACCTTGTCTCAATTAACCTACATTGAGAACATGCTCAATAAGTTTGCCATGCAAGATTCCAAGAGGGGTTTCACACCTACTAGACATGGAATCAAACTTTCAAAGGAACAAGCACCTAAAACCCAAGAAGAGGTTGAATGCATACGTAACATTCCATATGCTTCGGCAGTTGGAAGTTTGATGTATGCAATGCTTTGCACTAGACCTGATATCTGTTACGCAGTGGGACTGGTAAGCAGATTTCAGTCCAATCCAGGAATGGAGCATTGGACTACTAGTTAAGTGTATACTTAAGTATCTTCGTAGGACGAAGAACTTAATGCTTGTTTACTCAGGAAGTAATCTTATTCCAATGGGATATACGGATTCCAATTTCCAATCAGATGTTGATTCAAGAAAATCAACTTCTGGTTCTATATTTGTTTTAGGAGGTGGAGCCATAGTCTGGAGGAGTGTCAAGCAATCTTGTATTACTGATTCGACTATTGAGGCTGAGTATGTTGTTGCTTGTGAAGCAGCAAAGAAGTAGTCTGGCTCCGCAAGTTCCTAAATGATTTGAAAGTAGTTCCAAAGGCAGAAAAAAGCCATTACACATTATTGTGATAATAGTAGGGTAGTGGCTAATTCTAAAGAACCTCAGAACTACAAAGCTGCCAAACATATTGAGCGAAAGTACCATCTCATAAGGGAGATAATACAACGTGGAGAGGTGGATGTGGTAAAGCTTCCCATGGAGCAAAACCTTGCTAATCTGTTTACGAAGAAACTGTCTCAAAAGAGTTTTAAAGGTCACCTAGCAGGGATGAGAATGAGGGATATGTCAAACTTGCTTTAGGGCAAGTGGGAGATTGTTGGAGTTATGTAAATATAGTGCCCTGGAAAGCAAGTGTATTTACATGTAACTTAATCTTCTTCAGTTACAGTTTTGTAATGAAAATATTTATTATTAATAAAATAAAAGAGTTTGGTTTTAATGAGCATTATATATCTAGTCATAAGGTACCGAGATTCTTTTGTAAGTAATAGACATATACATAGAGATGTGTAGAAAACATGTATATTATTATAATCTAAATTAATTGATTCGCAGTTAAATAATCATGTTGGTCGCTTGATTATGGTTTAGACTATAGTGTTGCAATTTATCTCAGTGTAAGTAAAATAGTTTACTTCAAGGGAATGATGAGTTTCATATCATGATAGTATTCAACTATCGATAATGGCACTATTAAATGAATCTGGAATCAAGTATGTTTTCAAGAATAAAGTGGGTCATTACTTTAATCTTAAAACATACAAATTAAGCATTCGCTTATCATGGACCACAATCTTGATAAGTGGTGAACTCATATGTGTTTCATTATAATTCTTGATATGATCGGAATGGATTTCTACAGAGTATTAATCTAGTGTTCGCATGTTGGAATTATTAATTGAAACATGTATTAGGGAACATTCACTCAAATAAAGAATTTATAGTGATATCATCACTTCTAGATGTTTTAAGGAGATTGGTGATTAAACTGGCGCCAGTAATTTGATGGACTAGCTACTCATCAAGTCTTAACACCAAGATGAGAGCTTATGTGTTAATCGCCATATCGAGTAAAATGGGAGATTTAGAAGGAAAAACCAACATAAGGGCAAAACGGTAATTGTACCCTTTATTGTGCGGATGGCTATAATAAGGTTCATAATAGGGTTTTCAATTGGACATGAAAATATGTGTTCTCATAATATTTAGTAATTCAAGAGTTCAACTAATTGTCTTTAGTGGAATGACATTTAGTTAATAAGCTAGAATTAATTCTAACGAGATTAAATTAATTTTGCGCTTATTGGAGCTTGAATTATCTAAGTCCAATAAGATTCTCCACTTGGCTTTAAGGAAAGTTATCAAGCAAAGTAAGAAATATAAATGGAGGTTTTAAGGCTCATGGTTGAATATTGGGTTAATTGGAAGCCCAAATGGACATTTAGAAATGGTCTAGACTTTGATTTAATTTGATGAATTAAATTAAAAAAAATTAGAAAGAAAGTAAGGTGCAATTTCGGTTTTCATTAGGGTTGAATGTGTAGTTGCACATTTGACATTAAATTGCTAAATAAAGATGGTATTTATCATGCATTATCATCATTAAATGGAGTAATGATGTTACCATTAAATGGTTTAATGGTTGTCTTTTAATGAAGGCATGTAATGTAACCTTTTTAGCATTCATTTGATTAAAGAAGAAAGAGTTACATTTGATGGACCATCTTCCTTCTTTCATCATCAAAAAACCGAAATTGACATATTAATTTTAGGTTATTGGTCTTTTCATATAGCCATCTTAAAACAAATGAGAAGAGTCTCATTTAATGGCTACTTTTTGTTTGATTAAAGAAAGGTGTGATGCATTGGATGCTATTCCCTCTTCTTTCTTTTCATGCATAACTGAAATTGAGGTGTGTAAGAAAGGGTTGTTGCATTGTTTTGACATTCTCTTTCCTCTCACCTATGAATGACTGAAACCTAGCATGAGAAGAGTCTCATTGTTTCATTCTTTCTTCTAAGAAAAATCTTCTCCAAACATTTCTACTCCTTTCCCACCAAAGGATTTTGTTAACCTAGTTGTCCAAAAAGAACAAGAAGTAAATCAAATTGGTTGAGGATACAACAACAAGGAGAAGATAGATTGACAAAGGAAAGGATTCAAAAGCAAGGCTAAAGCTAGGATTGGATACAAGGAGAAGGAAAGGATAGCATAGCGAGGAGTTAAAGTTGTAGCGAAGGAGTCGGTAATATTTCTACCATCTTATCTTTATGTTAAATATTATCCATATACCGTATCATGTATGGATTGACATGTTGATTTGGTTATCTTGCTTCCGCTGTGTTATGATTTCTAAAATAGTTTTTGAAATCCACCGTTTAACCAAATATTGCATGTTTTCTTTTTCGATCCAACAAAAGGAGGCATGATAGTGATGGAAAATAAAAAAGGTGAACAGATTTCTAATAGGACCATCATGGGTTGGAGAGTGTGTATTGATTACAGGAGGCTTAACTTGGCCACCAAGAAAGACCACTTTCCCTTACCTTTTATGGACCAAATGATCGAGAGGGTGGCTGGCCAAGCATTTTATATTTTTCTTAACGGATCTTCAGGGTACAATTAGGTGTTCATATACCCACAGGATCAAGAGAAGACCACTTTCACTTGTCCTTTTAGGACTTTCGCTTATCGGAGGATGCCATTTAGGTTATGCAATGTACCTGCTACATTCCAAAGGTGCATGATGGCCATTTTTGCAGACCTGAATGAGAAATTCATGAAGGTATTTATAGACAACTTCTCTGTCTTTGGAGATTCTTTTGATGATTGTTTGTTTAATTTAGACAAAGTGCATCAAAGATGTGAGGAGTCTCATCTGGTTCTAAACTGGGAGAAGTGTCATTTCATGGTCCAAGAGGGGATTGTATTGGGCCATCGGATCTCATACAAAGGGATTGAAGTGGATCGAGCAAAGACCAAAGTGATTGAAAAGTTAACCCCTCCCACTAACATTAAGGGCATCCGAGATTTCCTTGGTCATGCAGGGTTCTACAGACGGTTCATCAAGGATTTTTCCCTTATTGCTAGACCCTTAACCCATTTGTTAGTAAAAGATGTGCCTTTTGTGTTTACTAATGATTGCTTGGATGCTTTTAACAGGTTGAAGAGGGCACTCACATCAACACCTATCTTAACAACGCCAGATTAGTTATTTTCTTTCGAGATTATGTGTGGCGCAAGTGACCACACAGTGGGGTGTGTACTTAGACAGTGGAAGGAGAAGAAACTACATGCCATCTACTATGAGAGTAAGACCTTGACAGACGCGTAACTAAACTACACCACTACAAAAAAGGAGTTGCTTGCACTAGTCTTTACATGTGAGCAATTTCGCTCTTATCTTTTAGGCTCGCATGTTATTGTCTTTACAGATCATGCGGCGTTGAGTTATCTCTTTGCAAAGAAGGATGCCAAGGCTAGGCTTATCAGATGGGTACATCTACTCCAAGAGTTCAACCTTGAGATTAAAGACAAGAAAGGAGCAGAAAACGTTGTAGCAGACCACTTATCAAGACTTGAAGGGGAATATAAAGAAGAAGAAGAGGAAATTGAGGAGCGCTTCCCTGATCTTTCTTATCAATAAAGGAAATGTTTCTTATTCCAATGTTCTTGTTACATTTGGGATGAACCCATACTGTATAAGATTTGTGCTGACAGTGTGATTCGCAGGTGTGTCCCTAATGATGAGATACCTGAAGTGTTGATGCAATATCATAGTTCTATTTATGCAGGGCAATATGGAGCAAATAAGACAACTGCTCGGGTCTTGGAGAGTGGATTCTACTGGCCAACCTTGTTTAAGGATGCTCGAAATTTTGTGCTGAAGTGTGATAGGAGCCAGCAAGTGGGAAGTATATCAAAGAGGGATGATATACCACTTTCAAACATCATGGAAGTAGAGATCATTGATGTGTGGGGCTTGCATTTCATGGGACCATTCCCATCCTCCCAAGCTAACAAGTATATCTTAGTTGGAGTGGATTATGTTTCTAGGTGGGTTGAAGCTATGGCTAATCCCACAAATGATGGTAAGGTGGTTCAACGTTTCATCAAGAGGATATTCACTTGATTTGGGGTGACAAGGGCAATTATAAGTGACGAGGGTAGTCATTTTTCTAATAAGCCATTTGAAGTTCTTTTGAGGAAGTATAATGTTCACCATAGAGTGGCTACCCCATATCATCCACAAAGTAGTGGCCAAGTGGAGGTGGTAAATCGAGAGTTTAAGAAGATTTTAGAGAAGGTAGTGATCGCCTCAAGAAAGGGCTGGCTTTGAAGTTGGATGACACACTTTGGCCATATAGGACAACTTTCAAGACACCTATAGGTACTACTCCTTATAGACTTGTGTATGGTAAGGCTTGCCATTTACCCTTGGAGTTGGAGCATAGGGCTTATTGGGCAATAAAGAAATTGAACATGTATTGGAAACTTGTAGGCGAGAAGAGGTTGCTACAAATTAATGAACTATAAGAGTTGAGATTTAATGCTTATGAAAATGCCAAGTTGTACAATGATAAAGTTAAAAAGTGGCATGAAGCTCACATCAAGGAGTTTAAAAGATGGGATTTAGTGCTTCTATACATTTCAAGACTTCGCTTATTTCTCGGAAAGCTTAAGTCAAGGTAGAGTGGACGTTTTAAGGTCCTTCAAATATTTGATCATCGAGCAATAGAATTAGAGAACACCAAGGGTGAAGCCTTTAAGGTCAATAGAAATCGATGCAAGCTTTACATTGTAGGGGCTCTCTCTCCTAAAAGGGAAGTGATTTCTCACCTTTCCCTTGATTAAATTGAACTTTGGTCAAGCTCATGACCTTAAATGAAGCATGTTTTGGTTAGTTCTTATGTTGCTTAAGTTGTTGCTACTTGGTTTTTAAGTTGATTCTTGCTTTAATCTTGTCTTTTCTTGAGTTTAAGTGTTGTTTTCTTAAGTATGATTGTCGTTTTTTATGTTAAAATTTGAATTTGCAAGTTTGGAGTGACTTAGAACCAAGTTAGGAGTCATTTGGAGTGAATTAGGACAAGTTTGAGTGAAACCCCCTGTCACCCTCGTGCTCAAGAATGGGGGTGACAGAACCCTCCAGCCACCAGGGGTGCACGATCATGTACCAGCACGATTGTGCAGGGCGAGTAGCAAATCTCGCTCACCCCTTAAAAACCCTAAAACACATCTTCTCTCTTCCCTATGCCCCCCTCTCTCCAGTTTCAGCCCCCATAACCTTTCTTCAAGAGATTTTGCTTATTTTCTTCCAAGTTTTCACCAAATATTGTAAGTTTGATTAGGTTTTTCATCAAAACCTTAAACCTTGTGCAGATTTGTGTTGTTTTTGCTTTTTTTCCCCTTCCTTCCCTCCTTTTTTGTAGGTTTCTCTCTCTAGGGGTTGTGTGTGTTCCTTCTTCAAACTTATCATATTTCTATTGTGATTTTTGTAGGTTTTCATGTCATTATGCCTCCAAGAACCAAGACCCTTTGCAGAAAATTTATCGAACCCATCCAAGCTGAGGTGGGAGGCCGAAATGCTGCAGACATTGCAGCTGATTATGATGGCCCTTTTTCCATTTATTCCAAGGAGGAAGGTGACAGGTATGCTCTTCTCAAAACTAGAACCATTCATACACCACAATATTTGGATTTTGATCTGTTAGAAGAAATAGGGTTGAAGGATAAATTGTTGAAATTGTGTAGTAAAGGTGGTTGGGGGCAATATTTGCATATGGATTACCCTATTTTATGTGAACTAACATTGGAGTTTTTCACTTCCTTGAGGTTTAAATCTAGTAAACCTAGTAAATTTTGGTTTAGGCTACGAGGCCAGGCTTGTAGCTTGGATGAGAAGTTGTTATGCCAACTCTTTAGTTTTTCTAAGCCACAAGTAGAAGATTACCATCAAGACTTCTAATCTACCATTTATTGGAAGTATTTAACTGACTTGCCTGATTTTAATGCTCACAATGCATCGAATGCTTATACTCTTAGTCATGAGCAATTGCTTTTGCACAAATTCATGTGTTATGCTATGTTTTCCAAAACTCAAAGCAACAGATGCCCCACTAAGGAGTTGTTTTTATTATGGTGCTTAGATGAAAAGATTAAGCCTAACATGTTCTCTTATTTTTCTCAATCTTTGACTAATATGTGTCAAGGAAGGGAACATCCATAGGAATAGGGTATTTAGCCACTACTTTGGCTCAGAATTTTAAGATTGATCTTACTGGACTAACCCCTGTTTCTTATGAGTATTTTGAGGCACCATACTTAAGACATGTAGAGATACTACTGCACGATAACATGGGGCTTTGAGATCCTCAGACACGCAATGCAGTCAAGCAAATGTTTTTAGGTGGAGTTTCAAGTTCCAAACTTTCTCCAGACTCATATAAATCAAGTGAGGAATCAAAGGGGCCAATAGGTTGGGAGAAAGTATACACACTCCTGGATGACAGCAACAAAAAGACACAATAACAGCTCGACCAAATGAATGAGCAAATGCAACAAATAGATTGCCAATAGCGGTACCTGAAAAAAAAATCCACAAGTCATGGGATATGCAAGGACTCCAGGTGCCATCTCTAACCCCATCGCCTCCACCCTCTCCATAAGCTTTCTAAACTCCCTCTTTTGTTGTTTTTGGTTTTTGTATTTGTTTGTTTATTTTCAGTTCTTTTGTGACTGTTGCATTGGTACTAGTTTTGTGTTGTGGTTTTTGGCCTTAGTAATTGTGTTCTTTGTTTGTAGTTATCTCATCAAAAATTGAGGACAACATGTCCTTCAAGTGTGGGGAGGTAGCTTGGTAGCTAATTATTTGATGTTTGTGTTTACATTGCATTTTAGCATGTCTTGTATGTTGCATATTAGGTTGCTAGTTCTAGGTTTATCATTTTCCCTGCATTTGAATCTTTGAGATAGAAGTTGTTGCCTTGAGATTCTATCATAGTAGTTGGAATATGATTGAGTCACATGCTTGAACATTGAATTAGGCCACTTGGATAGAAGGTGAACCATGCAGATTGACTTAAATAGTTAGTTACATAGGCTTGCTCATAAATTGATATTTGAGTGATTAGGTGATGTGTAGAAACATGATGGATTTTCATTTGAGCCTAAGTGAGGAGTCGAGCCTATATGACTCTATTCCATAGTCATATCATTTCCTTCATTGTGTGATCCTCTTATAGGTAGTACCCTTAGAAGTTGCCCTGAATCAATTTGAATATAATAGATGCATGCTAAATAGAAATGATTATGGCCCTCATTCTTTTAGCCCTTGACATAAATGAACAACCTATGTCATTGTCCCTTGCAAACCCCTTTAAGCCTTTGACCTTTTTGTTTCTAGAAAACAACTCATTTTAAACCTTAAACCTTATTAGCCTACCCTATCACAAGTTTAATAGAGTGCTAAGTTTGCATTAGTTTAGGATTCTTGACTACAATTTTTTTCTTTTTTTTGAGACACTTTGAGCAGCTTTCTTTGCACCTCTACTTTTAGAGCACATTACATCTAGTTGCTAATGTTAGTTTGTGTTTCTTTATTATTGTTCAAAAAGAAAAAAGAAGAGAAAAGAAGAAAACAAAAAGAAAAGAAAAACGAAAAAGGAAAAGAATAACATATAATAGCAACAATAAGTGCGGAGTAGTTAGTTATTCATTTGCATGTCTCAGAAATCATTTTGTGTTCCTTTACATGCTTAGTATTCTATGAGTGCTTGTGATGAGCCCTCAAACCTTTTTGGCATACCTTAAACCCTAGCCCCATTACAACCCTTAGCAAAGTCCTTTTGATTTATTTGTGCATGTAATCACTATGGAGAAGAATTGGTGTATTTCCAAGCCTATGGTAATGTACTTTCCTATAGGGAGTCTTGAGCGAAACCCTAACCTTAAACACTTGAGTGAAATGAGTGAATTCTATAAGGAAGATCCATTTTGATTCTATGCTTGCATTTGATCGTTAGTGCCATAACTTGAGTTTGTTTAAGTATGCCGATGAAAACTAGTTATGATGTATGTAGTATTTGGGCATTTGAGTGGCCGAAGTTTGAAAGATTGCATGCTCTTAATCCTTGCGATGATGAATTGATAGAATGGATTAGTTGTGTTTGATTTTGCTTGAGGACAAGCAAAGATTTAAGTGTGGGGAAGTTGATAAGTATGTTTTTAGGTTATGTTTCTAGTGTGTTTTCATCTGTTTTAAGTGCTTCTTTTTATGTGTTAGTTCTAGTTTATTTGATCTTTAGCATCTTTTGCATCTTTTCTTGATCTTTAAATGTTTAAGTTGTTTCTTTACATTATCTGGTGTTTAAGGGTAGATTTGGAGCCTATTTGTAGGATGGATTGATGAACCTTGTTGATGAATTATGCAGGTATCAGATTTGCAATTGTGGATGTGATACAGGTGATTTAATGGCACCACTGGGCAGATTTAGATAATTCATATGACAATGAAATGCGGTGGAGAGGAAGGACAATGTGTGAGGAGCTTGCAGTTCAAATTTCAAGTCAATCGGAGGTCTGGAGAAGAAGTTATGGCCAAAAGAGTGAAGAGTGCAGAAAGCTATCAGACAGCAATGGACGATCGTGCTTGTGCATGATCATGCAACTATCAGATGACCACCTCTCTGTCACCCTCGTGCTTGTGACAATCGTGCAATTACCAGATGACCACCTCTCTATCACCCTCATGCTTGCGGAACTCGCCAAGATCAGGTTAGACACAGGATTTTAAGTGGTTTTACCCTCCTTTTGACATATATAAACGCTCTAAACCCTAGGAGCATCCATCCCTCAGAAGACACACCAAAAGTAGAAAAAGTGAGACTTTTGGAGGCTAGCCAGAAAAGGGAAACACATAATCTACCTTGGAAAAGTGGCGATAACATCAAGATTCAGAATTTTTCCAGCTTTTTGGAGTAGAGAGAAGGAGTTCTTGACTTTATCCAGTTTTTATTATTTTCTCTTTATGACTTTTAGTGTGAAAAACATGGATTTTGTTGGATTGTTCAAGATTATGAGTAGCTAAACACCTTGTAGGAGTTGGTCTTGAACTATTTGTGAAACTTTTGCTGTTTTGGATGCAATGAAAGATGTTTTATGATATTGATTGTGCTTATACCATATAATAGATCAAGAGGGTGAGTGTGGGTATTTGAGTTGGGTAGTGTAATGAGAGTTAGCTCCTAACGGACCTAATAAATATTCAAGTTTTGCCAAATAGTTGAAGAGAGATCTTAGTTGTTTGCTTAAAATCACCTATAATAGTGCTTAAAATCTTGTTGAAGGATTAGGAGAAGTTGGTAAGTCTAGAGATAACATAACTAATTCTAATCCATTTAATTAGGGTCAACTAATTATGCCTTGAGAGAGGGTAATTGAACATTAGAAAATCTTGGGTCAAGCATAATTGGATCAAGAACACAAGAGAAAAGCAAAATAGGGATAGAGTAACTCCTAATTTTAAACCTTTGCCATCAAATTACTACGTTTTGCCTTAATTAGTTGTTCATTGCTAGTTTAATTAATTTTCATTTAATTTCCAGTTTTTAATCTTGAAATCATTTTCTTAAACAAAGCTTAACCTAAATTTAGTGGTGTCTAACATCAATCTTTATGGGACGATATATGTATTTAACTACAAATAACGACCCATATATTTGTGGTTTTTGATGTAAAACTAATAGTTTGGTTTGTGAACGAATAACATTCATCATAAATGTTTTCCTTCTCGTCAAAAGGCTAGAGTGACATTCCAACTAAGCTAATTAATAAAACATAACGTAGTTGGTAACCAGGGGACATTCATCATAAATGTTTGCCTTCACGTCAAAGGACTAGGTCAATGTTAAAGAAAATTAAAAAAGTGGTGTTTAAATAAGTCATAACGATCTTTGAAAATAATAGGAATTTTCATGAAAAGCTACTTAATGAGAGTTGCAATTTTGATTGACTACTAATTATCAATGTGTGTGTACAAGTGCTTAAGGTGAATGAATATGATGTTAAAGTCTTGATTAGTATGTGTATTCAATTTAAAATGCTTAGCAATAGATTGCATAAGTTAATATGTTGGGACAATTTGATTGATTGTTGTTTAGGGTTAAATTAGTTTCATGAAAATTATATGCCATTTTATCATTATTGCATATGCATGAATGTCTGTATTATTGTTTGGTGTATTTATGTTTGAGTTTGAGTTTGTATTTGTTTTGTTCTGTTTAAGGATAAGCAAAAGTTTAAGTGTGGGGATGTTGATAGTTGTAGTTTACATTATGTTTTGGTAGGTGTTTTAGTTTGTTTATAGGTGTTGATTAGAAGATTTTTGCATGTTTAGGCTTAGAATTATGTTAATGTGATTGTGTGTTTATGTTTTTTAGTGTTATATGGTTTAGTCAAGATGTTGGACCATAAGTTTTGTGCACATGAGGTGTTTTTATGTGTTTGTTAGTGTATGAACTCAGATGGATGAAGATTGAAGGAAGTTGGAGAAAGTTTGGACAAAAGGATAAGGTCACAATCGTGACATGACTATCACAGTCGTGATAGGAGATCTCTCCCTAGGGTCACGATCATAACTAAAGTTTCATGGTCGTGACAGAAGAGCTCTACACTGGGTTATGATTGTGCACCCTTGTCATAATCATGACAGAAGACAATTTCTCTATTTCACGATCGTGACACCCTTGTCACGATCAAGACAGGCGCTCGCCAAACATGAAGATCTCCTTCTGTTTTGATATTTGGAAGGTCTCTTTGGACAATTAGACGTGGGTAAAACCTAGACTTTATCCTAAATGACCCATGAACTATATAAGAATATGAAAAGCCCCAAAATAAGACGTAGCCTCTATTTTCCAAATTGAGAAAGATCCTAAAGGAAGATTAAGAAGGAGAGAATAGAAGCGGAGCATCTGCAGTAGCAGTCCGGTCACTCCAACCTAGACCATTCAAATGCTTTTCTTCTTTCTCTTATTTATTTACTTCCATCATGATGTATGAATTAGGATTGAGGATGTTGAACATGTTGATGATGTTCTAATTTCACTTTATGATTTATTCTTGAATCATTTTGTGACTTGATTTCTTTTGATGTCAATGAAATGTTTGGTGTTGTGATATTTATGGTTACGCATACTTCAATAATAAATTGAGAGACTGAATTGATAGTAATATGATTAGGTTGGGTTAATGAGAGTTAACAATGTAATAAGTCTATAAATATCAAATCAATAATCATACGAAAAGAGATCTTGTGTGAGGACCTGATTATCCGATAGACTGCTTAAGAACTAGTTGAAAATGTTAGGATGTTTTTATTAATCGAGAGTTTGCAAATTTAGAATTTCATAATAAATTAAGGATTATTAATTGGGGTTAAATGATTAGGTCTTGAGAGAGAGTAATCAACCCTTCAAAAATCTAGGATCGATACTGATTGAGTGAAAAGAGGTTAACATAGCAAAATGACGATATAATGAATCTTATACTCTCATAATTAATCTATCTTGTTTTATTATGACATCTCATTTGTTAAGTGGTTTAGTGCTCTATTTGATTTAATTCCATTATTTTTATAATTTTATTTTCATTCAACTCATACTCGAATGTTTAATTTTCTAGTTATTTTTATTTTCATATAACTCACATTTTTACAACATTAGACAAAGTTCAGGTTCATTTAGTTTTAACTAATTCCTCATGGGATCAACAACTTAATTACTATAAGTTACGATCCGTATACTTGCACAATATTGAGGGTTTTACATTAGAGAAAACTTGCTCTACATTAAACTTAGAAAATATTGTTAAATTAAAGATGCTAGGAAAACATTACGGACGTACCATCATTATTGTAGACTCAAGGAAGGACATTATAACTTACTAGACTCGAGTGATCAGTTAATGCATTTTTCAGTAAGGTTTATCCATAAGAATAATGAAATCTGTCACATATTTTTATAATTCAAAATTCTCTTTTTAGAGGAATTGCTTTTGAGAGAAACTTAAGTGTATTCACTCTTCAATCTAAGGTCCTTAGATAGTTCTAAAGGACTACAAAAACACTCTAATCACATTAGAGGCTTTTAAGTTTAAGGAACTTTTCTAATGATTTCAAGGAGTGAATTGAGAAGATTGAAATCACTAATTTGAAGTTCGAGGGATATTTCTTTACATAGATAAACAAAACAAAATGCCAAGATGGTTAATAAGAAAAAAATTGATAAGACATTAGTGAATGAAGATTGGATAGAAGAATTCTTTAAAACCAAAGCTATGTTTGATAATCCATGATTCTTAGATCATACTCTAATCATCATCCAAAACTTTTTCACAAAAAGTAGTAGAAAATGCCCGTTCATGTTCAATGACTTCCTAACATATGAGAGGCACTTTCCTAAGTACATTTTCAGGGGCATCTCTTATAAGGGCCATAGTTGCAAAGCTTACTTATATGTTAGAAAACTTTACCTTATTAAGTAAGATCAAAAAATCCTTAATTCCAAAAGATTGAAAAGTACCATTTTACTTGTGACAGAGGAAACATCCATAATGATTCTAGTTCAAGAGATCCTCTACCAATAACCTAAAGTCCCTAAATTGATTAAAAAGGAGAAGAAAGTTATAATTGAGTACACAAAGGCCACTACAATCAATACCTCCTTGTTGAAGCAAAGAGCTTGGATCCATTGCTTAAAAGAGAAACACTAATAGGATTAACTCACATACAAGGCATGATGGTGTAGTAATTAATTCTAAGAAAGCCTCAAGGTGAAAGATTACACCTTTTTCAAAAGAGCAAATTGTTGTGCTCTTTGTTCATCAATTAGTTTAAGGATAAGGAAATTAAGCTCCTCAATAGTCCTTTATTATCTTGAGACATAGAAAGAGTGGTTTTCCAGTTAGGTGCCTCCAAAGAACCCAAGCCCTGATGGCCTTAATAGACATTTCTTTCAAAAAGATTGGACATTGATCAAAAACATGGTGATAAGAGCAATTTTGGAATTCTTTCATAAAGATAAACTCTTAAAAGAATTAAAAAATCTTTATTTGACTAGTTCTCAAAATTTATAACCTTAACTCCTATTGTGAATGTAGACCTATATCATAGTATAACTTCATCTATAAAATCATATCAAAGCTTCTAGCTATGAGACTAAAAAAAGTGTCGAGTCTCTTGATAGATGGAAACTAAGGAGCCTTCCCAAAAGAGAGAAAAATAAGAGGCAATGTACTATTAGCCTAAGAACTGTTCAAAGGATACAATAGGAAGAACTCTTTACAAAATTATGCAATCTAACTGGACATAAACATGGCTTATGAGATAATTAGTTGGAACTTTATTTAACAACTCCTTATGGCATCTGTCTTTCCTGAAAAATTCAGAAATTGGTTGATCACATGCATATCCTCCTCCTTTTTTTGTGTCCTCATCAATGATGAACCATCTGAGCTTTTTAAAGGAGGCAAAGGATTAAGACAAGATGATCCTTTATCCCACTATATATCCATATTGTGCATGGAGGCATTGACTAAACTAGTAAGAAAAAATATTTCCTTCAATTCAAACTTTATGTTTCTGGTAGCGTGTGTAACACTACACAAAATAAACTAGACCTACTACTATAGCAGTAGTGAGTCTAGGTCAATCCCACATAGAGTGTCCGATTAGCTTTTGAGAAGAAATTAATCGGCGTTTAGGTTTAGGGTTTTGGTTTAATAATAAAATAAAATGAAACTAAACTAACAAAAGCAAATTAAAGAAAACATGCAAAAATGATGAAAGTGGTGAATTCGTTAGGGACCTGGTTCTTTGGTTCAATCTCGGCCTGTACCCAAGTAAACATATTTCATTAAATTGTTTTCTTCATATCTCTACTTCAACTATTGTTCATAGATTAACAACAAGATCTGTTAATCCCAATTTTTCCTTATGTCATAGTTTGGATTATTTAACCTAGGTTATGTTATCCCTAATAATTATGAACCATTAGTTGCTACAAATTAAATTCAACATAACAATTACACATTAGATTGAATATTCTAGCAATGGGTTTGTAATAAAACGATCCAATGAACACATTCAATCCATCTTTTCACAATACACAAATTCGTACATATAGGATAACATAATTAATTTCTAAAGAGAGAAAGAAAAAAACAAATACAAGGAAAGAGTGCTTAATAGGATCCTAGAGTCAATATCCCCATTAAACCGACATCAGGAAGCTACCCTTCCCTGAGTCTCTCACGATTGAGGGGTTTGCCCTTTTCTCTCATCTCTCTTGAAGCTCCCCTTATTTTTCTCCCGGCTGAAAACCCTCCACTCTTTCATAAACCTCTCTATTGCCATACGTCTATTTATATTGAAAACTAGGGTTTCAGGCAGCATATGTGTGAAAGTCACGGCCATGACATGTTGAATCATGGGCGTGACTACTTGAGTCACGCCCATGTAAGGTGAGTCATGGCCATGACATGTTGTTTCATGGTCGTGCATCATTAGTCACGGCCATGACACGACTTGCGTTCTCATGACTTCACTTGATTTTCTACAATGTATACTTTTCATCTTCGTTCATTTTCTTGTCTCTTCTTGCTTTAATCCTTCTTTTTGTTCTATGGAGATAAGTGAGTGTGAATCTCAAAAAGACAACTCAAAGATTGTGCTTTAGACTCACTTTAGCTCTTTTGCTTCCGCATTGTACCTAAAACCAAATATGAACTTAAGTGAATATCTTAAGCATTTTCATATCATTAATCACTAAGTGTTATGGAATAAATGTATAGTTAATTAAGCATATATCAATTTCCCCCATACTTAGCTTTTGACCATCCTCGGGCAAAACTTCATAATCAAAATGATTTCATATCATTAATCACTAAGTGTTATGGAATAAATGTATAGTTAATTAAGCATATATCAATTTCCCCCATACTTA
>JAOQMQ010000004.1:13633102-13648575 GCA_027563845.1 Erythroxylum subrotundum
ATAGTGATCATGACTTGATAATATCTAATAAGGTGTAATTAAAGAACCATTCGGGGTAATGTCCACGCTCAAGGTTTTCGTGTTTTCGCAAGAGGGTTAGGTTCCGGAAGCGGGATCCAACATACAGTACCTCTTAAATCACTTTTAACATAAATAGTGGCGGCATTATTATTTTCATGACTTTCCTTACTCAACGTATCCCACCACAAGTTTCTTTACCATACAGTACACTAGGCATAAAGTCACGAAGTTGGTTCTGTATCTCTTACCCGCAACTGGTTAACCACTATTTATGGAGCTGGTTCTACATCACTTACCCATAACAGGTTAACCACTATATGCCGGTAGTTACGAAGCTGATTCTACTTCGCCTACCCGTAACAAATCACAGAGCTGGCTCTACATCGCTTACCTATGACTGGTTAACCACTATTTACGAAGTTGGTTCTACATCGCTTACCTGTAATAGGTTAACCACTATAAATTTACTACTATAATAACATGTATATAGCCTAGTAGTATACCATAGCCAAAAGCAACTCTTACATTTATAACTCATCTTATTTTCTAAATCAAGTACGGGAGAATTCATAATTGAATTATTTCAATGTAACTCCCAATCATATAAATTTTAACTTTCAAATTAAAACTCATATATTGCCAAAGCATACACTTATGCTAGCAATATTCACTTGTAAAATATCATTTGCATAAAACTCAATATAATTATTTATTTCACAATCAAATGAAAATCATTTGCATAAACTCAATTTAAAGTACACTCACAACTTGCTAGTCTCCATAAATAGAAACCATTTGCGTAAAATCAATTTAAAGAATACTCACATGTCATCAATTCTTTTGCAAAGAATTTAGTCATATAAAACAATTAAAATACACTCATTACTTGCTAGTTTTGCACCACTTTGATCCAAAAGCCTAATACGAATACATTCAACTCCTTAACACATTTTCCAATCAAATATACCATAAACCATATCAACTTCATTACTTTCTATATACACTCCATATACTAATTTTTATCCAAATAATATCATAACACTTCATTTAATAATTCCAATACCACAAATACACTTAATGATCATCATTAATCACATTCACATGGTCATTACATTATAACCATGCTTTTATACCAAAAATGTCTTTAACGCTAAACTTAACATACTATACATTAAACTCTTCCAATTCTATTCCATTTGATTTCTAACACTTAAAAATCAATCTAGATTCACTTCCATGACATTTTAGTAAATACATTTAAGCCATAAAATTTCATTAACAATGTTTTTACAAAATCAAGCTCTCTAGGTCGAATTTCAACCAAACCCAATTCCAAATCAATTCTTTTTCATTACTTTACTTAATTAGCATCAAAATAATGCTATGAACATCATAAAACATCAAAATAGAATTTTGGGTCATAACACATTAAAAACCTTACCTTGGCCAAAAAATCATCTAATCATTTCCATAGTTTTTCTTTCATTATTTCATCATTAAACTAACTTCCTAATGCCATTCATTACTTTTAAATCATCAAATAACAACATAAGACACTTTAGGCAATGGATCTCACCTTTGACCAAGTTTGAACAAGGTTCCATTCTCTTGATTGATGTGATTTTCTTCTCCTAATTGCTTCCAATGCAATAAAACCTTAATATTACATCAAAAGGGTGTAAATCACACCATCAAAACCAAATCTAACCTATAACCTAACAAATCAGATTTTTCAACAAGATTTGTAAGCTTAAAAACCCATTTTCTCCTTTTTCTTCATTTGAATGACCATGGAACTTTATTGGACGCTTGATTGGCGATAGAAGAGCATGAAAAATGGTTTGGATCACTTCACTTTGGCTTAGTCGTAGCTCTCTCTTCTCCTTTCTCTTTTCTTTTCTTTTTCTCTCTTTCTCTACGTTTATCTCATTAGTGGCCAGCCACCGACGTTTAAAAATGATGAACTCTTTGTTTAATTACAAGTTTGCTCCCCATTTCCATTATAATTACACATTTATCCTTAATAACATCTTATAATTACAACTTTACCAAAATCTCATATTTACACTTTTACCTATGCCACTGGTCACCATTTAATTGGTTCTCTCCTAATGACTCATCAATCCACTAACTTCTTGTAAAAATACCAAATTGCCCTTTAATGAATACAAAAAGAACAAATTGTCCTTTAATGCATTTAATTCACTAATTAACCGAATTAAATCCTGAAAATATTTCACAACTATCTTATCATCAAATTGACCATAAAATACTCTAATTAGGGTCAATACTTGTTGATTAGATGCTTTTAAAAATTTTGAATGGGTTTAAAATCATTAATACCGATTATATTTTAACCCTAAACTTTCGGAACTCCTAAAATTCATCCGATTGCGCTTATTTTTAATCCATTTCATTATCATTAGACTCTAATATCTATTTCGGGAATTTTTCAAGTTTTCAGGGTTAGGTCCCCAAAATCACTATTCAAGTGAAAATACTATTCATTCGGATTCACTATTCATCCAAAAATATTATTCATCAAAATCATCCGGATTTCATTCAAAAGTGTCATTTAAATCCTCAAAGCACATTTTGGGGCTTTTAAAGCTCGTTTGGACTCATTTTGTAGCTTTTCAGAGCTTTCAAAAATTTTATATAAAATTTCTGCTTGAGTTTGGAGCTATCTCTGATCTATCCGTGATCTCCATTATAACCTCAATAACACTTTTAAATGCTTAAATTACTTTAGTATTTTATAAGTAGAGCATACTCTATAAAATGCATGTAAAACACATTACATAGTATAATAATCAAACTAGGATATTATATATACATTCACCTTTAAATTCCTTGGAATATCCTATAATTGATTTAAAATTAGGAATTCTATTAGTGGGTCAATATTGCTCCAATTATCTTAAGATAGTAATGCTTTTTCTCTATTGCTTATCTTGCATTTAATGTAGTTTGAAAAAAGGGATGCATTTAATGTAGTTTGAAAAAAGTGCCTCTCATCTTTAATATTTAATACATAAATCATGAGTGTGAAGTCCTTGGTTTAATTTCCCAAGTGGTTCTTCCTTTTAAGAAATAGGTATGCATACATTTTTTCCATAAGATTTTCTACTAATCTCCATAACCTTTTCTCCATAAATGCCTTATTACTCAAGTTTATAGAAGTTATCCCTAATTTGCCTTCTTACACTGGTTTGGTTACTTCATTCCACTTCACCTTTGCATGTAATGTCCCATTATTTCTTCCCCTCCACAGATATTCTCTCATTAATCTTTCTAAGGACTTGGTTAAATTCTTTGAGAGAAATATATGTAAAACCTTGTATATATGTAGGGAGTTAAGAACATATTTTATTAGTTGTATTCTCCTTCTATAGGACAAATCCTTATTACACCATTTCCCTAGCCTTCTTTGAACTTTCTCAATTAGAGGAAAGCACTCTCTGAAATTAGGACTCTTTGTATCCAAGGGGAGATCAATGTTAAGTATAGGAAGTTTGTGATTTTTAGCACCTGTTATGTTTGATAATCTAGTTTCCATAGTTTGTACACTTACTGATAGGAGTAACTAACTCTTACCAAGGTTTACCTCTAGGCCTATAGCTCTTTAAACTTGTGAATAGTATTCATTGAAAGCAGTAAAAAGTTCTTTTAAGCTCTTATAAACAATATCAAATTATCTTAGATTTACCAAGCCAATCCTCTTACATCTGCTATGGAATTTGAAGCTTGGTTCCAAAGTTATCTTGTCTTTTATTAATCTAGACAATGCTTCCATACAAAGGATGAAAGTATTGGGGGAAATAGGGTCCCCATACCTTAACCCTTTGTTCACTTTAAATATTTTTGTAGGTTCTCCACTAACCAGCACACTAAAACAAGTATCTCAAACAATTCCTAAACCTTTCAAGGAAGTCAAAAGCTTTAAATAGTTATATGATGAACTCCCAGCAAATTGATTAATAAGCCTTATTGAAATTCACTTTTATAGCGCAATTTTCTAGATAATTCTTTCTTAAATACCCTTTGAATAGCTCTTAATCTATTAATACATTGTCCCATATATGCGTAGCTTCCAAGAAAGATTGTTTGTCACATGTCATTGATATTAAGCTTTCCTTAATCTTACTACCAATAGTTTTACAATTTTCTTGTACAAGAAATTGCAGAAAAGGATATGCCTATACTCTTTAAAAGAATTGGGCATAAGCACTTTTAGAATCAAGCATATAAAGGTTTTCTTAATTGTAAAAACTATTAGCAATAAGGTTTATTAATTTCCTTCAATAGTTTTCCATTCTCAAAGAACTCCATAACTTTCTCTATCACCATATTCCCTGTTAATGGTTGACTTTTATGATATAAATAGCCGTTAAATCTATCAAAACTCAGGGCTATTTAAAATTGCCTTGTGAATATCTTAAGTTGTAACAGGTCTAATTAAGAATTCCTTATCATCATTATTCATTTTATGCGTCATTAAGGATCTAATAATATTACCTGTTAACCTGGTAGGGGCTGGTTTTTCCAATAAGCTTTTAGTGAATGTAAAGTGGTCTTGCTTAATCTCCTGTTAAGTTAAGATTTTGGAGCCGTCAATCTTAGTGAAAGAATTGATTAGGTTATGATTCCTTCCGACTAATATAGAATTATGAAGAAATTTTGTATTCCTTTCCCTTTTTTAATCTACGGTTCCCTATAGATATATAATAGATACTACCTCCTTCTCCTCCTACCTCAATGAATATCATTAGCATTTTAATATATAAGTTGTTGATCCCTTAACATTTTAATTTTGGAGCTAGACACTTCTTGTTCAATGTTAGAACCTTTCGGAGCAATCAACTTCTTCAATTCTTATGTCATGTAGTAAAGCTTCCTAACAAACTTGGAGCCTTTCACTCCTTCAATAGGGTCTTCCATTCCTTTGAGGATAACTTCATTAAAACCTTCTAGGTCATCAAATTGTTAAATCTGAAGGGAATCAATCTCTCGCAAACACTAATGATGTTCTGCACATAAATTGGAGAATGATCTGAAAAACTTAGTTCTATAAATTGTGCTCTGCTTTCAAGTAACTTTATCATCCATTCATATTTACCAAATATCTATCAAATTTCTTTCTTATTAACCACCTAGAGCTTTTTTTATTACTCCATATGAAAACCTTCCTTCTTATCTTAAATTAGTAACTCCTATTTTCTCAACACATTCCTTTAGGTCATCAAAGTAGTTCCTATCATTCACATTTTCTTACTTCTAACCTATAAATAATGAGGTTGAAATCCCTTAGTATAATCAATGGTTCTGGATTATTGCTTGGAAACCTAAGTTCCTCCTTCACAACAATTTCTTTTAAAAGTTAAAATTCAAACCATAGATATACGTAACCATTACTTTACTGTTTTCCTATATAAACTCCACATATGGATAAAATTTGATCACTTGAATCTAACTCAGTAACTTTCAACTTGCTAGCATCAAAAGCTATAATTATTCTCCCATAATAGTGGTGCGGTGATTTTTTTTTTAACACATTATTAGTACTTTAACTTTTAGCTACAAAATATACTAACAAAAGTTGTTTCTTTGTGCAATTAATGTCCCCAAGATTCCAAGCAACTATTGACCTAGAGAGATGTTATTAGTTAAAGATCCTTTGGATCTTTTTTTCCTCCCTGAATTCCTTCTATTGTCACACTTAAAACCATCCTCATTTGATGCCTAACTTGCCCCTTTCTCTAAAGACACTACAATTTTAGCTTATGTTAAACTGCACTTTACACTTAATTGTTGTTCTTTTTATCTCTTCACATCATCCTTTTGGATTTTATTAGCTCTTACTTGAGCTTATTATATCTTCATTGTAGTTACTATTACTTCTTTTCCTTTTCAATATTCCTCTCCCTTATTTCCTCCTTAGTCAGTCTCATTTTCCTTTCCCAAGTCCTGATCACTTCTTTACCGATTCTTTATCTGATCTGCATCCAGTTCCACCAATTCCTCATAACCACCTCGTACAAAATTGTGACCTATTTACTTTTATAATTTTCCTTATTGCTTCAAGGATTGCTTCCATTGATAAGATATCGAGATTGTCTTCAAACAGCCTTGTTCTCCCCAAGCCTTAGAATTGGAAAGTTCTCAGGTAAATCTTTAGAATTGGAAAGTTCTCAAGTAAATCCCTTTCTAGCTCCACACTTACACATATCCTTGCATGTCTTATCATTTTCCTTTTATCAGTGGTCTCTTCCATACAAATAGGCTTACTAATAAAGCTTGTAAGCATGCTCAATCTTCTTGTAGACTAGTACTATAGAGATGCATTATGAATATTCACCTAAATAAGAACATTATCCCATATCAATTTTTTTAGTTTTAATCCTAATTTCCATACAAGAAGATAAATAGGTTGATTTGCGAAGTTCCATGGCCCTACCTCGACCACACCTCAAGCTTCAATCTCAATACAATACCTAAATAGTATGAGGTTCTCCTTCCATTATTCATTTTCCTTTCTAATGTCTTTGAGCCTAGTTGCTTATAGTTGGAAAGGGAGGGTGTTTCCTCATAAAGAACCCTACTAAAGTAGAGTTCCAGCTTTTAGTCCCTTCCTTTATGACTTCTATGTCAAGTGATACCACTCTTCTGCCATCTACCATACTTGGTAGGCAAAACTCCAGCATGATGTTACTATCTTCCCTAGCAACCTATTTTCATATCATTCTAGGATTGGTGATTGGTATAGTGTTTGGGGGGAGGGGTAACGATTTGGGAGGGATGGGAAGGAGATTTATCTTGAATTGTTAAGTTTGATTTTATAGGTACTGATTAACATTTCTAATGTAAGTAAAGCTTCAGGTGTTTGGAAAAGAGAGTTTAAAAAGTTATCGCTTAAAATGATTATAAATGGATGTCACTGGATAGGAAGTGACAGTACCAAGATACCCCTCTTACCTAGAACAAGCAAAAACCTTGCCCAATAGAGTGAAGATGAGGGGAAGAGACTCGTGAGAATGAGGATGGAGTAGAGGAAAATAATATAAAACTTAGAAGGATGAAAACAAGAGAAGAGAGAAAACAATTAAAGTAGAAATAGAAATTCAAAGTAGAAAACTAGATGAAAAAGAACAATAAAAAATTTAGGGAGAAGTTACATCTCTCACCAAAATCACTCATGTTTAATTATTGCTACTAATCTCATGGAACTTTTTTTTTTTTTGGAAGAATAATCTCATGGAACTTACTAGTAAGAAGATGTGGAAAAATTTGCAGCTATTGTTTTGGAAAATACAAAATTGAATTCTTTTATATGACGAATTCCATTAAAAATCACACAAATTTACTCTAAGAGACACTTTTTTTTGGAAAAATGGAGAGACACTTGCATAGACAATTGTATAAACAAAACCAAGCCTGTTTAGATCGACGACACCTTGACAAAAGGAATTGGCAGTTATGTTCCTTTTCAAATCAATCAACCGTGGATAGTTTTTGAGACTTTTGGGCTTAAATCGATTGATTTTGTTTCACCTGGTCAAAGAAGGCCTTACCTTACGTCATTCAAGCCCTAATGCTAATAAGCTCCGTTTTTTGGGTAGAAAGAACTAACTAATTCATTTACATAAGGGTATGTTTACATGCCACGCTGAGAGAACCGAGTTTGAGGTTAACATGATCACTTTATTGGAGCAAGGTAACCAAAAAGTTTCACACTGTGAATGTCTAAGGTACATCACATTGATTCACAGACATTGTAAAGTCTACCCAGACAAGAAAACGCTTAGTGGTAATCAGTGTTTTGAAACTCACACCGGTTATCAAATTGGAAGTTTTATTGGTCACCAATTTGATCGGTTCAACCGGTTTCGACTACCGGTCGAATCAGTGTAACGTCATAATTATGCAATAATTATATTTAATTATATATAATATTAATAATATTAAAAAATAAAAAAATAAATCAAAAAAATAAAAAAATAAAAAAATAAAAAAAAATTTGTTGAATCAGTGGTCGAACCGGTCCGACGGGTCAATTGACCGGTTTTGACCGGTTCAGACTGGGTCAATTAAAAACTGATTTTTTAGGGTGAACCGGACCGGATAGCCGATCGGTCACCGGTCGGACCGGCCAATCCGGTCCGATTTTTAAAACCACGGTGGTAACCAATAAAAAGATTATATTATGAATCCATTTAAAATCCACTATTAATAAACCTGAGGATTGTTGAGTTCATTTTTATTAGTTTTGTGCAAATAACTTAATTAATTATTTTGGATCGTAAATAACCTAATTATAAATCTATGTCAGAAATCAGAAACATAATGAATTGAATTCTCACAGTTGATAACGAAATTAAATTGCTTGTGCACAGAAAACTGGTATAGCTTGGAGCTTAGAGGAATACAAAACCATAAACCATGAATCGTGAACCAAGTTTGGTTGGGTCGGTCGTGCTAGGTCCAGGCTCAAGCCTAGAATGGAATGTGGGCCGATCGATCCATCCCCAGATGATAAGCTAGGCCCGGCAAGTATTCATTATATAAGCTCACTACCTTATGTCCTTATCACGACGCAGGTATGAGATTGAAAACCTAATACTCTTTATTCACAGCAACCAAAACTATTACGAGAAAACTGACTTAAGCATCGGAGGGGCCTTCTGGTAATCAATCCCCGGTGTGCCTTCTTTTATTTCTACAGGTATTTCCTAGCTGAAGTTAACTGAATTCATGGATCCAAACAACGGCGTCCAGCCTCAGCAAAATCAGACTAAACCAAAGTCTAATCGGTTTAGCTATCATTTTTGAGCTTTATTTGTATAAACCTAATTAGCTAAGTGCTAATAAATCACAATATGAGAGGTCAATTTTGAGCTATAACTTTCTCATCTAATAGTTATATTAAAATTCTACAATCCTCTTTTTTCACTGAGATTTGATCAAATAAAATCTACATGAAAGGTGGTTAATTGCATATTTGATAGAGAATATGTGTTGGATACATTTAGATGATTTTCGATTGTACCCATGTATCTTCGGTTAAAAAGTTGAGAAAGATAGAACTATTTAAAGATAAAGCTATAGAAATATACAAATAAATGGAATGAAAATAAAAAGATACTAAAAGACTCGAAGTTAGTATTTTTGTGATTTTTGTAAAAGGGAAGGACCCACAGAAAGTAAAACATTGGAGAGTGATTGGCCTGTCTAATCACTGTCTGTGTCGCTCCCACGTAAGTTATTACGCAATGACTTGTGGGACTGGGATGGGTTGCCTTGCCGGTGATTGATTTGGTTCATCTACAAAAGAGAAAATTGACATTTCCTGACACGTGACGCAAGTGCAAGTCAATTTTGAATCGACCTGCCAAGTTGCTCGCTGCTCGCCTAACAATGCCAATTGCCCTTGTTGAATCGACCTGCCAAGTTGCTCGCTGCTCGCCTAACAATGCCAATTGCCCTTGTTACTTGACCCAGCCTTTGATAATCGACATCCCCTCAAAGGTACCTTTCAATAATTTATGATGTTAAAATGTCAGAAACCATTCGTTATGAAACTAATAATTTCCAACGTAATTTCAATTCTATGTAGATGAGCTGCATGGTCATCTACTAGTCTGTTTAGCTTTCGGAAACCTACTTGTTGCTGTGTTCTTTCTTAAGTCGTCCTCTCTTTGATATTTGTTCTTCCTTACACCTGCTTGAGTTTTCACTTTTTCTTGTTTCTTCTGTTCTCCCGTGCTCCTTAACTTACCAACACTGCTTTATCTTTTCTCCGCTTCTTCTTCATTCCTTGCTTGCTTCCTGGTTTCTTCCTCCTTGTTACTCCTTGTAGGACAAAAAATTAGGGTGAAATCTGATAACTCATGCAGCAAAATAATCTACAAAACTTTTTCAGTATTTGAATTTTTGAAAGTTAAGATGACTTAAATTCTATAAAATGAATAATTCATAAATTATAATAAAACATAAACAGTAATTTATACTTTATTCCAAACTTTGATCATTTTTCTTGTTATTCCCTTCGAACTATTTTTGAACTTGACTCATCTCAGACACCGTAGCAACACAAGTTATTCGACTTTTAACGATATCCTCAAAATGTGTTCAGATAACTTTGTAACTATTGCAGAGACAGTTAGACAAGGAGTGCTAATTCTCTTAAATCATAAATTTATTTATAATAGGTTTTGAATATTTTAATAATTTAATTGAAATTAAAGTCTAATTTCAGTTAAACTTTAATTAGAATTACAATTAATTATAATTAAACACCAATTATGCTCAAATAAGATCTAATATCTCATATTGATCTTTATTTATTAAATATCTTATATTTGATCATAAAATTTCTCAAACTTTACAATCCAGTTCAACTTGATTAGAACACACTTCTCTCTTCAACCTATTCTTTGTATAAAACTTATTAGATTATCAAATATGTTGGCAATAGATATAAATTATAGCCGTAAATCATATATAGAATTAGAAAAATTAAGCTCCTTTAATTTATCTTTAATTCTCTATTTAAACAATTTATATCCATATATCAAGATTGATGTCTAGTAACGTATCATAACTACCTAAATATTTAGAAATGTCAAAATAGTTTCGACTAATCTTTCCATACATAACTTTTCTTTATAATTCAATCTTTTTGTCATATAATGTTTTGATTAAAAATAAAATATAAAATTAATGTTATTCTACTTGAGTTTAATCATATTAGTTCTCCATAATTGTTTCAATTAATGGCATTTGATAATTGTTTTCAAAGATTCATTCCATTAGTGAAGAATTTTTCGAATTAATACTAATTAAGAGTAATGAAACATTCTCCTTAATCACTCTGGGGTGAAGAATCTTATGTTGATCACTCATTTATCTCTATATAATTCATACTATATCTAATAACTGCTGACTGAGTTACCCTTGATTAGAATAGGTCATAAATAATATCAAAATATAGCAATCCCTATATGAGATAACTTTGGAGATGTCAAGTCAAAGGATCACTTATATCACAATGAGAATTTCCATAAGCATACAAATAATGTTCCAAATAAAATTCTCATATGAGGTCAATTTAGTAAACTTGTTCTCTAACAAGCACCCACACTTTTGTTGAAGTATCTTCATACTTTAATCTATAAGGTTGACTACTTCCTTCATAGTGAAGAAGCATAATCTGTGCTAATCTTTTTATACTCTATTAATGTTCAATCTCAATAGAAAATGACTATAAATAATTTAGATATAATGCATAAATGTAATATGAATCTCATAATTATAATCTTACTATAATTTCATTTTTAATTTATATTTATCACTTAGACTTTATTATATACATTTGTGTGTGTGTGTGTGTATATATATATGTATACATATATGTATATATACATACATATACATACATATATGTATACATATACATATATATATACATACATATATGTATATACATATATATTTACATATATGTATATATATATATGTGTATATATATATATATATATATATATATGTATATATATATAAGATAAAGAATATCTTTAAATAATTATGTCATTAAACTACAACCAATCAATTAGTTATAGGACATAAACTAACAATCTCTCACTTACACTAAGTTAATCGTTTTAATATCTTATACCATATCAATATACGATGATCATGGTATTGTTGGGATAATGTTTTAGTGAGAGAATTTTACAAGATTCTCTGTAGTGAGCACTTTCTTAAATCTTATAACTTTTATCTTAATTATTATCATAATTAAAAGAAATTGCCTAAATATATACTTGGATTTTGATGAGACCTTAGCTACTTTTGTATGCCTAAATGCTTTAATGTTCTACAATACATTACTCTCTGAACAATGTAAGGAACTATACCAAATTCATTAAAGTACTTCTAATCCAAATAATTATTTCCTCTAAATGATAAATGTATTTTGGCTATATTAGCAATTAAGGCTACATTGGAACCTTTCCAATCTCAAAATAATATTGTTCTAATTAAAATATACCCTAACTATAATTTACTTCTAAAGTTAATGTCCTTATAACTTTAAACTCAAATATCAACTCATACATACAAGTATTAGATATCTTAATTACTAAACACTTTTAGTACATTATCTATGTACTTGAACTAGAATAGATAAACAACATTTGTATCTATCTCTATAAATCTAATTCCCAAAATTAAGTTATTACCTTTTCAAATCCAATATGAATTTTTCTTGGATAATTATATTTTTAACAATTGAAATTATGAATTATTGTTCTCTTTATCAACAATATGTCACTACATACTCCCATTAAAGAGGACAACTATACTCCATTAACCTTTTGTAGATATGATAAATTCACAATCATCTATAAAATATAATTTTTGAATATATCATGAAATTGAATCTTTCAATATCCAGTAACATTTAAACTATACATCAAATATATCAACAAAGGAACTAGTTCTAATTAGATTTAATTTTATAAAATTTGAAATTTTAAAACTTTATCTTACTCCCACTACCTATCATGATAATTGCTCCCTTATAATTGTTCATTGAAACAAATAAATGGGGTATGTAAGATTATATTCAACTTTTTGGATATCTTGTAACTTTATATTTTCAAATTTAATTATGAACTTATGGATAATATATGCTTTAACTAAACATCACATCCTAAAGTCATTAACTTTGACTCTTTTAAAGTCGTATCATTTCATATCTAATATGAAATGCCACTAATTGATTTAATTGGAGCTTTCAAAGGTAAGTTGTAGTATTAGGCTTATGTATAAAAGAAGTAAATATTATATTATACAATATTTCATATTTTATATTCCTCCTTACACAAACCATATTATTATGGAATTTAGTTGTGGGGGTATTCATCAGAGAATCTCATTCCTAATAGAGAACCACAAAATTTTAATGTCATCACATCAATCTTATTGAAGTGCTTTAGCATTCTCAATACTTAATTTCTACTTAAATTAAACACTTTTCAATTTTAAACCAATATTTTCATTAATTACATATAATTATATCACATAAAATCATTAGTAATATAAAGAAATATAAGTATCATCCTTTTATAAATTGTTATCACATCTAACACATCATACGTATAAGATTTAACAATTCAATACCATCATCATTCTTTCACCAAAGACTGATTTGATTTTTCTCCAACCCAATAAGTTTAATAAATTGCATATAATTAATAATCAAAATGATGCACATACCTTAGTATGTAACTTTGTGATTCTCATTATGTTAATTAACCAACATTAGATAAAATGATAGTCTTAGTTATCTAACTTTGTATTCTTGTCACTTATATTAAGTGTAATTCTCCTTTAATCCAATACTATTTGTATAAACTTTGATAAACTACCTTTACTTAATAATCTATTTCTTATCATGCTTGGAACATTGTAGTAATGTTGAATTTGAATTCAATATAAAATACTCATAAACATGAACTAGAAATATATTTGATCTTTATCATATGATATATAAGCAAGAAAAGTCATGTAACCATTTTTCTTCTAATAAAAAATATTATCATACTATAACAAATGTCTTTAATTGTGGTCCATATTGAATGGAACAATTTCATAAAGGTACTATACCTTTCAGCTCTACTCTATATAACTTCTTATATCTTGCTATTATAGTGTTGACATACATCTTATATGTTGTAATCAAAGTTTATAAGATATTAGTTAACTCAAAACGTCAATACATTTTGTCATTCATATGATATTGACATATCTCTAAAACTTCGTCATAGAATCCTTAACAGAGATTAGTAGCAATATTTTATAATGGACATACAAATTTTCTGGCTTTAAGAACTCTTCTCAAACAACCTTTATCCAAGAAATTTGGTTCACTTATTTAATATAAACTATACTAAACAAGGTTAATTCCACTCAAAATCAAATATAAAAGTAAGAAAAGCAAGTAATTAATTATATTTCATGACTATCAAATAAGATTAGGACTTCAATCATGTATTTAGTTACCCCCCACTATTTTATTTGAAATAATATCTCTCATAACTATTCAAAAAAGTACTCTAATCTCTTTAATGGGAAAGGATTAGTCAAATTTAGTTAATCTTGAGTTTGCTTAGCAAACTAACAACAACCATAATAACAATAACAACCTAGTAAAATTTTCGTTAAACACGAGGTCTAGAGAGGTCTAATGTACATAGCCTTACCCCTAGCTAGTAGAGAGGTTGTTTTCGAATGGCCGACAAGAAATAAAAATAAATAAAAATAATGAAAAAACATTTTTATCAATCACATCTCATGTGACTCCTAGATGTGTTAGGTGATAACTTTTGTCAAAACATATATTATATATTATTCTGAACATTGCCTTTAAATTCATATGATCATGAGCTTGCTCATCCAAATCACACAAATTTAGTTAAATATGACTCGTTATTGTCAAACTAAACATATTCAGATTGAGGCGGCCTTGAGTTTGCTCAACAACCCTAATAATAAACAAAACTCTAGTTTATTCTTATAAAAATGGAAGGCAATAATCATGTTCAAAACATGTATTTAATATTTTTAAAGAGAGATTTAATTTTATTTATCTCATCAAATACAAAATTTCATGTAATAATATCACATATATAAAAACCTCCAATATAATATGCACCCAATATATATATCAAACATATAACTAAAGCATGTAACTTATACACTCATAATCAAATTATATGCATAAAATATCAAGTTCGTTTGCTTCTAGTTATTTATCTTCATAATTTAAAATGATATTTCTAACTTCTTGGATAACTAAATTAGATTAAAACTCATTGATTCATAAATAAATTAAATTCATATTCCAAATAGAAATTTAGTTTGATTTTAAAATAATTTTCAAATCTAATTGGAAATTATTTCCAATTATTTTGACTTCTTTAACAAAATTTAATTGAAAACAATTTTCAATAAATTATTCTTCTTACATATTATAATTTAAAAAATATTCTTTTCCAAAATTTAACATGTAAATCATTCTAATACAATTAGAAAATATTTTTAATGTAATTAAAAATTACTTTTCCTGAATTAGAAAACTATTTTCTAATATAGAAATGGAAACTACTTTTAAAATTAAATAAATCACTTAGAAAATCATTTATATTATTTATTTAGAGATTTATTTATTAATTTATAAGAAAATCTCTATTTAATAAATTAGAGAACTAATTTTTAAAACTATTAAAATTTTTTATTTTTAATTAATAAATAAAAACACTTTTTAAATTTTAAACAAGAAAAATATAGTTTCTAATAAATAAAGAACGTATTATTCATAAATAAAGAAAAATTTTCTAAATAAATAAAATAATATTTTTCTAAGTAAAATTAATAAATTTAATTTATTT
>JAOQMQ010000004.1:13707119-13724319 GCA_027563845.1 Erythroxylum subrotundum
TACATACATTCACAAAAACCCATTTCATGCTTTAACCCCCAAATATCATTGTAATATTACCCAAATACCACATTAAATAACACCGATTTCCTAATTTAATATCATTTTATAGTTTCTAATTTCCAAAGAAAGTTTGGGGTCCAACATGGGCTATCGTAAATGACTCGCCTCGATGCCTCTTTCATGGAGTTTCTTTCTCATGTTGTGATTGTGTCATTTTGCCTGAAACTTTAACAAATGTGAGAAAAATGACAAATAAATAACTAGGATACGCTTTTCCCCACACTTAATTTCGATCATCCCGTTACCCATGTTAAGGCTAGAATTGTGATTTATGAGAAAGTACTAAGAAATTAGGAAATGCACATCATGCTTTAGTTAAATGTGAACTGCACATTTTTGCACATGAATATGATTGTACATGTATTCGTTGACATTTTCCGGGTATAATTGATTTATAAATGCGATTAAAATGTGAATTGTGAGTTATTTGCGTTAAAAATTTATTTGGATACCATTAGTAATATTTCAGAATTTTTGGTGAATTTGAGGTACATTTGAACTAGGATAAATGCCAAGTGGTAGGATAAATTGATACATGAAAAATTTGGATGATTAAGCCTAAAGTTGAGTGACATTTAGCATAGTTAAATGTGTGACAAATGGACTAGTAAGTAAATGACAATTGGACCAATTAATGTGTGACATGTGGACCAACAATTAGTAGACATATGGACTAATTAAATGGTGACATTTGGTAGCTTATGGAAGGGATAAGTGGCTTACATGCTTAAGGACACAAGTTGAAATAATATGGTGACATCTAGCACCTTAGGTGTAATGTTTCTGCATGTTGTTTCAACCAAGCTCATTCTCTTCTCTTCCCATCTCTCACCAACGAAACTTGCTTCTATCTTCCCCTTCCTGTGTTTTTCTTCAAGTTATGCTAAATTACCACACTAAATACATGCTTTTACCCATCACAAAATAGCTAAAGAACTAGTTGATTATTGTTGTTTAATCATAGCTGAAAGTCAATTAATTCTATCTTGAATATGTGATGATTCTGCATGTTTGGAGTACTGATTTGGAGTGATTTTTTGAGCTGGGATTAGAACTGAACAAGTAATTAAAAGATTAGTGTTTATGGCATGTTAAATGGTTTGAGAATGATGTGTGAATTGGACTGAAATGCATGAGATATTGGTGAAGATGTATGCTGGAATATTATGAACTGGAGAATTTTCATTGAATAGACTTCTGTATTTTGATTATATCTTGAACTGTAGATTTCCAAATACATTTATTCTTGATTCAGAATAAATTAGAGAAATATGTATACAGCTTTCCTGAAGAAGTCGAATGTTAATTCTATCTATAAGCATTTGAAAATCTTGCTGGAAGTAGAGTTAGGAGTTTTGTTACAGTTTAAAAACGGTCTGAACTGTTTTGGGTATAACTTCAGTATACTGAATCCAATTGTATGATTTTGGTGTTATCAGAAACTGGAAACATAGTGGAATAAATGTTTAGAAGAAAGTGTTACTGAAATACACCATTTTCCTTGTCATAATGATCATGCAAAGTTATCCCGAAAGAGTGTGTTAGGATGAAAATGCTGAGGTGTGCTGGAATTTGATAACTTGAATATTTTTACTGAACATGCTTCGTTATTTTGGCTATTTTTTGATCTATAGATTTCCAAATTAAATGATTATTGATTTAAATTGAACAAGAGACATTTTGATACAAATGTTAAGAAGAAATCGAATTTGAATTATGTCCTTAAGGGTCTTGAAATTTTACTTGAAATTGAGTCTTGCCTTAGGCAGTAGCACTACCAGGGACAAAAATCATGTCCTAAGTTTATCAAAGAAACTGAATTGATTTAGGTTGAATCAGATAATGGTGTCTTCACCAAAGTTGTATTTCATTCTCTTAGCTTTCAATTGGTAATAAGTTTGTAATTTTTGGATATCTGAGCTGAAAGATATGAGTTGAACAATTAGAGGGTGTGATCATGTACTAGCCAAAAGTTCAAATATACACAGTATGTGGCATTGTGAGCATAACTCATAAAATACTGAATCAAATTGGATGATCTTGGAGTCATTAGAAACTTACGACATTGGAGAACAACTTTCCAGAAGGAAATGTTGCCTAATTTTGTCATTTACCTCATCAGAATAATTTTGTAAAGTTGACCAGAAAGCATATTATGAGAAAAAAATCTGAAATGATCAATTGGGTTATGAAATTAGTTTCACATTGTTTTCTTATGGTCCAAACCCTAAGTATAAATTATTAATGAGGGTTTTTATATATGAATGATATGGTAATAAGAATTCGATAAGATACCCAGGATTGTCATTGAACATGTACTGTGCATTTTTGATATACATAGATGTGCATAAAGGCATGCTCATACATTTGTGCAAAAAGTGTGATATTTGTAAATGTGTTTTGTATGATATAGAGGAGCACATTGGACGTCAGTCAGATATTGTCGGACCACCCAGGGAATAGCATATCGGATCGTACTGTGAGTCAACCTAAATGATTTACCCTAGGACTGATTGAATATGTTTGAATTCTAATTATTAGCTGTTTGTGATTTTTTTAGGAATTCCGGACTTAAAAGCCGAGGAGTTAATGTTTGGGAATGTATTGGAAGTGTTTTGATTGCTGTGAAATTCTGAATGATAATTGTATTTTGTGATTTGTTTATGAATTCCGGACTTAAAGTTCGAGGAGTTAATATTTGGGAATGTATTGGAAGTGTTTTGATTGCTTTGAAATTCTGAATGATCTTTGTATTCTCAACGAAAGTTGAATGTCGTACTTAGGTCCGATGACTATGAAATTCTAACTGTGCATCATATGTGACTGTTGTGTATGGAATATTCTGTATTTGATGCATTTCATAAAATGCATGCTCAGATAAAGGCGTTGTGACTGTAGTAGCCAGTATGAAAGCGCTTACACGTAGAACTTTGCTCCGTGATTTCTGTTTTTGCACGTAGAGCTATGTTCCGTGATTCTGTTCTGATTGAGCCTAATGGGCTAGTATCTGTATAAGTATGTGATAGGTAGTCGATCACAATAATAATAAAGAATTCAGAGTCTCATTTGCATTTGGATAAATCTATGTGATTACGAATATGTTCTGAATTTGTGATGAAAACATGATATACCATGATAATGTGAGTATTTGGATTATACATGATCTGAATGAATATTTGTGACGTATGTGATTTGTGTATTTGACTTGGGTGAAATCATCGATGATGGTTCGCTCATTGAGTTCGTAAAACTCATAAAAATTGCAACGTGAATTTTCAGGTACAAGACAGGAGACAAAGTTCCTTAACTGGACTAGAGGAACATTTTGAACTTAGTTATGGCTCAGAGGTCTATCAGCTGACATCAAAAGAGTTGTACTTTTGTGTTTTGTAGTTTTTGTCTAGAACTTGTATAAAGTTTGTAAAATACAGTGTAAGCTTTCGTGAATGAATGCAATGAATGGTTTTAAAATTTGATGACTTTTAATTAAGTTAGTTGATGCCATGTCTAAGTTGGATTTGTTTTTTCTCTAACATACCATTATCATAGGATTTGTACTTGAATGTCCTTGGATGTTCAGGTATATACTCTATGGTAGTGGGATGTTGCATTTTTGGTATCAGAGCATGGTTTGGCATCATTAGGGATAAATATGAGTTGAGATATGATAAATAGTGAGATATTCAGATAGTGATCAGACTTTTGTTTGTTATAGGTCACCTTTCATAGGAGATCAAATTGGAGAGTCAGTTGACGTGGAGTCTGTAGGAGTCAATTTAGAGTCTCCTGTACCTGAGTTTGCTCAAATGCCTCCGAGAATTCTGGAAAGGCGAGAAAGAAGATATGATAAGCTGAGAAAGCAGGGGATTGTAGATTTCTACGGAAGTACAGACCCAGCTGAGGCAAAAGGGTGGTTAGAGAGAATTGAAAGAGTGTTTGACCAGATGGACTGTGAAGCAGATGAAAGATTTGATTATGCGGTCTCATTATTGCAAGGTCCTATATACCATTGGTGGAAGATTGTTCCGGGTAGTACCACCAGACCTTGTAGTTTGACCTGGGAAGATTTTTTGAGGGTGTTCCGAGAGAACTATATGCCTAAGATTTACATGGATCGAAAAATGAAAGAATTTTTAGATCTGAAGCAAGACAAGCTCAAAGTGGCAGAGTATGAGATAAAATTTAACGAGTTAATGGGGTATGCAACTACATTGATCCCAACTAAGGAAGACAAATGTAGACAATTTAAGGATAGTTCGAATATGGAGATCAGAACGAGGCTAGCCATTTCTAATCTGGGTAGTTTTACAGAACTCCGAGAGGCCTCGATCAGAATTGAACAGTTGTTGAAGGATGGATAGGGAGAGTATAATCAGGAGGTCAGAGGCAAGAGGCAGTATGAATCTCATGCTGATTCTGGCTGAAGCTTCAGAAAGCACCAGAACAAATCATCTTGATTCCAGTCTAGATCGAGACAATCTGGATTCTGATCAAAAGGTGGATTTGTTCAGTCTGGGAGAGGTAGAGGACAAATGTCCTACAACCAGTCTCAACAGCTGCCTGAGTGTGAGCACTGTGGTAAAAAAACATGGTGGTTAATGTTGGAGGATAACAGGAGCTTGTTACCGTTGTGGTTCTGTAGACCATATGATCAGAGATTGTCCTGAAATGTTTGGACCACAATCTGGAGTTAGAGGAGGAACAGTGACTACGACAACAGTTCAGCAGAGTAGAGCTGACAAAGTTACACAGAGAGGTAGAAGTAGAGGCAGAACTTAGTCAGTAGGGTCCAGTGTCAAGACTGAGGTGAAAAGTAATCAGCTGCAATCTCAGGCCAAGTTCTATGCCATCACCAGACTGGAGGCACAGAACTCCCCAGATGTGGTAGCAGGTGTGTTGAATGTTTTTCATTTTGAAGCATATGCATTAGTAAATCCAGGATCTACACATTCATTCATCACACTACATCTGACATTTAGATTGCATTGTGTGTGAGAGATACTGAAATGTGGGTTAGAGGTGAGTACTCCAGTGGGTAGTACAACAGTGGTTAGTGAGGTATGTAAAAGGTGTATAGTTCGGATTAATCAGGCAGAGTTAGAAGCTGATCTGATTGTATTGCAGTTAAAGGAAATTGATATAATTCTTGGCACGGATTGGCTTATAGCTCATCGGGCTGTAATGAATTGTTACACTAAGGAAGTAGTTCTTAAATCCCCTAATCAACTAAGAGTGGTGTTTTGAGGAGTTAGTCAGGCTGTGCCCGCTCGACTAATTTCCTTTATGAGTTTGCTGAAACTGATCCGAGGTAGATGTGAGGCTTACTTAGCCCACATAGTTGACACTTGAAATGAACAAACCATTTAGGATATTCCAGCTGTTAGGGATTTCCTGGATGTGTTTCCTGTAGAACTACCAGGTTTACCCCTAGAAAGGGAGACGGAGTTCACCATAGACCTTGTTCCAAGTACCGCTCTTATATCAATTCCTTCATATAGGATGGCACCTGTTGAACTGAAGGAATTGAAAACCTAGTTACAAGAGTTATTAGATAAAGGTTTTATCAGGCCTAGTGTGTCACCTTGGGGAGCTCCAGTATTGTTTGTAAAGAAGAAGGATGGAACTTTGAGATTGTGTATAGATTATCAGTAGTTGAATCGGATAACAGTTAAGAATAAATACCCATTGTCGAGGATTGATGATTTGTTTGATCAATTACAGGGAGCTCAGGTATTCACAAAGTTAGACTTGAGATCGGGATATTACCAGTTGAAAATAGCTGAGGCTGATGTTCCCAAGAGTGCATTTAGAACAAGATATGGGCACTTCGAGTTTTTGGTAATGTCGTTTGCTTTGACTAATGCCCTGGCAGCTTTTATGGCTTTGATGATTAAGGTATTTCAACCTTATTTAGATCGATTTGTGATTATCTTTATTAATGACATTTTGGTGTACTCGAAGTGTAGAGAAGATCATACTGCATATTTGAGATTGGTTCTCCAGATAATGAGGGAGAAACAGTTATATGCCAAGTTTAGTAAGTGCAAATTTTGGCTTGATCAAGTAGTATTTCTAGGTCACATAGTGTTTGGACAGGGCATTCAGGTAGACCTAAAGAAAGTAGACGCAGTGATCAAGTGGGAGGCTCCGAGGAATGTGTCTGAGGTCCGGAATTTCCTTGGATTAGCTAGTTATTACAGAAGGTTTGTCAAGAGGTTTTCACTGATCTCAACCCCTTTGTCAAAACTTCTGAGAAACAAAGTGCCTTTTAGATGGAATGATGATTGTCAGAGGAGTTTTGAGGAGCTAAAACATCGGTTAACAGCAGCAGCGGTGTTAGCTATTCCATATGGTTCTGGAGGTTATGTTGTGTACAGTGATGCTTCACACCAAGGTTTAAGATGTGTACTGATGCAGCGTGGCACAATAATAGCATATGCATCAAGACAGTTGAGGTCTCATGAGTTTAATTATCCAGTCGGAAGTCTAATAGTAGTGTGGCACAAATACAGTTATCGAGGTTACCAAACCTAGTTCATTTGAGAGCACTAAATATTGAATTGAATGTAGAGTAGAATGAAACATTGATAGCTACATTGAAATTGAGACCGGTATTGCTTGATAGAATTAAAGAAACTCAAAACAGAGATCCAAACGTAGTAAAGTTAATTGAGAAGTTGAAAGTGAAGCTGGATTATGAATTTGAAGTTAGAGATGATACATTGTGGTTAAAGCAAAGATTATATGTGCCCGATGTTGATAATTTAAGGAAAGAGATTTTGGAGGAACCCCATGTAGCAGCTTATGCTATGCATCCTGGTACTACCAAGATGTATAACACACTGAAACAACATTACTGGTGGCCGGGGATGAAAAAACAAGTAGCGGAGTTTGTTTCTAACTGTATAACTTGCCAGCAGGTTAAGGCTGAGCATCAGGCTCCAGTTGGAAAATTACATTCGTTACCTATTTCGTAGTGGAAATGGAAACGAATTACTATGGATTTTGTTATGGGTCTGCCAAGGACTCCGAGGAAACATGATGCCATTTAGGTCATTGTTGATAGACTAACCAAATCGGCTCATTTCTTGCCAGTGAGAGAAATTTTTTCATTAGATCAAATAGCTCGGCAATATGTGAATGAAGTTGTGAGATTACATGGGGTTCTAGTGTCCATTGTGTCGGACAGGGATCCCAAATTTTCTTCGAGATTTTGGGGTAGCTTACAGACAGCTTTAGGTACCAAACTGAATTTCAGCACTACATTTCATCATCAAACAGATGGTCAGAGTGTGAGGATGATTAAGACTGTTGAGGATATACTCAGAGCTTGTGTTTTGGAGTTTCAAGGAGCATGAGATATGTATATAGCTCTGATTGAATTTGCTTATAATAATCAGTATCACAACAGTATCGATATGGCTCCATATGAGGCGTTGTATGGAAGAGAGTGTCGTTCGCCTTTATATTGGGATGAAGAGGGTCTAAGAATTGTCGAAGGCCCAGAATTGATTCAAGACACTATTGACAAGGTGAAATTAATCTGTAGCATAATTACAATAGCTCAAGATAGACAAAAAAGCTGTGTGGATCAATGTTGGAGAGATATGGCGTATCAAGTGGGAGATAAAGTACTTTTGATAGTATCACCTTGGCGTGGTGTGCTGAGGTTCAGTAAGAAGGGTAAGCTAAGTCCGAGGCATATTAGTCCATATGAGATAATCGAAAGAATTGGACCATTAGCTTAAAAGTTAGCCTTATCGTCTAAAATGGCTCAGATATATAATGTCTTTCATGTGAGTATGCTTAGGTGATATTGGTCGGATCCAACTCATGTGATACCGACTCAAGAAATTGAAGTTTCTAATAATCTGAGTTATGCTGAAGAATCAATGAAAATAATTGGCTATCAGAATAAGCAAATGAGGAACCGAGTGATCCCAATTGGTGAAAGTCCTTTGGAAGAATCATTCGAGTGAGGAAGTCATGTGGGAAACGGAGGAGCATATGAGGAATCAGTACTCCTACCTATTTGACCATTCAGGTAAGAATTTCGAGGACGAAATTTTTTGTTAGGAGGGGAGAATTGTAACATCCCGTTACCCATGTTAAGGCTAGAATTGTGATTTATGAGAAAGTACTAAGAAATAAGAAATGCACATCATGCTTCACTTAAATATGGCATGCACATTTTTACACATGAATATGATTGTATATGCATTCGTTGAAATTTTTCAGGTATAATTGATTTATAAATGCGATTAAAATGTGAATTGTGAGTTATTTACGTTAAAATTTATTTGGAGACCATTAGTAATATTTCAGAATTTTTGGCGAATTTGAGGTACATTTGGACTAGGACAAATGCCAAGTGGTAGAATAAATTGATACATGAAAAATTTGGACGATTAAGCCTAAAATTGAGTGAAATTTAGCATAGTTAAATGTGTGATAAATAGACTAGTAAATGAATGACAATTGGACCAATTAATGTGTAACAAGTGGACCAATAATTAGTAGACATATGGACTGATTAAATGGTGACATTTGGTAGCTTATGGAAGGGATAAGTGGCTTACATGCTAAATGACACATGTTGAAATAATATGGTGACATCTAGCACTTTAGGTGTAATGTTTCTGGATGTTGTTTTAACCAAGCTCATTCTCTTCTCTTCTCATCTCTCACCATCGAAACTTGCTTCTGTCTTCCCGTTCTTTTGTTTTTCTTCAAGCTATGCTAAATTACCACACTATATACATGCTTTTACCCATCACAAAATAGCTAAAGAACCAACTGATTGTTGTTGTTTCATCATAGCTGAAAGTTAGTTAATTCTATCTTGAATGTGTGATTATTCTGTTTGTTTGGAGTACTGAATTGGAGTGATTTTTTGAGTTGGGATTAGAACTGAACAAGTAAGTAAAAGATTAGTGTTTATAGCATGTTAAATGGTTTGAGAATGATGTGTGAATTGGACTGAAATGCATGAGATATTGGTGAAGATGTATGCTAGAATGTTATGAACTGGAGAATTTTCATTGAATAGACTTCGATATTTTGATTATATCTTGAACTGTAGATTTTCAAATACATTTATTCTTGATTTAGAATAAACTAGAGACATATGTATACAACTTTCTTGAAGAAGTCAAATGTTAATTCTATCTCTAAACATTTTAAAATCTTGCTGGAAGTAGAGTTAGGAGTTCTGTTACAGTTTAAAAATAGTCTGAACTGTTTTGGGTATAACTTTCATTATACTGAATCCAATTGTATGATTTTGGTGTTATCAAAAACTGGAAACATAGTGGAATAATTGTCTAGAAGAAAGTGTTACTGAAATACACCATTTTTCTTGTCATAATGATCATGCAAAGTTATCCCGAAACGGGGTGTTAGGATGAAAATGCTGAGGTGTTCTGGAATTTGATAACTAGAATGTTTTTACTGAACATGCTTCGGTATTTTGGCTATATTTTGATCTGTAGATTTCCAAATTAAATGATTCTTGATTTAAATTGAAAAAGAGACATTTGGATACAAATGTTAAGAAGAAATTGAATTTGAATTCTGTCTTTAAAGGTCTTGAAATTTCACTTGAACTTGAGTCTTGGCTTAGGCAGTAGCACTACCAGGGATAGAAATCATATCTTGAGTTCATCAAAGAAACTGAATTGATTTAGGTTGAATCAAGCAATGGTGTCTTCACCAAAGTTGTAGTTCATTCTCTTAGCTTTCAATTGGTACTAAGTTTGTAATTTTTGGATATCTGAGCTGAAAGATATGAGTTGCATAATTAGAGGGTATGATCATGTACTAGCCAAAAGTTCAAATATACACAGTCTGTGGTATTGTCAGCATAACTCATAAAATAATGAATCAAATTGGATGATCTTAGAGTCATTAGAAACTTAAGACATTGGAGAACAACTTTTCAGAAGGAAGTGTTGCCAAATTTTGTCATTTACCTCATCAGAATAATTTTGTAAAGTTGACCCGAAAGCATATTATGAGAAAAAAATATGAAATGATCAATTGGGTTATAAAATTAGTTTCACATTGTTTTATTATGGTCCAAACCCTAAGTACAAATTATTAATGAGGGTTTTTATATATGAATGATATGGTAATAAGAATTCGATAAGATACCCAGGATTGTCATTGAACATGCATTGTGCATTTTTGATATACATAGATGTGCATAAAGGCATGCTTATACATTTATGCAAAAAGTGTGATATTTGTAAATGTGTTTTGTATGATATAGAGGAGCACATTGGACGTCAGTCAGACATTGCCGAACCATCCAGGTAATAGCATATCGGAGTGCACTGTAAGTCAACCTAGATGATTTACCCTAGGATTGATTGAATTTTTTGAATGCTAATTATTAACTGTTTGTGACTTGTTTATGAATTCTGGACTTAAAATTCGAGTAGTTAATATTTGGGAATGTATTGGAAGTGTTATGATTGCTGTGAAAATCTGAATGATAATTGTATTCTGTGATTCGTTTATGAATTCCGGACTTAAAGTCCGAGGAGTTAATATTTGGGAATGTACTGGAAGTGTTCTGATTGCTGTGAAATTCTGAATGATATTTGTATTCTCAACGAAAGTTGAATGCCGTACTTAGGTCTGATGACTATGAAATTCTAACTGTGAATCATATGTGACTGTTGTACATGGAATATTCTGTATTTGATGCATTTCATAAAATGCATGCTCAGATAAAGGCGTTGTGACCGGAGTAGTCAGTATAAAAGTGCTTGCACGTAGAGCTTTGCTCTGTGATTTCTATTTCTGCACGTAGAGTTATGCTCCGTGATTCTGTTCTGACTGAGCCCAATGGGCCAGTATTTGTATAAGTATGTGATAGGCACTCGGTCACAACAATAATAACCAATCCGGAGTCTCATATGCATTTGTATAAATCTCTGTGATTACGAATATGTTCTGAATTTGTGATGAAAACATGATATGCCATAATAATGCGAGTATTTGGATTATACATGATTTGAATGAATATTTGTGACGTATGTGATTTGTGTATTTGACTTGGGTGAAATTATCGATGATGGTTCGCTTATTGAGTTCGCAAAACTCATAAAAATTGCAAGGTGGATTTTCAGGTACGAGATAGCAGATATAGTTCCTTAACTGGACTAGAGGAACATTTTGAACTTAGTTATGGCTCAGAGGTCTGTCAACTGACATCAGAAGAGTTGTACTTTTTGTCTAGAGCTTGTATAAAGTTTGTAAAATACAGTGTAAGCTTTCGTGAATGAATGCAATGTCTAGAGTTGTACTTTTAATTAAGTTAGTTGATGCCATGTGTCAGTTGGATTTGTTTTTGCTCTAACATACCATTATCATAAGATATGTAATTGAATGTCCTTGAATGTTCGGGTATAAACTCTATAATAGTGGGATGTTGTAAATATCTTATTCCAACTCTATAATACCCTATCCAAACACACTTTATTTCTGACTTATGATAGTCTTATGCTTGTCGCCAAACACTTCCATCTTCATCTTTTTTCCGAAACGCTAGAACCAACGGGATGACCAAGTTGAATAATAAGGGTCGTGTTTGGAATAATTTTAAAATTTTTGGGAGTTTATATTGGTTTTCTTTTTTTAGAGTAATATATTAATAATTATTATGTAATACTTTGTCAAATAGCTATGCTTACATGTGGAGACATGTTAGCACCATTAATTATAAGGTTAACGACATGTTAGTTTTGTAACAAATTGAAAATTCGAGCATTTTATTACTACTTTGATATTTTAACTAATATTGTAAAATTAGATAAAGTATGAAATCTTAAATATAATCTATCCTTTAAAAAACAAAATTTTTTAGTAAAATTAATAAAACCATATAAACTATAAAAAGTTACTGTCTTTTATCCATTGAGAAGCACATTGATACTAATGTACTTGCTTTTCAACTGATTTTCTTACATAGATTTAATTAAATTCAGTCACATTCATTTTATTTGAAGATTTAAACTCAATTTCTTTTTTATTTATAATTCAGTGTTTTAAGAATTTTCTTTTTAATCTAAAAAGTTAACTAATGTTCTTGGTTGTTTTTCTTTCAATTTGATGTTTAGATTTTTTTTGACGAGTGATGTTTAGATTTTGGTTGGCAAATCATTAAAAAAGTTTTCTGCGTGTTTTTCTTAACGAAGCTAATCACTGGGTTCAAGAAGGCAGTGGTTTGTAAAAATCCAAACTTGTTTGGGATTACGATGATGATATGGAAGTCTAGTTTGAGCCAACATCAGATCCAAAAAAGGAGCTAAGTCTAGTTTGAGCCAACATCAGATCCGAAAAAGGAACAAAGGTAAGGGTAGTGGAATTGTTGAATGATTTGCCCCCACATCCAACAAATACCTGTACCTCCTCAATATTTACAAAACAGACACCGTTGAGCCAACTTTCACCAGACAAAGGAAAGAAACATCCATTGATTGGCTCAATTCAGGGAGGTAGACGCCTAATTCCTGACCAACACAAAAATCAAATGCAATTCTTCTTCTTCTTTGCCTGTGCTCGCATCCTTGCTCCCCACGAAATACTCTCTCTGGCGTCTCTATCCCGCCTCCTCTGTAACTCAGAAAGTTGAGACTGCCATATTTGCTTCCATTCTCCCCCTTCGTTCCATACCTGTTTGTCAATAGAATAAACGAAACAACGGTAAATGATTTGTGAAATGGACCAAAACCAGAAATGATATAACAATCAATTAAAAACAATGTTATGGAACATGGGAATTCCTCAATCAAACGTCAAATTTCTTCAACATACCTCCCTGTAGTGGAATGGCTTTATAGCAGAGAAAGCCAGATTCAAGCCTTTGATCATGTCTCTATCGTACAAAGCTCGGGTATTGGGATCAGATAAGGTTTCGTATGCCTCCTGAACCTGAATAAATTTCTTTGTGTATTCTTCTGTGCGGTCAGGAGGCGAGACATCAGGGTGATACTTCCTTGCCAGTTGCCTGTAAGCATGTTTAATGTCAGAGAGAGTTCCAGTCTCAGAAATTCCCAGCAAATCATAGAGACTATCTGTTGTGACATTCAGGTTACTGACTGCGGCCTTAATTGGTCGGTTTCTAGTGGACCTAAATTGAGTTCTTAAAGAGAGACTCTGTCTTGTATTGAAGGTAAGGTCAGAACAAGGTTCAAGGAAGGTTTTGGGTGAATGAAGATAGGGTTTAGTGTGGAAGATAGAATGATTTCCAGCTGATACAATTTTGCAACTCATTTTATGCTGATATAACGCTTGTGATCATTTTTGATGTCTTTCAAAGAGAATGAGGTGTTATATAGATCCAGGAACGAGGGTAAATGGGTGCTGACACGTAGTGAGAAATAGTTGACAAATTAAAAAACAAGCAGCACATTGATGGAAGAAACTATAAAGATGGTGGATTATTTAAAAAGGACTTTTTCTTTTACGAGAATTGGGAAAGAGACGTGTTTCGTCTTTTCCTGTGTGAGTAACGAAAGATGGAGACAAGACAAGGGGTCCTGAGTGGGACTTTTTTAATTGGGGTTGGATTGGTGGTCTTGGCAGGATGTCACCATAAGCAAGACTGGATAGAGTTTTACCTTCCGAATTAATTATTAAAAAAGATAAAATGATTAAATTAAACTTTAAAGTTTTTACTAAAATTTATTTTAAATTTAATATTTTGACAAGTTTTTAAAAATTTAACATTTTATAAATATTTAATACACGTGACATTTTTTCATATTACATGATAACTAAAGTCTAAAATTTTTTTTAAAAAAAACTATTTCTTTCTTCTTTATCCCTGCTTGCTCTCTCTTCCTTTCTTTCTTTTCAATTTCTCTCACAAACTCCATTTTTGCAAAAGAATCTTGGAACTATTAGGACTATCACTTCAAGTGATAAACTTGAGCCCAAAAATTACACAGTGTAATTACTTAAAATAATAACTATATGCAGCTAGTAATCACTTGATACTTCTTATATTTATTGGTTAAGAAAATCTCTATAACTATCTTTCAGAACAAGTACTTTTGATACTGTCTAAGATTAGACCCAGATTTACCTATCTATAAGTTTGAGTGGGTGGCTAATAGGTCTTAGGATAGTCGGGCAAAGCCTGAACCCGAGTTATCAACAAAAAAAAAAACTCTATAACTAATAGAGATTATTTTTGTTATCTGTAATCTTTCACAATATTGTATTTGTACTATAAATACCAATATAGAAGCAAGGAAATATAAGGCCTGCAATTAATGTCAAACATTCTCTTTGGTATCGGAGCTTTAGATTCACACTCCTCGATCATTTTTCTCCTCTCCATAGCTACTGATAACAACAATCAACTGATTGCAACCCTTAATGCTCAAAATAACTCTTTCAATTACCATATGCTTAACCACAAGTTGGACAAATAAAATTATCATCTCTGGGCTCCACAGCTATTTTTACTCTGGAAGGTTATGACTTAGATGATATTGTAGTGTCAGAAAATACTGCACCAACTCATCTTTCTATAGATTCAATCGCTAATCAGCGAATGGTGTCTCATTCATATAAGTCGTGCTTCAACAGCTCGTCAAGCTTGGTTAATGCTATATCGCACCTTCAAACCTCAATCGAAGGTCGTACTATACATTTAAAGGTGTAACTTGCATGTGCCCAACAAGGGGGAATGTCTATTTTCGAATTAATATGTTGAAAAGAAACATTCTATAGCTGATCTATTGGTAACCTCAAACGAACCTGTACCTGAATCTGATTTGGTACATAATATACTTTCTGGGCTTGATCCTAAATTTAGCTCTTTGGTCACTTCATTTTGTGTTCTTGTTGAGACACATATAGTGGCCACTTTATTTGGTGTTCTTCTCCAAGAAGAATCTAGGTTGGAGGGCATTCGACAAACTCCACTTCGCTCTATTTATACTTCTCAAGATACCTAGTCATAGTCGACGAAAAGGACTCAATCCTATAGTGGTGGGAAATCTCGTGGCCGAGGACATCGTGGCAATTCACAAACTTGTCGAGGTCAAACAACCTCTAGTAGTTATGTTTTACGCTCCAACAATAATTTAAATTCTAATAATGACAAATCAAATGGGATATGTCAGATCTGCTTTAAAGTTGGCATAAGCCTTGGATTGCTACAATTGCTTCAACTATAGCTATAGTATAGATAAAGCAGCTTCTCTTCCTTCAACGACTATGGTTGCCACTAGCTATACCACTCCTCCAGCTTTTAGCTAGTATTTTGATTCTTGAGCGACATTTACTTCATGAGTTACAAGTGTTTCAGGATTTACTTCATGAGTTACAAGTGTCTCTTCCTGAAGCTTCGATATTATTTTATGATAATTTTTCTGCTACCTATCTCTCAACAAATCATATTTTTCACCCTTATTCCAATCACATTGAAATTGATTTCTGTTTTGTTTCATGAAAAAATGAAACGTGGTGACCTTGTAGTTTGATACATTCCATCCCAAGCTCAGATTGCTGACATTTTGACAAAGAGTCACTACAAGAAAAGGAGGCTTTCTGCGTCGTTTTTTAAACGTCGCAGAAGGCATATACCCGTCGTAGAACACTATCTACGACGTCTATGAAAACGTCACAAACAACGTCGTGGAAGGTAGGGTAGGCATTAGTGTTCTACGACGTCTGTTGGAAAATGTCGTTGAAGGCCCAGATATTCTTCGATGTTTTTGAAGACGTCAGGAAAGGTATACATATTTTACGACGTCTAAAGTAAACGTCACGGATTGATCAGGTTCAACGACGTACCGAAGACGTCGCAGAAAATAACCCTTCTACGATGCTATGAAGACGTCCGTAAATGTTAGATATTTTACGACGTTATAAGTAAACGTCGAGGAAGGATGTGTTATGGCGACGTTCTTAGGACGTCACAGAAAATAACCTTTCTTCGACATCTTCTTGTGTAGACGTCGTAGATTGTTAAATGATTAATAAATATTTTTTAACCGAAAATAAATTAATTTAAAATAAATTTGCAAAATTTATGAATTTGTTTTCATTTATCTAAATATTCTAAAATTTATAATTAAGTAATCAATTTGGATTAATAATTTTGAAATTTTAAATTTCCTAAAAAAATTTAATTTAATAAATATGAATTATAATTATTTTTTAATTTACATTTGTTTTATAATTTTTTGCAAATGTAATATTGAGCAAATTTGTAAATTATTATTGATTTAATAAAAAATAAATATTGTTTATGAAATAAATTTATGTAAGAATTTATCAATTTTTGAATATATCATTAATGATAATAATTATTCATGTATAACAAGAATTGAATACATGCAAACAACAACTTATTATTTAACTACAATTCCCAAACATGTAATAATACGATAATTAAAATAAAGTAAACATCTTAAGTGTTTAATATATCAACATATTTAGTCTAAACGAACATTTTGTGTAGAACATAAAAGTTCTAAGAGCTTTTTTTGTTATTGGACTTCGGAAGTTAATCGATCTTGCATTTCTTTGAATTGTTTAGTCAATTCATCGACTTGAGACTGTAACCCCTGATTAGCCCTCTTTGACTCCTCTAATTCGTCTCGAAGTCTCTTTCTGACCGAAGTATTCCCTTGTGGTCGAGGCCCAATTCCCATGCCAACAATGTAATCTGATCTAGTGCCCAAGACTTTGTCGTACACTTCATCCACTGTCATCGGATGACCTTGTTCTATTGAATGTGTCATTTCATGACACATTAATTCCTAGAAATGTAAGAATAAATTACATACACATTCTCATGTAACAAATATTTGTAAATGAACTATGTACTCAACCATTTTGCTTTGCATTCGGGAGTTGTCCATTGATCTTTGCTTTCATTATAATGAATGTGATACCATAGTTTCATCCGGTCACACTCTTCTCCATCCCTGTCACTCTGTTGTAAAAAAATATATTACTAGTAATTCTTTTCATAAATTTTTAAATGTCAATCAAAGTAAAATATAATTTAAAAGATAATAACTCACAATCTTATGTCGTATCGCTACAAAGGCCTTGGAGCCGGAGTTTGGTGGACATTTGACCTAACTCCTTGCCATTTTAGCTTTTT
>JAOQMQ010000004.1:13734153-13746804 GCA_027563845.1 Erythroxylum subrotundum
GATTGGAAAAATGGGCTTGAAGAATCTAGAAAGAGAAGAAGCAGATTCTGAGATAACAGCAAGAACTGAGGGGGAGCGTGTAAAGAAGAAATCTCCCACAAAAAGTTCTCAATCTCAACCTGTCAAGATGCCCATGACTAAAGAAAAGAAATCATTAGATGAAATCACGAAAGATAAGATGATTTCCCGAAGAGAAGCTAGCCGGGTTTATGTTATAGAGAAGGTTCATTAAAGAGAAGAGGGGAGACAATTTTGAGTGAAATACCGAAGCAAGCAAAAAGGTCACCCAGAGTTACCTTAAGACAACAAGAGGAGAAGAAATCCTCGGAGCAAAGTCAGAAAGAAGACTCTGAGTCAAGAGTATCTCATCCTACAAGATTGTTAGTCTCAATCTTAAGGCAAGATACAACCGAACAGGCTAAAGAGCCTTAGAGTAAAAGGAAATTGGAGTTTGAGAAAAAATAATCACAACTTCAACAGACTCCAAGATGGATTGAAGAAGGCAAGAAGAAGAAAATTAGTCAGAGTAAGGATACTTCCACTGCTGTTCAGAAGAAATCAGCAGAACGCAGTCTGGAACAAGTTAATACCTCTCAACTTCTGAGAAAAGAAGATTTGAGAATCAAAGTGACTGAAGAAGTGCAACCTGTGAAGAAGAAAAGCACTTCTATAATCATCAAAGACACCCCAAAAAGGTTAGTGAAAGTTCAGTTCCAACCGATTTTGGTGAATAGAAGTACCATGCATTTGTTAAATGATGAGGAGAAGAGTATGTGTGAGCGTCTAAGGGATGAAGGAACGAAACCTTACCCTACGCACATGACGAAACAGAGGCACACTATTCTCCCAATAACAAAGAACACTGTGATAAAGGTTGTGCCTGACTTTCAACCAAAGCCTTACATTGTTCGCAATGCTGATAAGGGGAAGAAGAAATTGTACCCAAAGGAGGTAACAGATGATTTGTCAGCAGATCAAATTGAAGATGAAGTGCGTCGCATAGATGAAACGTGCTATGCAGTAAAGAAGATGACGGGAACGTTCATTTCCCATCATATTTCACAAGATATAGGAACTAGTGGCAGTCGACCTTCCTCCAATCAACCTTGTCCAGTGGGGGGAAAACTCACCAAATGGAAATGCAACACCTTAAGGATTGGAGATATTATGTATGCAACTGAGACCCTTGTGCAGCTGATCATGCGCATTAGGCCACTTTAATTGGATAAGTTCTACCCTTGCTTGGAAGACAAGTACTACGACTACTAGTTCCTGATGATCTAAATCTTCCTGAACCGAACCTATCTGTACAACCTCCTACCTTTGAGATAATTGAAGCATTTGTTCCATCGTTAGATGCATACAACACTACAATTGCCTTTGAAGAGGAACAACAGAAGGAAGATGATAGAACGACTTCATCAAGTGACTTACGAATAGTTCAAATCCAACAAGATATCAAGTCACTCAACAACGAAGTAAAGGAAATGAAAGAGATGATGAAAGAGATACTGAAGTTTTTTCGGTTTTAATCATTTTTTATTAATAACAAATAGGGGGAGAAGGAAGAAATCGAAAAAGGAGAAGATAGGGGGAGGAAGATTGAAGAAATGAAGATTGAAGGAGGAGAAGAAACCTTTTTACTCTGAATTTGCTCTGAAATATTTTTGTATACATAATTTGTAAATGTTTTTCGCTCTTACTAATATAATTATTTGTTATCATCAAGAAGGGGGAGATTGTTAAGTCAGAATGACTTTACGTTGATAATTTTGATGAAGAACAAATAATAACAAAAAGATAAAAGTAAGACGGAAGCAGAAGAAGACAGACGGAAGACTGCAGAAGTTAGCGAATTTTAAAAAGCTTAGCAAATCAAGAGATTGTATTGTGCGAAATACGTAGAGCTATTTTCTGTAACAAAGCTCACACTTTCTTTCAGTTGAAAGAAGTACAGATAGCCTGAAGAGGCTAAGAGTGAAAGAATACTTGAGTGTACGAGACCTGAAGAGGCTCAGTGACAAAGAATACTTGTAAAGTGTTTGAGATAGTGAAATCTCATATAGACATCTGAGGACTGGACGTAGCCCACGGTTTGGGGTGAACCAGGATAAAATTGCTGTGTCTACATCTCTCAACTCTGAACTCTCTCTCTTAACTTTACATTGTTGAACTTATTGTTTTCACCTATTAATTTCGAAAACAATTTACAACATTAAATTTTTATAAGGTTCTGAGAAAGAACAAGTTTCTTTTAAGAAATTGTTTTAAAATGGGATTACCGGAAAAAGAATACACAATTCAACCCCCCTTCTTGTGCATTTGTATATCGTTCGCTAAGTATTTTATTAACGTGTGATTTACTTCAACGTCATCTTAGTCTTAGTATGACGTCATCTTCGTCTTAGTTTGACCAACTTCGTCTTAGTTTTGCTGACGTCATCTTCGTCTTAGTATGACATCATCTTCGTCTTAGTTTGACCAACTTCGTCTTAGTTTTGCTAACGTCATCTTCGTCTTAGTATGACGTCATCTTCGTCTTAGTTTGACTTTTTCCTTCTTAGTTTGACCTTCTCATTTTATGTTGTCTTAGTCTGTTCGATTTTTGAGCCTTTTAGAGGACGAATCTCACTCTGAGTTCTTGACGAAAGTTGTAGATCTCGAAGTCCTCTTTCCAACCGTCTAAAAACAAAATCAATCCAACATCTGTAGAAAAAGTTATGGCATTCGCGCCAAGACATATACAGTGTGAGTAAGAACTTGAATATATTGGATTCTTTTGGCCATAACTTCTTCTTCCGACCTCCAGATGAAGTGATTCTTGAAGCGTTGGACTCCTAACACGTTTTTCTTCCTTTCCACAAAAATTGTTAGCTTTTAGGGTCGAATTCAAACAGATGGTTGGAAAGGAAGTGAGGGTTCACAGAGATAACCCTTTAGGGAAGCCCGCTCTCGCTTTATGACTCCGGTTGGTTGGGCTCTGGGAACGGGGTCCAACACTCTTGACATTATCTCTGGTCCTCACAACCCGTGAAGTATTTTACTCCCAATAACTTGACCACCTTGTGCTAACCTCAACAGAGGATTTTTCTCAACAATGTTCGATAATAAAGAGAAGAATTAAACAACTCAAGTAATTTAAACAATAAGGACATAAACAAAGACACTTGAGATAAGAAAACAACTCCCCTAATAATGCAACTTCATCAATGAAAGAATGGGAAGTTATCCACTAAAAATTTTGCCTTGAACCTTCAATAATGTCGCTGAGTTATCCCACGCACAGCAGCCATGAAAACTTAACAAAGCAACAAACGTTTCATCATCAGAACGTTATAAACATAAGAGATGCAACAACTTCGTCACTTTTGGAAATTCTTCACACAAAACACAATATTCAACAGCCCAACAAAGTCACACAACCCTTAGAGAAAAACTAGCAACAAATTTGGACATAATCACTAGCAAAATAAACATTTCTTCACCGAAACGTTACAACCAATGGAGCTGCAACACCCACGACAACCACTATAATTTTTCACACAAAACCAACAACAAAAGATAGCCCAGAAAATCACTAATGATGGACAGAAAACGCAGCTACCCAATCTAGAAAAAATCTTTGAAAATTAGCTTCCAAAGATCACTCAAAATCCCCAAAAATCTAGTTGCCAAGTCACCATGTCCCTATCGGTTTTTCCCACACAAAAAAGCGACAAAACAACCCAATAAATCACATAATAGGTAGATAAAACATAGTTATCCAATGTAGATAATGTAACAAAATAAACAAACGTTTCATCACTGAAATGGTACAAACAATAGGGCTGTAAAAACCCACGAAAATTGCTGGAGATTTTCAGCCAAAAACAATGACTAGGCTACCAAAAAAATCACACCCATTAGAGAAAAATGTAGCTGCCCAACATAGATGAAATCCTAACAAAAATCCAGTTGAATGCATAACCAGTATTATGCTCTTTTTTCCTATTTAAAAATAGATAGAACAGCTATCCAAAAATCCACACTTTTGTATATAAAATATGGAAACATAAATTTACCCAAAAACCACCAAACTTGCAGCTGTTAATGATAGCATAAATTACCGAAATTACAGCTACCATAGATAAGAACAATCACCGAAATAGGCTACCAAAGATGGCTCCAAAATCACCAAAAAATTTGCACATTATCTTCATTATGATATGATGATATTATCCCAAATAAATCCTATCGTCACTAGGATTTTGTCTTTCATTTAATTTTATCTTCAGGAATCCCAACTAAGGTAAACTTCCAAATATCCAACTATGTACAATTACAAATAGTGCTTAAAATTAATTTACAAGATATCATAACATATATCTTAACACAACTTATAAGATTTATGATAAGAGATTGATTTCTGGTGATCGACCCAATGACATGTGATAATGATATCTAACAGTACAATAATATGCTTCAAGAAGAGCAAGTTTGTATTTTTCTTGATGGCCTTGATGATAAACTCAATAAGATTCATGGTGGCATTCTTTAGATGAATTCATTAAGGGTGTGTGTTGTCGTATGCACCTAAAAATAATATCTTACTCTCAAAAACTATATAATGGTGGATGCAATGCTTTATTCTGTAAAGAGTACCTAGCCTTGTTTGTACTTTACAAATAAGAACAAATAAAGGAATTTTTTATTGTGATAAAGCAATGACAAAAACTTAATCAACAAATACTACAAACTAAAATATAAAGGAATTACTAGGAAACAAACCTTTGGTCTAGCCCACATCTATAATGAAAATCGCATATTGATTACCAATATAAAACAAATAAACTTATAATTTTAATATTCATTGTTAGAATCAATTCTTATCTCTTTTTAACACAAAAAAACTATAGGTACTCAACATACACATCAAATAATAAAATAAATAAAATCTCATATTTTAATTCATACCAATGATCAATTTCCTTTAATCAAGTGTAGAAAATCAACCATGTAAGGCTATATATGAGACAAGGAATAAGAAAAGTGAAGATGGATGTTTCCCTAAACTATAAAAAAGTTAAGATGAAGAACTAATAAAAAGTTAGGGTTTGGGCTCTTTAAATAGGGGAATCCTTGTATGAAATCCATACGAGGCACGATTTAGGACACCATGTGTCCCATGGTATAGATCTATATGATTTTATCTAGGGATCCAACTTTGACTTGCCTATTTCTAATGCCATAGATTGCTTTGTCTAACTATCTTCTAGGTTAAATCACAACTATTTCTTAGATTGTAGTTCTTCTTTTAACTTTTTCAAATTATACAAGGGCTTAAACAAACCTGTACCTGAGACTATAGATCTTCCTAGAATTTTTTGAAAATAAATACTAGTTTAGACAAACTTGTGCCTCATACCATATTTCTTCTTAGAACTCCTTTTACCACATGACTTACCACCAACTTATATGATAAGTTATGTCTTCATCCCCAATAGTGTTTGTGTGTGGCTTTGTCTTTAAGCTTAATTTTGAATTTTTTTCAACTAATAGCTCCAAAAAATTAAAATAGGAAAAATTTTAGAGATCTTTATAAGCTTTCTTTAGCATCTTGAATCATCTCAATCAAAATTTGAGTGAGAGATTTATGCCTATTTGTGAAGAAGTGTCCAAATTGTATAAATTTTTTCAAACGACTTCATTTTGCGCTTAAAACCTTTAATTACATCCCAAATCAAAATATAAGAATAATGAGTAAATTTAATCATAAATTAGGTATAAAAGAGTAAACTAAAAAGGGTAATATGACATTTTTCATTCTTTTAAGTAGGTGTATGCTCACATCTATTGAGAAGTAGTGTGAAAATAATTTATGATGGTTAACACCCTGAAGGCTTTGTTAGGTGCAATCTTAGCTTTAAAAGAATTGTGCATAGAAAATTTGTCTCTTTTCCCACCGATTCCACTTCCTTTGATAATGGAGGTAAATCCAACTCGACTAAGAAATGAAAGCAATTTAATAGGCCAGTGTTCTAAAGAAACTCAAGACACATGCTTCAAACTATATGGATATCCTGATAAGTGGCATGACTCTAAGCCAAAAAAATGTCGTGAGGTTTCAAACATCAGTAGTTGGATTAGCAAGGTGCTAGCGGCTATCACTAAATCCCATCTCTCTCCCTACAAAGTTTTTTTTTCATAAACTTTCACATTTTATTATACTGGTATTGCAAATTCCTATTAGGTGATTTCTCTAATTTTTGGGGTTGACATTATAATGTCATCAACTATTATCTCATACTCTCCTTGTCCCGTCTCTCTTAAATTAATTGTTATCTTTTTAAAAAAAAGTTACAACCCCTAAATTGTACTATTTATTTTATCCACTTTTTTTGGCTTCTTTAGGATATTGTCACAAGGGATCTCATTAGGTGTGGTACTAATAGAGGAGGCCTTATACTACATTGATGATTTCAACATGCATAGAGCATCTTCCATGTGTCATCTAAAAGACACAACCAAACATCATAGTTGGCTCTGACATCGTCAGTTAGGTCTTATCGATTGAGTTGAAATAAAAGTAGCATTCCTTTTTCTTTAATTCACACCAATGTATGGAGTCTTTTCCTATTATATACTATATTTAGGACATGTTAATTAGTTCTTTGCTAAGATTCAGAAACTGAGATCTAACAATAATGGCAAATTTGTGAATCAAAGATTTCATGACTACTTTAACTTTTTAATCAAAACTATATGTCCCTAAACCCCTCAATAGAGTGGGATTACTGAAAAGAAAAATAATCATGTACTAGAAATTAATTGATCTATATTAATTAGAGCTCATGTTCCTAACCAATATTAGGCAATGTTGTCACAACTACAATAAATCTACTCAATAGGATGCCCTTCAAGGTTATGAACTTTCACAATTTGCTTCATGCTCTCTTAATGTATTACTACACTACCATAAGTCTTGACAATTGATTGAACCCAAGTTTCCTATATAATTTAGTGACATTTTCATTGATTTTGTTATACTTTTCGACTCTTTTTGTTGGATATTGTGCTTAATTTGACCTAAGAGTGCTTGTTTTTAATTAATGTAATTTAAGGTTAAATTGTCATAATTAATTAGCAATTACAGTCACTTGATTTATAGGGCAATTGATATTACAAATTATTACTTTTCATTGCAGGACACTCAAGAAGAGTAGAGTCAAAAGTTGTAACAAAGAAATTGAAGTCACAGGATTAAGCAAACCTTCGGGAAAAGTTCACGGCGGCGAAACCATTAAAGTTCGCTGCGGTGAGGATAATGTTTTCACTATGGCAAACATTCGAATCATTGCAAACCCGAACCATTTTCGGAAATTTCACATAATGTATAACCCGATCCATAACCAGTTTTTGAAAAGAAAACCTATTTTTGGGATAAGTAAGAAGAGCAACCGACAAAGGGGGAGCAGACTCGACACACATTCCACTACCTTAACACCCACGGTTCCCTTCGCGGTTCCCTAAGGGGGACTTCTCTCCTATGATTTCTCTTCCATTTTTCACCGCCAACATCCACCATGGTTAGCTCGGGTTCATTCCTAGGTGTGAGGTTTTCAGTTGCAATGTGTGGTTAGGCGATTTCCTTCCTCTTGAAGATGTAGCGATGGCTAGAGTTCAATGGGCTTCAAAGAGGAGTAGCTTAATCCATGTTTAGCTGTGATTTATGAATTCCTAGGTTTAGGATTTGTAATTTGTAGTTGAACATACTTGATTTTAGTTTAATCAAGTGTTGGATATTCAATGTGTGGTTTGGATTTGTTGATGTAGAACTTTGAGCTTAAATATACGAAGTCTCATATATGTCTATTTGTGATCTTGTTGATTCTCTTTTATCTGCATAGTTGTGTTTGATATTGAGTTGATTCTAGATTCCAAAGTGACTTGTTGCATTGACTTATCCACTACATACATTAAGAGCATTTAACGAGGTCTTAAGAAATGGAGTTCATTGATTAAGACCTTGGACTTAAAGAGTTCTTTAAGGTTTCCCATTTGAAACTTAGTGATTTCCACTCCCATCAAAAATTGATTTCGAACTACGATAGCCAAAGCTCATTTTCAAGAGGATACTATCACCATTTGATTATTGTTTTTATTTTTCCGATTTATATTCCCAAAATCCAAAAGTACTTTTTACACATTTTCTTACAATTCATTTAATTTTGTTAAGATTTTCAAAAATCAAAACCCCCTCCTTACTAATTTAGCTTGCATTTCATGACATATAAGCTAGCTTATATCCATTCCATTAGGCTCCGATTAAGTGAAACGACCCGAGGTTCAACCGATATTGCAATCCTTGGATTATATTTTTGATTTGACCTCCAAGGGTAAGAATAAAAAGGATCGAATCAACAATTCCTTTAAAAAATTTTGTTATGTTACCTTTGTTAACCTCCATAAAAATAAAAGATCAAAGCTTGTCCTATATGTAATAAATTTTATTTTTTTAAGGTATGTCTTACAATAGAATTATGTTACTATAGATGTCACATTCTTAGAATCTATAACATTCTTCCTTCTACCAAGATTCTATTCTCATTTTCGAGGGGAGATCTGGAATAAAGAGCCTAATGCAATAACCTTGGAATAAGTAACGAGCCATAAGAACCTAAAGCACCAAATATGACTCTAGAAGTATCTTTAAAGGATGTTGCTGAAATTATTTCCCCTCATTCTCTAGTAATTGATGACCCATCTCTTAAGAATGTTCTTGAGGTAAGCACTCCTACAACCTCGTAAAATCTTTAAAATATTGATATTTTGTTGGTTGTAACTTAAGTTTTTAGTATAACGGTGGCAAGCCACCAAACAAATATTCTCCTAAGATTAAGAAACAAAGCTTGAAGTATCATATTGTCAATTACATGTCTAAAAAATAGCTACCTAAGACCCTTAAAGCCTTTTTATATGAACTGTCCTCTGGTCACTTTCCTACCTATTTTGAGGAAACAATACCAACCCTAAGTGTGTCTAAGTTGTAAATGACAAAATAAAGGCCTTAATAAATAATGAGACATAAACTCTGCCATCAAGAACAAGGTAGATGAATCAATTAATTGATACAAGGAAAGGTTAGTAGAAAAATGTTACATGCGAATATATAATGTAAACTATCAAGAGACCTTTCATTAATGAATAAGTTAGACACTACAAGTTTGCTCTTATCCCTTGTAAGAAATCTTGACTGGACATTTCAATTTCAAGAAATCTTGAATGGCTATTTCACCAATTTGATATGAAGAATGGCTTCCTTATGGATAATTAAGTAGGAAGTCTATATGGATATCCTACCAGTAACTTCAAGAAACATAACTATATGCAAGTTACAACAAGCAATATATGGATTAAAGTAATCACCTAAAGCATGATTTTGGTGATTCAGCTCTATAATGAAGAAATATGGATTCCAAAAAGTAATTTAGATCATAAATCATACATTAATCTTGAAACATCGATCGGATAAGATAATATCCTTAATAGTTTATGTAGATGACATCATTAATACCAGAAGATAGCTCAAAAGAAATATTAAGGATTAAAGAACAATTAGATAAGAAATTTGAGTTGAAGAATCTAGCAGGACTAGGATATTGACTAGGAATTAAAGGAAGGCATCTTTCTTTCTTAAAGAAAATACAACCTAAACTTATTGTCGTAGGTGGGAATACTAAAATGCAAGCTTGCTAACACAACATCTTTTAAAACTACAAACTTGTAAAATATCCTAACCAGGTGTTGATATGTATTTTTTGAGAAATACTATAGATTACTAGGCAAATACACCTTTTATTCTTATAGTAGAGTCTAGTAAGCATAAGTGTCATTTCCATTAGTATTACAAGTACTAGTACTAATTGTCTTTCTATTATCTAATATGGTAAAACGAATAATTGATTTGAAAGGAATGATTAACTAAATTAAAAAAATAATGTAAAATAAAATAATAAATAAATAAGAATGAAGTAAACCAATTGATAAATAAATCCCCTAAAACCTTTTTATGCTTAGAATTATTTTGATGAAATTATTAACTCTAGTTTCTTAGATTGATAGATATTTTAAATTTATAACCATATTATTTGCTCAAGAAATACAGCTCTTATCTTTAACTTGAATGATTGAATTTTCTTTTTAATCAAAATGCCTAAAAATTAATTAATGTTTTCTATAAATTTTGTTGTTAGATTTAACTCTAGCTCAAAAGATTTATTTAATCTTATGTTTAGGTTTCCATACAATTCTTTTTTATTTATGTAATGATCTATTCATACATAAGATTTGTAAATCCTTAGATATGAAATCTGAAACTGAATCAAAATGCAGGAAAATTCTAAATCAATAATAGGAAATAATCACGAATAATTCATAAGAAAACTTGGATCTTTCAGTAAAACAAAGAATCAATCCAGACATTAGTTCTAAAGTTCATTACATCTAGATATATCCTTATTTAGTCTATACTAAGATAAAGAAAACCAATAACAACCAAGAAAAACATAAAACAAAAGAACTCATTCTTAGGGATCTTAAAATTTGAAAGTCCTTCATTTAAATCTAGATGGAAATCCTTTCTTTTGCTCTAAAGGTTCTCCTTTCTTGTCTCAAAATGTTCTAATTTGTGTTTCTACTAATATGCAATCATCTAATTTTAAAATTTGTCTTTCATTGTTATGAATAAAAAATTTGAAATTCCACGACTTGTGTTCCTTAATAGCTCCAAAAAAATCCTCTCTTTTTTTAAAAAAATCATTGTGAAAGTAAATCTCTATCATAAATCTGTGTTGGACCTAATGTTATAAATACTGTATATTTACTGAAACCGAATTTGTTTTTGGTATGGTATGGTATTAGTATCGATCAGTATTGGGTAATGCTTTTGCTATTTTTTAAATTACAAAATAGTTCCTAAATTTTTTAAAATTAAAAAATAGTCACTTAATATATTATGCTATATAATTTTTAATTTTACATTAACCCTGTCTTCAAATATCAGAATACTGAAAAGACTAATGTAATAAATAAGTGCAAAATGTTATATATTTTGTCTGCTAAATTAGTCTTTTTAAATAATTAACATAGCATATTTGGAAAAAAATTTCTACATTTTTCTAACACTTCCATATTTTATTACTCCAATGGAAAACTAGACTAAGAGCCTGTTTGGTTCAGCTTTTAGAGGATGAATAAACACTTTTTCAAAACCGTAAAAGCTGTTTTTAAGAAAACTAAGTGTTTAACTGTAAAATCTAAAGGCACTTTTTTTTCATAGAAATGACTTTTTGAGAAGCTGAAATACAGCTTTTTGATAATCTCAAATTTGAAGCTTTTCAAAAAAGTATTTTTTTCAGGAAGATTTTTCAAATTAATTAATGAGCCTATTTTTTAGTTTCTTTTACCTTTATGTTTTACACATAGTTCCTACAATACCCACAAACATATATTCACGTTTATTTTGAGATTTATATAATATTATTTGACTTTTATATATTTTTTAATATTTATTTTTATATTATTTTTACTTATATTATAATCCATATAAAAGATTTGGTTAGATATATTTTTATTTATGTTTTATATGGTTTTAAAATATATAATAATTAATATATTGTGCTTTGCATATTGTTTAATATATTTTAAATAATTTTTATATGCATAAATAATTTTTATTACAAAATAAAATATAGTTAAAAGTAAAAGTGCTTATTTGGTTCCATATTCTGACAGTTATACACTAAATATTTCGGACTGTCCTTGTAGCATCCCACTCCCGCAAGACCTGAACTCGACATCGATGGTGATATCCGAGTCCGTACTTGTGAAAATGGCATGCTAGAGCACTCAATCAATCACAAACCAATATAATTTTTTTTTTGAAACCGAATAAGCATATGTAGAAATCCATTCCCAATGTGGGCCAAATGAAAATTTCAAGTCGATCGAAGACCGTTTTCAAACACCTTGCAATCAATACAAATTTTATGGTTAATTAGGGCCCACTTTCATTCATAACCCTTTTTCAATACAAGTCAATCCACTTTGGGCCGTTTGGGCCCATTTCAAATACAATACACTGCAATCATTTCCAATTAGCACAATTTGATAGTAACATAAATATTTGCATTTAATTAGTCCCATTTACAACAATTCCTATTCTTCATCATTTAATACAAACTGAATTATTCAATTACATATTGTACAAAAATTGCGGAATACACTTAAAAGACAATCCTAATGCAGACGCGAACTGATCCCAACCTCTAAAAGTCCCCTGAAAGCAGTGAGTCTACTCCCGTTACATAACGGGATATTCTTCTGAATCCTGAAAAATAGATGCAAATTTTGGGTGAGTTTTGCAAACTCAGCAAGTGACTATCATCGATGGTTCACCCAGTCACATCCAATGACGCATTTCTCGTTCAATATCACATTACACATTCAATGTCAAATCTCACATTCACTATCACATTTTACATTCAATTTCACATTTCACAGTCAAGCCATATTTCACATTCAATACTACATTTCTCATTCAATCCACATTTCACATTCAATCCCATTAAATCAATCATATTATGCACATGCACATGGGACCCACTTTCCGTT
>JAOQMQ010000004.1:13776980-13790659 GCA_027563845.1 Erythroxylum subrotundum
AGTATTGAGTGTTATGCATTAGTTGTCACTTATAATAGCAATGTTCAAGATTAACGTTTAATAACATAGAATTAAAGCAGTTTTTTCTTTTTTTACTCAAGAATTAATATAGTAAATACTAGTGAATTATTATTATTAATATCCTCTTAAATTATATCTAAATATATGATATGTTTTTTGGGTGTTTCAGGTTCAGGTTTAAACCTAAACCTATAAATCAAGTTCAGTTTGGTTAACTGCTATAGGTGCGGTTTAGGTTCGGTTAACCTAGAATCGCAAGTCAAAAACCTGAACCTGAACCATGAACCTGATTTTTCAGGTTCGGTTAACCTTATTTACAGGTTCGGTTCATGTGGTTCAGGTCCGGTTCACAGGTTCGCGGGTTTTCTTGAACACCCCTACCGATAGGTCACTTAACGGAAGCTCTCGACCGCCTAGCATCACAAGGCGAAGAAGCACAATTATCTCAACCTTAGGTGTACGCAAGGGATATTAGTGTAGAGTCCTTATAGAGTGATGAGGAGCTTGAGAATTTTGAGAGCAATACTTAAGGAATTGCTAGTGAAGAAGAGGTTGAGAAGGAGCACAAAGCAGAAAAAGATACATCTTTTAGCTCAGACGTAAATACTGAGTTCCTAATTATTATTAAGACTGACTCTTTACCTTTACTTAGTAGGTTTTAGATTCGAAATATTTCAAGAGTGCGGGGACTCAGTAGAGATTGAGAATATGAAGATAGGGTACTGAATATGAAGGATTATTAACCAATACCCTATCCTGAACAACCTCATGCGGAGGAAGTTCAAATTGTAACATCTGAAGATCATAATTTTGTCACATGAGGAAAACATGGAGTCGAGCCAGCGACCCTAAAGAAAGGTACTTTTTGGGAGGTAACTCAAGGGAAGTAAAATTTTTTTCTTTAAATTTTCTCATTTGTTTCTTATATGCATGTATGTTTTTGCATTTTTTTTTTGTTTTTACCTATTTTTAGGTTTTCAAGCAAAAAGAGAGAGAGAATAAAACAAACAAAACAAACATTCTCTCTTTCCTATTGCTTCTAGCACTATATAGTCATAATTAGAGAGAGAATTGGTTAGAGAATTTCATAGCAACTTAGCACCTACTTTTACTTTTGTGATTGGGCAACATGCAGTATCTTTATAAGAGTAGTGACTAGTGGTTGACAAAATCAATGAGATTTTGAGCCTTATTAGACTAACACATCTATATTAGTCTCATTGTCTTTTGATTATGTGTAACCTTCATGACATGTACATCCTGATTTTTCCTTAAATTTCTATTCGAGACCACATTTTTACCACATGCATTAACATGGAAATGATTTGGCATTCTTTGCTTTTCTGAGCTACATTAGCCAAATAGCCTACCCTATTGACATGATTTCTCCCTTCTTAAGCCCCCTTGAGCTTTATTTGCCTTTTCTTTGAGTATTAACCGCATTATATGCTTTAACCCTAACCAAATGTCCTTCCTAAGCCTTAAAGCTAGTGGAACATTTGTTAATTGTTGATTGAACATGAGTGAAAGCTTGGAATGTTGATTTCTTGCTATGATTTTTGAAATTCACTCATCTTTGCTTATGAATATGTGGTCTTGGAAAATCTGGGAATTTAGTAAATGTTTTTGGGTCTTTGAGCTTAATTTTGATGTTTTGCCAGAGGAGCCCAAAAGCTAAGTGAGGGGAAAATTGATATGTGCTTAACTGATTATGAATTTATTCAATAACACTCAGTGATTATTGCTATGAAAATGCTTAAAATACTCATTTTGACTCATAAGTGATTTTAGGCACAATTTGACGCATATGCATTAAGTCATCTTCTCAATGTTGACACTCATTTGTCTTTGTGGAATAAGAAGGAGAAGAATTAGAGCAAAGAACAAAAAAACTTGGAGAAGGTTGGAGGAAGAACCTAGTGCTACGATCATGGCCTAATTGGCCACGATCGTGATTAGGGATGGCAATGAGTTTTTAACCCGATTAATATCTGCACTACCTGACCTGAAAAAATAGACATGGAGGCTAAAAATGGATTTTAAATGGATGTTGAAAAATGGATGCGGATACGGATTTGGATATGGGTCTAATGATAACCCGAACTGATGGGTACCTATATCCTACCTTTTTTTTAACTCTATTTTTCTATTTTTTCTTGAATATTTATGGTTAAATATAATAAAATATTAATATTTTATGAGAATAAACAGCTTTAAAATCCCCACTTTACCCCTCAATCCTTACCTTTTTCATCATATTTTATTTTCTTATAGGATGATAATAATGCAAATGATATGGAGATGGAGTTTTGAATGTTGTGAAGTTCACGCAAAGACAATTTGAAGCTTTGGATATTTCAGTCTTTGTTCCAGTTCTTGATTGTGAAAAATATATGTTGTCTTTGCACTAGATATTATGATTTTTATTATTCCAATATTATGGTTTTTTAAGACATACAAATCAAAATCTTGACTTATTATTATTAAAATAATTTTGATTTGTCTCAGCTTCCACTTCGTCTTAGTAGTTGCCCGTTCTGTGGTCAGGAAGAGTCTACCCTTCATGCCCTCTGGGATTGCCCACGCGTCACTTCGTTCTGGCATCAATTCCCTTCTGCCTTTATCAACAAGGATTTTTTCCACGTTGACGAGGAGATGTGGGTTTCTAGGAAACTGCATAACCAGCACCCCCTCAATCAGAATGCGTGGGCGATCATTTTTGGCGTCGCTTGCTGGTTTCTCTGGAAATGGCAGAATGCGACTCTTTTTGATCCCGTCTTTACTTGGCCAAAGGCAGGAGCTCGTATTGTCACGAATTATGCTACTTAGATCATCAGGGCCCACTCGCTGGAAGGTCGAGTTTTTCCGACTCAAGGCCTGCCTTTGGGTACCCTCGTGGGATGGATTCCACCACCGGATGGATTGATCAAACTGAATACAGATGGTACCAGTAGCGCAGGATTGCACAGGGTTGCGACTGGCGGGTTGCTACGGAATAGTCAAGGCCACTGGTGTGGCGAATTTTTACAAAATCTTGGTCTGGTGTACCTTTGAAGGTAGAACTTTGGGGGTCCACTCCGGCCTAACTCTGGCGTGGGATCGGGGCTACCGGCGAGTGGTGGTTGAAGTGGACTCGTTGGAGGATATTAATATCCTTTCCACTTCCCATAGAGCTACAACTGACATTTATCCTTTGTTGACAGATATCTGTGAGCTGTTACATCGAAATTGGGAGGTTCATCTACAACATATCCATCGGGAAGGGAACCAATATGCCGACCAACTAGCTAACCTAGCTACGCGCGCCTCGCCAGGACTTCAGCTTTTGGAGGACCCGTCAATGAGTCTTCGTGACGTCTTCTCTCAGGATATGACTGGTGTGCAATATCCTCGCGCCCTATGCTAAGGAGCACCCGGGGTCGTGTGTTTTTTCAGTTTTAGCTTAGCTTTCTCTAGTTTTCCTTTCCCTTGTATTAAAAAAAAATATAGTCCATTTACCTACTGTCTCTATTATATAAAAAAGGATAAGTATCCATCATAAAATCATCTTCTAATTAGCAATACAAACCTAAAGTTGACTTAGGCATCAAAGATGTTACACTAGAAACACCCTTCGATGTTATTTTGTAACTCCGAAGTAGTTGACATCGCTAACATTACAAAGGGAAAAGAAACAACCTTAAATGAATACCCAACCTAAGAGGATATTAAAACACTTGAAGTATTAATTAGTATCATTTTTCAAATATTAGTGGATCAAATTCTTATACTTTTTTAAAAATAAGTTATTGAAGATATGGTAAATATTTAAACCTACATTGACGAAGAAGAAGATTCTTTAAAGTAACATTACAATATTGGTTTTGCTGGTAATTCATATATGAATTGTTCATCTCGGACCTATTTATTCCTACTTTTCTTTTTGATTTTCTATTTTTTAAAATTAAGTAAAATTATGTTTATTTAAGTTTTTGGTTTCAAATTTTTATTTTGATTTCTTCCAATTTTCATAACTTATGAAAACCAAAAAAGCAATTATTTTCTATTCCTATTTTACATAATTTGATTTACTATCATATATTATCTAATTCTTAGTAAGAATTATGAATAATTTTTAGTTTATGTCTTATAATTAATGTAAATATTAATTTTAAAAAATTTTAATTTAATAGTTATTAATAAGTATAATTTATATTTATATTATCGTCAAATATTATAAATTTCAAATAAAATTTTATTTGACAGTTAAAAATAAATATGAAATTTATAAATAAAATTACTTAATTTTTAAATTTTAATAAATTTTACCAATAATTTATCGGTATAAATATTTGATAATGAGTTAAAATAAATTTATTTAATTAATTAATGTTATAACAATAATGTATTTTTAGATATATCTATTATGTAATTATTATTAGTAATAAAATTATAAGTACATTAATATGTTTTGCTTTTATTTGGAAATAATAAAAATAAAATAAAAACTAAAACTACGAAAAGAATACTAAAACTAAAAATAAAAAAATATATAAGTAAACCAAATGGCTTCGGCTTCTCAATTAACGAAATATAATTGTTCTTGAAAAAGATGTGAGCAATGAAAAGGAAACGATGAAACTAGCTGGCAGTTGCGATAACGCAAGCAAGTTGATAAGGGACTTGGAATTGGTAAACAGACCTGGTCAAGCTCAGGGAAGTAAATCTTACGAGATTAATAGTAGTCTAAAAAGCAGAGAAGTAAATCTTACGAGATTAATAGTAGTCTACAAAGCAAAGTCATGACAACGAGAGCCATTATAAGCTGCTATCATTGACTCTGAACAGGACAAGCTGCGAGAACCACCCCTAGAAACCATTTCAATATTATCCGATCGAACTTACGGCGCAAGTGAGTTGTTAAGGGACTTTTCTAACTTAAGTAAAGTTTAGAGTTTAAATTGTCCTCGTGTATGCAGCCGTTTAAAATTTAAAATAAGAGCTTTGTCTCTCGCAAATAACCTACCCAGCTCGAACGAGGATTAGTCTAAGTATTAATAGTTAAAAGTACTTTCTTATAATTGGATCCATCCTAAAACATCCGGTAAGAAACTAAAAAAAATTATCCAATGAAAACGAACTCGGGAAATGTAGTTGGTGTTTCTTTGACCTTTAATTCACGTGATGAGCAATAATAATGGTTATCATAGAAGCCAGAGTACCTTACAATTCCGATATTCAGAAGCCTACGATTAAGATCCACCGACATGGAGGATTTCTTGTCTCACATACTAACAATTTCAGGTGCTCTACTGCTTGTTATATTGTTCAATTTGTGGAGGGCAAGAGGCTGGAGGTACAGAAACAATGGGCTTACAGCTCCAGAACCATCAGGTGCGTTGCCAATTTTAGGTCACCTCCATCTATTGGGCACCCAGAAAACACTTGCTCGAACACTAGCAGCCATGGCAGATAAACATGGTCCCATCTTCAGAATTTGGCTTGGCAAAAATCCTGCCGTAGTCATTTCAAGTTCAGAGATAATCAAGGAGTGTTTCACCACATGCGACAGAATTTTGGCTTCACGGCCAAAATCAAGTCACGGGGAGTGCCTGAGTTACAATTATGCAGCCTTTGGTTTCGCTTCTTATGGAACTTATTGGAGAAACATGCGTAAGCTAGTCACGATTCAACTTCTTTCAGGCCATAGGCTAAAAGAACTGAGACATGTTCGAGTCTCAGAAGTGAATACCTTCGTCAAAGACCTGTATTCGCTTTGCAAAATCAGCGAACACCATTCAATTACTACAGTGGTGATTAGCGAATGGCTTGAACGATTGACTCTCAACATGATCACAAGAATGATAGCGGGGAAGAAATATTACTTCAGTAGTCCTGATGCAGAAAACCAAGAGGAAGGGAAGCGTATTGGAAAACTCATAAAGGAATACATGTACATTTCTGGTACTCTCGTCCCTTCTGATTTGATCCCGTTTCTTGGGTGGTTGAATTATTTTCCAGGACCAGTTAAGACTATGAAGCGTCTGTCAAGGGAATTAGATTCGGTGATGGAAAACTGGATTGAAGATCACAAATTGAAAAAAACGAAGACGGAACCAAACAATGTGCAGGATTTCATCGATGTGATGCTATCTGAAATGGACGATGATTCAATTTGTGGTCATACGCGTGAAAATGTCATCAAGGGTACATCTACGGTACGTACTACCTCGCACTTTGTCCATTTAACCTGTAGTAGAATCAACAATCTTTTACAAGAATAAGTGGAGTATTATTCTTTTACAAAAAGAATAGTTGGACTATTAATTTGCATTATTAAGAAGAACGCTCAAGTGAGAGTAGGTTGTCTGATTTTAGTACGATCAGATAAATCATTCCTCCCTGCGACGAAGTCATCCTGGTGCATTCTCCAAGCTGTAGTGAATTCTTGGGCAGATTAATTGAGTTCATGCGTGAAATCACTTAATAATATGACAAGCTTTCAATTATTCTTAACTTGTTTCGGCATATCAATGATAGTATGCTAAATTGACTTCCTCCCCTGTTTCCTTTGTCTTCAAGCTTAGTCAACCAAATCAGTCTACGGAACATAAAGGAAATTTTGATCCTGTTAAGGATGGATGGACAAAAATCAAGTAAATAAAACCCAGGTTTACTGCTACTGGTCCAAAAAATATTTGGATATGTGATCAATTTCCTAAAGTTTTCAGGATGAAATTGAAGCTTAACTTCTGTAAGTCCTTAAATGCTGGTATTGGTTGTTTGAGTGTGAATTCTTGACTTACAATTGGAGACTAGGAGCAGACAACATAACTTGTGATTAGGGTGCTGCTTGAAACCAGTCATCCAAAATGATTCTCATATTTGGAGAAAGACAGGAAAAGAGAAAAAAAAAAAAAAAACCTTCTTACTTTCATCTACTCGTTTATTTTTATCCGCCAAAAAGAAAGTTTCAGCATCCTTTATTCCTTTTAATATTGTCTATTTAAGGATTCCTTTTAATGTTCTCGATTTCATGTTACAGACTCTCATCATAGCAGGTGCTGATACCACAGCCATTGCCTCGACATGGATTTTGTCAAATTTGTTGAACAATAGGAACACATTAGAGCGTGCACAAGAAGAGCTAGACCAGAAAGTTGGCAGGGAAAGATGGGTGGAGGAGTCCGATATCGGAAACTTGGCCTATCTTCAGGCAATTATCAAGGAATCACTGCGCCTATATCCACCTGGTCCGTTAGGCGTGCCACACGAGGCAACAGAAGATTGTTGTATAGCAGGATATCATATACCCAAGGGCACTCGATTGTTAGTAAATTTGTGGAAATTGCACAGAGATCCAGAAGTTTGGTCCAATCCTGACGAATTCATGCCTGAAAGATTTCTTACAATGCAGTCCAAGGTGGATGTTTTGGGTCAGAATTTCGAGCTGCTCCCTTTTGGTTCAGGGAGACGATCTTGTCCTGGTATGACATTCGCATTGCAAGCAATTCCTCTGATGCTTGCTATGTTGCTTCAGGGTTTTGATGTGACCCCACCATCGAATGCCCCTGTGGACATGTCTGAAGGAGTAGGCATAACTTTGTCTAAAGCAACTCCCCTACAAGTTCAGATTACCCCACGACTGAACCCTCATCTCTATGAACTCTAGTGCCCATACACTATTCTAGAATCTGTCTTATGTGTTCTAAGTTGTTTACAGCCCCTAGATGCACCAGTTATGGTCCGCGACCGCGATTGTACTTGTATCGCAGCTGCAGTGTTACCTCAAAATCAACTATTTAAAGGCTATCCCGTCTCTGTTAACAAATGCTTCGTATTTTACTAAGAAAAAGTTTGAAATTCATAATTGGTTTAAAAGGTTCATTAATATATTAGTATACAAAAAGATAGGTAATTTGATTTATATTCAATTTTTAAGTGCTTTTATCATTTTAATATTAGTACATATCTTACATATAATTTCAAAATATTGAAGTCCAAATTACAGAAATTTAAAATAAAAAAAAATCTACATTTGAAAACAAATAATATTGTATGAAGATCCAATTTGTTATACAGGATCACTCAAATTAAATCAAAATACTATCATTTAACAAATTTAGATTACTAATATTTACAAAATTCAATTTTACATAAGATATAATTAAATTATATTATCCATCTAATTTCAAAGAATCCATCTCAATCTTTAAAATAAACTCATGCCATCAACCTAAAGCTACTTTAGGTACTTCAATTGGATCCTTCAATTCTTTCAACTTCTAAAGTTTGCCAATCCTAGCATGCCTTTGGCTCACTTGCTATCTTCCTTAACCACTCTTACCTCATTTCCAGTTTTTAAAAGCTTCTTAAACTTCAAACATTTTCCTTATTCCTCCTTTAACTTTCTGCCTAACCTTTATTTCCTCCAATTTGAACCTTAACCTTTTCTTTTACCATTTTTAAAAATATTGAACTCTACTTTTCTTTTCCCCGATAACTTTCTACCTTTAGCTCCAAAGGTTACCATTCCTTACCAGCTTTCCAAAAGCTTTTAAACCCCCCAGGAAACCTATTCACCTACTCCTAACCAAGTCTATGCCTTAACTAGAAAGACATGGAGCTAAGTTATAGACGATAGCTCTCTAAAGCTTGAATATTGTCCTCCCATTTTTGATGAAGGTAAAGCCTTAGTGGTTCCTGATATTGAGATTTTGCAAGTGTTGCAAAAATGGGAGATTACCTCCTAGATTATTTCCTAGACAAAAGGCCATCCTTCACAACTTTTAGCTATTTGGTATATTTTCAATAGAAAGTCTTTGGTTTAATGGAAGTTTATGAACAATAAGGAAATTTTTCTTTTTAAATTTAGTTCACCCAACTTAGCTCAGAAAGTGCTAGAATGTAGACTATGGCATTACAAATAAAGCAAATGACTAGAATCTCATAGCTAAAAGAAGGTGCCTATAATTCATAATTTTTCTATAGATTTATTGATTGACTTTTTTCAAGTTAGTCAATGTTGAATTAACCACAAGTGCATGACGTACTTGTAGCTAGTACCAACAAATGCGGGTCGATCCTACAAGGACAGTGATTACCAGTAGTGTTGTTATCCTATTATCTAGTCTACGAATTGATTGTGATTTTTAATCAAAAGAAAAAATTTAAACAAGTAGAATAAATGGGCATCAAGATTGAATAAGAGAATTAAGAAAGCACTTAGTAAAATTTCACTGTCAAAAAATTAGTATCTAGTTTTTTAATCCCCTAAAACTCTTAACAGATTGATCTTTTATTATATAGTTGTTTTGATGATTTATTGGATCGTGAGAATTCCTATGGTATGCCAATAGTTGACCTTGAGTCGACTAACAACTAATCCTAAGATTTTTAACCAAATTACTCAGGTTAACATATATAGGATTACTTTACCAATTTGTGAATTCCTCTATTAGGTTTGACCTTAATATGGAAGATTTATGTCATCCTATCTTTATGGTTTAATTCCTTTCAATTACGGTAGATCTATTCATTAACAAGATTTCTCAATCTCCATGTTATGAAATCAAGTTATGATATAATATTTCGGATCTATTACAATATAAATAGAACACGTAATCTGATCACAATATATCAATCAAACCAATTGCATTTATAAAAGAATCAAAACATTGTTAAAGTATAAACATATGATTCATTTAGCCTAAACACTAACAAAACATTTAGTTACACATGATAGAACAAGAAATCAAACATAAACTGAAAGAAAAATGAATAGAAAATAGAGGGTTCATAATTCTATGTCTCCTTTTCATTTCTATCGAATGTTCTTTGTAAGGTTGAGGCTTGATCTTGTATTCTGATGGGTCTTTCAACGATTTATTTGTGTTTTCCACTTCTTTAGATCAAAATAGCCCTTTGAGAATGATCTCCGTTTCTAGAATTGCCTCCTAATGCCTGCTCCCTCCAATTGCCTCTGGATACATCCTTTTATAGTAAATTTTAGGATTCTAGGTAGATGCACGAGCTGATGCACAATTGTGTATCAAACTGTAAATAACTCAAAATCTCCAAAATTCACAAATATGCACAGTCTAAGAGAAGTGCATGGGCTGTTGCACACCCATGCATCTCTTTTGTGGTTTGAATCTTCATTTTATGCCATATTTTCATCCAAATTCTTCTCCTTTAAGTTCGCAAAGGCAATAATATTCTATAAACACACTTGAAGCAAATTAGGTACCAAATATACAATAAAAGCATAAAATATCAAGAAAAATACATCAAATATGGGTGTAAAAATATAGTTAAATATGCATCTATCAGCTATCCAATCCATAAGAAATGGTAACAAAATGTTTGGTATTCTAAACCTTAAAGGCAACCCCTATTTTGATCAGGATAAACTAAAGTATCTAATTATTTCAAATCAATCCCTGGTAATGAAGTTGCTTCCTCAAGCCCTCATCATATATTATCAACATTCATCTCTTCTTCCTTTAATTAAACTAAAGTCAATGTGTCACTAATTAAGAGGTTGAAAAGGCATTTAAAAGTTTTAATCCATATAAAGATCCAAGACTTGATGAATTTAATGCATTTTTTTTCTAGAAGTCTTGGAATATATTGGAAAATCATATGCACAATGTTGTCAAAGAATTTTTCTTAAATGGTATCATACTTAAAGATCTAAATAGAACCTTTATTTGTCTTTTCCCTAAAATTCCTAAACCTTTCTTCTTTTTAGGATTATAGGTCCATTTCTTGCTATAACATCCTATATAAAATCATTTCAAAGTTTTTTTACAAGAAATCTTCAAAGATCATCACTATAAAAAGGCTATTGCAAGCTACTTTATAAAGATATATTTTGTTGGACCCTGAATTTTTTTTATTATTATTGATTTATTTGTTTCATTATTTTATAATTTAGTCATTAATTTAGTAGGCATGATTAGAGATTGAAAATTAGATGGATAGATTGGAACTTAGTTAGAATTAATTTGGAGTTAAGTGGATTAAAGGAGTTAGAGACATAAAAGACAAAAGAAGGGGCAAAATTGGAAAGGCTAAGTAAGTGAGGGGCAATTTTGGAAGAATAAGCTAAAGATGAGTCTTGAATTAGAAGAAGAAGAGAGAATGTCGTGAGTGTGAGAAGAGAAGAGAAGAGAAAACGTGAGAGAAAGAAAAGAAGAGAAGAAAAATCAAAGAAGCTAGGGAAGAACGAGGAAAATCGTGGGAAGAAGGAATCAAGCTTCTTAAGGTAAGTTCATCATCTTTTCTTCTTGCTTTATCAAAGAAATGGTTTGTGTTGAGAATGAAGGAGTTTTAGAGAGAGAAAGTGGTTTTGTGTTGGAAGATGATTGAGAGACCCATTTGATTTTTAGGGTTTCTAAACTAGGTTTTGGCTTTTCTAACCTAGATAGACCATGGGTAAGTTAATGCTAAACCCAATTTAGCAACTATTTTATTTGTTGTGATTTTGAAGTTTTGGGGGTTTTATTGAATTGGAATTTAATGAAAAATTGATTTGTTTTAGGAAATCAAGAAAATCCTACCCAAGAGCCAGGGGAAAGGCCAAATTGAGTTTGGATTTTCAAGAGTTATAAGGTAGGTAAAATATTTATGGTTATTGTGTAAATGGGCAATGTGCCTATGTGTGTGTGTATATGCTTAAATTTCTAAATTGTGAATTGTTGTGAGGTGTTTTATGTTATGTATGCATTGAAAGATGTATAATCATATTATGCCATTGAATTGTGTCATGGCATTTTGTGTAAAGAAAAAGCATGAGAATATGACTTTGTGATTGAATGAATTGAGCATGATAGTTGATTGTGTTTAGGCAAGAGTGGAACCGTTTTGTAGTCATGTGCACGTCGATATAAAGCCTTCTCCCGGTTGCCCGCTTGTGGCATACGTTCACGGAGTAAACTTCGATTTCTCTGTTTCGTTTTACGAAACCCTCGAGCCATTTGTTTATGCATTTGCATTTTGATGTGTTAAGTTATGATGATGTATTGAATTATGAGTTGTGAATTAGAATTGTGAATGCTAAACTTACAATGCTAGATTAAGATAAGACGTGTATGCCAATATGAATATTCATATATGTTTGATTATGTGGCTCTTTGCCAATGGCTATAAATATATTAGCCACTGAGCTGTGTAGCTCAACCCATAATTTTCCCTCCTCAGGTGCAGAACGAGAAGATTAGTGATCCTTGCAAGGCATTCGGAAACTCCAAGATAGCTAGAAATCTTTTGTACTAAGTTAGTGACTAATTTAGATAGCTTTATAGGCATATCAAACATTGAGCATCCAATGTATTTTGCATTTTGTATTAAGTTTGATGTGCATGTTGATATGTAAGTAAAGCTTGTTCAAACATTTACTTTTTTTAGAAATGAGAATGAGAATTTGAGAAGTTCCTTTTGTGTATGATTATGTTATTTTAAAGGCTGAGTATGATGGATGTGGAAGTGGAATGTGTATGTGCATATTCTTCTTTGTTGAGATTGCCAATTGTTGCTAGTATTAGAATAGCATGCTAGAGTTGGGAAGATTGTATGCGATGAATCTTTTGAGTTGAGATTCAAGAGTTAATGAAAAGTATTTAGTAGTTAAATGGATATGAAGTGATATTGCACTAGGAGAGGTGAATCTGAGAAGATTATGAGTGAAAGTAATGTTAGAATGGATGTAGGAACCATTGGAGAGGCTTAGGTATCCCCTATGTCCGTTAGACGGACTTTAGGTCTGTTAAACGGACCTTCTCGGGTGTGTGAGGACCCCCAGCCTTGCCCATGTCCTTTTAACAGACTCGGGTCTGGAAAGTAATCCAAGCCCGTTTATGTCCGTTAGACGGACATGTATGTTCGTTTTACGGACATTCACGGGATAGCTATAGTAAATTGTGATTTTTATCCTTTTAGAGGTAGAATCTCGCTCCATGGTTGATTCTTTTGGCTATAACTTCATCGTCCGACCTCCAAATGAAGTGATTCTGTTGGCCCCCGAATTTTTGTCTTATTAAATAAGCATGATTTCAATTTATTTTTAAGGTTTTGATTGATTTATTATTTTTGTTGGAGGATCATTGCTTAGATTGATGGAATTAGAAGTATTAAATGGAGAAATTAAAAGTAAGTTAGAGTATAGTATGGTGTAAGTGAAAATGGAGAAGTATGAATGTATAAGGGCAAAATTGGAAGATCACTTAAGGATTAAAGGTATAAGGCTTACATGGAAGGGCATAATGGACATTTGATGATTATTAGGAGTGGAAATTAGAAGAAGAAAAATAAAAAGAAGAGGGAAAGAAGAGAGTGTCGTGGAAGAGAGGAGAAGAAGAGAAAAATTAGGGTTTTGGAAATCTTGAAGATTTTGAAGACTTTGAGGCTAAAGCAAGTAAGTATGAGTTTATTCCATCTTGTTTTGGTTAGATGAAACTCAATTATAGCTTAATGTGTGTGTGAAGTTGTTGATGAATGATGTTGGAACCCCTCTCCGGTGAGTCACGGGCCCAATGTCCTGCGTGACACCTGGACGCGCATCCCACGAGGGAGGAATTCCTCACCACGAAAATAAACCTCAAATCGAACTTAATTTAACGTCATCCGAACAAAACTTGATAAATTGACCTTAATTATCCTCCAATAAAATTGATCTG
>JAOQMQ010000004.1:13817806-13831954 GCA_027563845.1 Erythroxylum subrotundum
ATGAACTATTTTATTGTTTTACTGTTTTGTTACCTTGGTCATGTTGATATATTTTATAATTTTCTAACTTAACTTTTCACTGTTTTGGTTATTGTAAAAGATTTTATGTATGAACTTTTGATACTGTTGTTGAGATTGCTTTGAGTTGAGATTGCCTTAAGTGCACTAGAGAGTCCTGAAGTTGTGGTTGGATGTGAATATAGAAGTATGTTTGAAATCGTTTGTAGTTTTTGGGATTTTTAAAATACAGTTGTTGTGCTGCCCAAATTTTTCAAATGAAAAAGGAAAAGAAGAATAGATATTCAGTTAGCCTTGCATATTCAGATTAAGGATACCGTGAGTGTCCTTAGCCCGATTATGCGGCGGTTGTCATGGGCCCAATGTGGTACCGGGTCGTGACAACCATCTCCACCTCCAGCTCAGGGGGAGGCTTTAGTGAAGTTGTCGCAAGATATGACGACTTTGCTACATCGTATGATCGAACCTAAGGCTCCGATTGATCAGTTACGAAAGTATAGATCTGAAGAATTTACTAGAACATCTCTGGAGGAGTCTGAAAGGGTTGAATTTTGGTTAGAAAAGGTGAAGAGGGTGTTAGATGAAGTTAGCTGCCGACCTGAATAGATGGTGCATTGTGCTGTCTCTCTTCTTCAAGGAGCGGTCTATGAATGGCGGAATTTTGTTCTGAGGCATCCTCAGCTACCGGAGCCTTTGATCTAGGATTTCTTTTCCCAAGAGTTTAAATCTAAATATGTTATGGAAGCCTACAGAAAGGAGAAGTGGAAGCAGTTTTTGAACCTGAAGTAGAGAAACCTGTTTGTTGCTGAGTACGATAGAGAATTTAATCGACTCAGCAAGCATGCACCTGAATCTATACTTAATGAGGAATTCTGATGTCATCAGTTTGAGGATGGATTGAATGACTCGATCAAAGAACATCATGCAACATTCACTCTCATGCAGCAAGTGAGTTATCATTAGTTGGTACAAGTTGTCATGAAGATAGAGAAGCAAGAGATGGTTAGGAGAGAAAGGGTTTAGCAAAGAGGTTTTGCCAGAGGAGGTCAGTCCTCGGGTAAGAGAAGTCGTTAAGGTGTTTCCACTATAAACGAGTTCATTTAGAGATCTGTAGCTAGGGAAGGCGACAAGACTTTCCCTTATCAGTTGATTCTGATAGAGGTTCCTCTGTGGGCCGAGGTTTTGGTACTTCGAAGTGCCCTCATTGCTCCAAATACCATCAGGGAACTTGTAAAAGGGCTACAGGTGCATGTTTTCGAAGTGGCAACACGGATCATTTGATAGCAAATTGTACTATGAGACAGTCTCAGATGTCATAAGCTAGTGGAGAGGTTTCTTATGTACCCACTGGGAATAGAGGACGCGGTAGAGGTCATAGAGGATCTAGTCAGATTAGACCTAATCTAAGTAATCATTCAGAAGCTATTGATCGACCCACTGTACCTACTGCTTCAGCTCGAGCTTATGTTTTAAAAGCTCGTGAGGATCAGGATGCACCTAAAATCATTGCGGGTACTGTTTCTCTCCTTAATTCTGAAATGTATGCTTCAATTAATCCTGGATCCAACTATTCTTATAGATGTGTAGGAGAAATTCCTGATAGAAAGATGCCTATAGATCAGTTAGAGTATGATATTCATGTAACTAGTCCTCTGGGTAGTAGTCTGTTGGTTAATCAAGTTTATGGAAACTGTCCTGTTATAATCTATGGAACTGAGTATGTAGTGGATCTGATTAAATTGCCTTTTCATGAATTCAATTTGATTTTCGGTATGGATTGGTTATCCAAGCATTAGGTAGTGGTTGACTATAGTGCTAAGACTGTTGTACTTAAGAAGCCCGATCAACCTAAAATAACATTATATGGCATTCACACTAGTCCTCTAACTAATGTGATATCTATTATGCAAGCTCAAAGGTTTCTTAGCAAGGGGTATGAAGCTTATCTAGCTTTTGTGATTGATTCTAAGAAGGAGAGTATTAAACTGCAAGACATTTTAGTGGTAAGCAAATTTCCAAATGTGTTTACTAAAGAATTGCCGCTTATCTAGCCTTTGTGATTGATTCTAAGAAGGAGAGTATTAAAATACAAGACATTTCAGTGGTAAGTAAATTTCCAGATGTGTTTCCTGAAGAATTACCCGAATTCCCTCCTGAAAAGGAAGTGGAGTTGTCTATTGAAATTATGCCTGGCACTGCTCCTATATCCAGAGCACCATACAGGATGGCTCCTGCTGAATTGAAGGAGTTGAAGCGTCAATAGCAAGAACTACTAGATAAGGGGTTCATTTAACCCAGTGTCTCATCCTGGGGAGCACCGGTTCTATTTGTTTAGAAGAAGGATGGTACTCTTCGGATGTGCATCGATTATACACAATCGAACAGGGGCAAGTGAAGAATAACTATCCATTGCTAAGAATAGAAGATCTGTTTGATCAATTGAAAGGTGCAGGAGTATTTCCAAAGATAGATCTACGATTAGGGTATTATCAACTTCGGGTAAAAGATGTGGATGTTCCAAAGACTGCATTCAAGACCCATTATGGACATTATGAATTCTTGGTAATGCCATTTGAGCTAACTAATGCTCCAGCTGCATTCATGGATTTGATGAATAGAGTATTTAAGCCCTACTTAAACCAGTTTGTTGTGGTATTCATAGATGATATTCTGGTCTATCCCAAGAATGAGCATGATCATGTTCAGCATCCCCGCATTGTGTTACAAATTCTATGGGAAAAACAGTTGTATGCTAAGTTAAGCAAGTGTGATTTTTAGCTTCAGGAAGTATCTTTTCTAGGACATGTAGTCTCTTTTCAAAGGATTAGAGTTGATCCTAGCAAAATTAAAGCAATTATTAACTAGAAACTACCACGGAATGTGATAGAAGTGAGGAGTTTTCTGATTTTGGCTGGATATTATTGTCGATTTGTGAAGGGTTCTCGATGATAGCATCCCTTTTGACTAAACTACTACGGAAAGGAGTGAAGTATGAATGGTCTGCTAGATGTCAAACTAGTTTTGATCAATTAAAGAGAATGCTTACTGAAGCTCATGTGTTGGCTCAAACTACTTCTGTAAAAAATATGTTATGTTTAATGATGCATCTAGGAATGGTTTGGGTTGTGTTTTATCACAGGATGGAAAGGTGATTGCATATGCCTCTAGGCAACTAAAGCCACACAAACAGAACTACCCTACACATGATCTTGAGTTTGCAGCAGTAGTGTTTGCTTTCAAAATTTGGCGACATTACTTATATGGTGAAAAGTGCAGGATATTTACTGATCATAAAAGTCTAAAGTACTTGCTTACACAGAAGGAACTTAATATGAGACAACGACATTGGTTGGAATTATTTAAAGATTATGACTATATTGTTAACTACCATCCTACTAAGGCTAATGTCATGGCTGATGCCTTAAGTCAGAAGGCCAATTTAGCATTGTTAGTGTAGCAAGGTGAGTGGGGACTTACATATGATGAGGCTTTAATAGCTCAATTAAAAGCTAGGCCTACCTTGAGACAAGAAATTTGTGATGCTCAGAGAGATGATGATAAGTTGTAACAACTTATTTTGGTAACTCGGGAAGGCAAACAACCTGACTTTTTTGTGAAAAGAGATGGTGATCTATATTACAAAGATCAATTGTGTGTACCAGCTAATAATGAATTGAAGAGAAAACTATTGTTTGAAGCCCATAATACTGTCTTACAATGCACCATGGTGGAAATAAAATGTATTAAGATCTGAAGCAGTATTACTGGTGGTAAGGTATGCAATGTGATGTTGTGGATTATATGTCCAAATGTTTGACATGTTAGCAGGTTAAAGCTGAGCACTAGGTTCCATCTGGATTGTTACAACCTATTTCGATTCCTCAATGGAAATGGGATAAAATTACCATGGATTTTGTCACTAGACTTGCTCTGCTGTATGAGTGATTGTGGATAAATTCACCAAGTTTGCTCATTTTGTGCTTGCTTGTCTTGATTATTCATTGGATAGGCTTGCAGATATATAAGTTAATGAGATAATGAGGTTGCATAGGGTACCACTGTCCATTATTTCTTATCGTGATCCTCGATTTACTTCGAGATTCTAAAAAAGTCTGCAAAAGGCTTTGGGTACTCAAGTCAAGTTCAGTACTGCTTTCCATCCCCAAACAAATAGACAATCTGAACAGGTTATTCAGATATTGGAAGATATGCTTCGGGGTTGTTTGTTAGAATTCTAAGGAAGTTGGGATAACTATCTTTCTCTGATAGAGTTTGCTTATAAAAATAGTTATCAGACTAGTATTAGTATGGCGCCTTATGAAGCCCTATATGGTAAGAAGTGTAGGACTCCGGTATGTTAGATTGAATTAAATGAGATCAAGATGATCGAGCCTGATATTGTGAAAAATACTAAAGAGAAAGTTCAAATTATTCAACAAAGATTGAAAGCAGTCAGTGATAGGTAAAAATCCTATGTTGATCTGAAAAGAAAAGATATTGAATATCAAGTAGGTGATAAAGTATTCTTGAAAGTGTCACCATGAACATATACTTCAATTTGGAAAGAAAGGCAAGCTCAGCCCATAATACATTGGTCCTTATAAGATTCTTAAGAGAGTCAGACCAGTAACTTATCAATTAGCTCTTCCTGAAGAATTGGCCAAGTTGCACGATGTGTTTCATGTTTCCATGTTGAAAAGATATCTGTCAGATGATATACATAAAATTCCTATGCAAGAAATTCAAGTCCAACCGGATTTATCTTATAAGGAAGGGCATGTATCTATTCTAGTCAGAGAAGTCCGACAACTCAGGAATAAGCAAATACCTTTAGTGAAAGTACGCTGGCAACGTCATGGACTTGAGGAAGCAACATAGGAACTAGAATCGACCATGAGAGCTTAGTATCCTCAGCTATTTTCATCGGGTATGAATTTCGAGGACGAAAGGGGAGAGAATTGTAAGGCTCCAAATTATACCCTGGTTGAAATGTTACATGTTCATTAAAGTATATAAGATAGGGGTTTAAATTGCGATATGATTGTAAATTGCATAAGTCTTGAATTTTGGTTTGACAAACCATAATTAGTAACTTGGTATTAATTGATACCATTAGAAAATTGAAGTACTAAAACATACATTTAGACTAGGAAAATTGTGAAGTGGCAAGACAAGTTGGTACATGAAAATTTGAATGACCAAGCCTATGAATTAATGACATTTGGCATGGAAAATTAAGTGACAAATGGTATAGTTAATAAATTGACAAGTGGCAACAATAAGTGAGTGACAAATGGCCCAACATATTCGTGACATTTTTCAGCTCATATATGGGACAAATGAAGAACATGCATAGTGACATATGTTGTTACAATTTGGTGACACCTAGCATTGGATGAGTCGAGTTTCTGCTGGAGTAATTTCTGTTTTGGCTCATTCTTCACCAATTTCATCCCTCACCACCGAAACCTCTCATTCACTCACAACTTCTGGATTTTTGCTTCAATTTGGATCATCATCACTTGGAATTCTTGCTAGATACTGCTTCAAGGAAGTTAGATCTTGTTATCTTTTATGCTATTTTTTTATGCTAAGAGTTGCACCTTGATTTTGGATGTGTGCTGGTTGCTTGGAAGGGCTAGATTAGCTTGTTCTTTGGAATAGGAATTTAAAGTTAAATAGGTAAGGAAATTCTAAACTTGATAGCATGTATTAATACAAATTCTATGATGATTGGATTGGCATGGAATATATGTTATGATGATGATAAATGAGTGCTAGAGAAGCGATCCTTATATAACAAATTCTATTTTGGTTTTGATGTATGAAAGTTAATGATTTGTAAGTTGCCTAATGAATGATTTTTTTTAATTAGGTTTGGACATGAATTGTATGAGGAATTGAAGCCTCCTTAAGGTGTAATTGAAGTGTAATTAAAGGACTATGATGAAGGAGTGTTGAAAAGAGTATGAAGGAGTTAAAATTTGGAAGCAAATTGAAGGCTATGAGTGAGTGAACCTTCGGTTCACTCATCCTACAATCGTGGGATTTATATGGATTCTTCCCACGGTCGTGGGAAATGCTTTGGAAGGGGAAAATTTTGGTTTTGGGTAATTTTTGACCTATATAAGGTTAAGACACTTTATTATAGTGCAATTGGACTTTATTAGGGTGTAAAATGAACCTAGTTTGACGAGGAATTAGTTAATTAAAGGTTGAATAAGTAATGGATTGTTAATTGAAATGATAATTTAAGGAATGTGTTGTTTAATATCAATGAATCTAATGTTGGAATATAATATTTGTTCAAGAATGAGTGTGTTCTTATGAACATAAATATGATCTAAAGAGTATAAGTAATGTGTTAGTTATGAATGTATGTGAATTGGGAACTTGTGTGAATACATGTAATGTGTAATTACTTATTGTATTCATTGATGCATTATAATAAATGTTTATGTTTATAAAGCATGTTAAGTTTGGTCGAATGTGAATGAATATGTTCAATTTGAGTAAAATGGAATAAAGTCATACAGTATATACATTACATCTTTTACATGTGATTTTGAAATCTGAAATGTTTTGTTTAATAACTGCCAAATCCTAGTTGTGGATAAATAGGCATGCTTAGAAGGGTCTGCAGCTGTTTCTGTATCTAGGCACTTCGGTGTCTTCTGATTTTAGACACTTCAGTGTCTTCTGTTTCAAAGACTTAAGTCTATTTTGTTTGTGAGATACCAATCATAGGTATCTTCTGTTGTGGTCCCATTACCCACTTATGTAAAAGGGACTAGTAGGGTAATTTGTTTTGTGTTATGATATATGTTAAGTTCTGCAACAAGCTAATTTCTGATTTGATACAAGATAAATTCTAATCTGATACAATTTTTGTTCTGTACTAACACAATTATATCATGTTATGAGACTTTTATGTTCTATTCTTAAGTATTGATGTTTTGAGGCAAACAATGTTTGGATTATTCTGTAATTTGAATAATTAAAGATTGCTTGATATGATCTGATTCAGTGCATGTGAATGTTAGACGACTGTTAGAAGTAGTCGTCATTATGTATCTTGTTTAGCTATTTCCCACTAAACTATATGCTTAGCACGATGTTTTTTCCTCCGTGTAGGTTATGATAAGAAGATTTGAAACTGGGACAAAGACAACTGCAGTGGGCAAAGAAGGATGTGTTTTGCTTTTGAAGATATATATTTGAGTTTGTTTTTAAGTTGTATCTAATAATATGAGACAAAATGTATTTTTTTAATGGTTTGTAATAACTATAACACAGGATGGATTTGGATTTAAGGCATGTATTATGAATTTTAGATATGAATTTTGCTAAGTACCATGTGTATAATGTATTCTGTTATTTATGTCAACAACTGATGAATGTGAAGTATGTTGCCTTGTTTTTAAGAAAGTTTTGGAAAATCATGGTTGGTTTACGTATGTTTTGAGTGGCATCTGTATATTCTCTTAGGGGGTATATGGGTGTTACAAGTAATTGATTTATAATTGATATTTGAAAACGCCTTTTCAAATATCAATTCACTCTGACCAAAGAATTTCATAAATCACTACTAATTAAGAACAATGGAACAATCTCTCTAATTACTTTAGAGTGACGAATTCTTTATTGACTTACTCAACTATCTCTATATGGTTCATATTGCATTCAAGTACTACTGACTAAATTATCCTAGGACAATTCATCAGTAGTATCAAAACATAACAATTCCCACACGAGATAACTTGGCAATCTTCAAGTCTAAGGATCAATTATACAACCATCATTATGAGAAAATCCATAGACACATAAGTAATATTCCATTCGAGATTCTCATAGTTTGATCAATTCAATGACTTATTCTCTAATAATCACCTACACATTAGTTTAAGTATTTTCATATTTTAATTTATGAGATCAATTACTTTCTTCGTAAGAAAGAAATATAATGTGTGCTAGTTTTACCATTTCAACAATATCCCGTCTTGATGAAACTATAACTAGGAACATTTAGAAATAATACATAATTGTAAATTGAATCTCACAATTATGATCTCATCATAATTTCAATTACACATTAATTATTCCAAAGATTTTATCTTTATATTAAAACATCAAATGTAATTAATACATAAATATAAAGAATCCCTTTATTAATAATTTTGTCACTAAACTACAAACAAAGTGATTGGCTGTAGGGCATAAACCAACAATCTCTCACTTACACTAAGCCAATCTTTTAAGTATCTCATACCACATCACTATATGACGATTATTCTATTGCTAGGACAGTGGCTTAATGAAAGAATTCTCCAAGATTCTCTATAGTGCAACTTCCATCTTAATTATCATCATAATTAAGAAATTTTGCCTAAATACATCATTGGATCTTTGATAAGACCTTAGCTCTTTTTGTATGCCAAATGACTATAATGTTCCACAATACATTACTATCTGGAATAATGCAAGGAACTATATTAAGTTCATTAAAGAACTTAATGATCCAAATAATCATTTCCACCAAATAAAAAAATGTATTATGGCTTAATTAGCAACCATTGTTACATTGTAACCTTTCCAATCCTAAATGATATTGTTCTAAATAAATAAACCTTAATTAGGATTTTCTTCTAAAGTTATATCCTTATCTTCTTGAACTCAAATATCAACTCATACATAGAATAATGGATATCGTCAGTACTTCACAACTATCTGATATCTCAAATACTAAACACCTTTAGTACATTATCTGTGTAATTGGAGTTAGAATAGGTAAGAAAATTCCAATCTATCTCTATAGATCTAATTCCCAAAATTAAGTTGTTGCCTTTTCATATCCAATAAGAGTTGTTCTTGGACAATTATGTTTTCAACAATTGAAAATTAGAATTGATGTTTTCTATGAGTAATGTGTCTTCATATTCTTGCCTTGAAGTGGACAACTATACTCTTACTAACTTTCATATAGACATGATTAATTCATAATCATCTTCAAAACTGAATTCATTATGAAAGTTAATCTTTCAATCAATGTCTCTTAGCCTTTTAACTATACACCAAATGTATCAATAAAGACACTAGTTCCAACTGGATGCACTGTCATAAGATTTGAACTTTTCAAATTTCATCTTACTCCCACTATTTATCTTGAGAACTATTCTGCTATAAGTATACATTGAAACAAACAATTTGTTCAACAGGTCTATAAGATTATATCCAATCCATTGGATATCTCATAACCTTTTATTATCCAATGTGGTTCTAAACTTAATGGATAATGCATGCTTCAACTAAGCATTACATCCTTAAATCATTAACTTTGACTCTTTCAAAGACTTAATCTTACTAATTGATTCAATGGGAATTATTGAAGGTAAGTCATTATACTAGGCATCACGATAGAAGAAATAATATTGCATCTTACAATATCTCATATTGTAGTTTCTTTCCTCCTTATATAAATCCATACTCTTTTGAATTCAGTAATGAAGGTATTCATTAGAGAATTTCATTCCCTATAGATAACCGAAATTTAAAACTCACCACAACGAATTCATTGAAGTGCTTCAACATTCTTAATGCTTAATTTTTACTTAGATTTACAGAATTTGACTTTTTCAAAATTTTAAATCATTATTTCATTTAATATATGACTATATCACATAAAGTCATTAGTAAACTAATGAAATATAAGTATCTTCATTTTATGAATTGTTATTCTATCCAATACATCACATTTATAAATTTAACATTTCAATACCATTATCATCCTTTCACTAAAGGTTGATTTGGTTATTCTTCAACTTTACAAGTTTCACAAGTTCCATATAATTCATAATCAAAAGGATACACATATCTGTGTATGTAACTTTAAGATTCTCGTTATGTTGATTTAACCAACATGACATAAAAGGATAGTCTCTGTTATCCAACTTTTTATTCTTACCACTCATGTTAAGCATAAGTCTCCTTTGATCCAACACATACAAACTATTTGTATAAAATTAGATCAACTACTTTTACTTGACAATCTATTTCTTATTATACTTTGAACATTACAATAATGTTGAATCTAAAATCAGTATCTAGTACTCATAAGCATGAAATAGAAATACATATGATCTCTATCATATCACATATAGGTAATAAAAATCATGCAATCATTTTCTTCTTATGAAAACTATTATCATCCTATACTAAAGCCTTCAATTGTAGTCCACAATTATGTTTTTAATAAGTGGAACAATTCCAACAAGGTATTATACCTTTCAGCTTTACTTCATGTAACCTCCTACATTTTGCTATCATAGTGTTGACATACATCTTACATGTTGATATCAAAGTTCATGAGACATTATTCAACTCAAATTGTCAATACATTTTGTTATCTATATGATTTTGACATATCTCTAAAACTTTGTCACTGAGTCCTCAACAAAGATTATAGCATAATAACATAATGGGCATACATTTTTCTATTTTCTAACTTTGAGAACCCTTCTCAAACATATCCTATGCCCAAGAAATTTGGTTAACTAACTTAGTATCAACTATACTAGACAAGGTAAATTCCACTCAAAATGAAGACATAAATGTAAGAAAAAAAACAAATAATTAATTATATGTCATGACAACCAAATGAGATTAGGAATTTAATCATATATTTGGTTACTCTCACTATTTTATTCGAAATAATAACCCTCATTACTATTCGGAAAGATTATTTTAATCTTTCTAGTGGGCTAGGATCCCATTTAAATTTAATTGATCTTGAGTTTGCTCAACAAACCAACTAAACTTAAATTAGGTAGATAACAACTTTATCAATCACATTTCATATGACTCCTAGATCCGTTAGGTGACAACTCTTGCCAAAACATATCATACATGTTATTCTTAACCCTGCCTCTAATTCATGTGATTATGAGTTTATAAGACTAAACATGCTCGGGTTAAAGTGACCTTGGGTTTTGCTCAACAAGCCTACAATAAACAAAACTTTGGTTTATTCTTATGACAATAGAAAGCAACAATCATGTTCTTAATGTTTACTTAATATTTTAATGAGGGATTTTAATTTTATTCATCTCATCAATCATAAAATTGTATGTAAAATATCACACATATAAAACATACAATTTAATATGCATACAATATTTATATCAAACATACAAATAAAGTTTGCAACTTATACACTCATAATCAAATTATATGCATAAAATATGAAACTTTGATTTTCATATTCTAAAATAATATTTCCAACTCTTGGGAAAAATTACATTAGATTAAACTCATTGATTCCTAAATAAACTAAATTCTTATTCCAAATAGAAATTTATTTTGATTTGAAAACAAAATTTCAAAACTAATTGAAAAATATTTCCAATTATCTTGACTCCTTTAACAAAATTCAATTGAAAAAATTTTCAATAAATTATACTACTTACTTATTATAATTTAGTAAAACTCCTTTTTCAAAATTACATAAATAAAAAATTCTAATCTAAGTAGAGAACTATTTCTAAATAATTAGAAATTGTTTTTCCTTAATTAGATAACCATTTTCTAATACTAAAGGAAACTGCTTTCAAAATTAAATAAAACACTTTTAAATTTAATTAAGAAAATAATCACATATTTATTAAGAGATTGATTTCTTAATTAATTAGGAAATCTTTCTTTAATAGATTAGAAAACTATTTTCCAAAAATTAAAGAAATCTCATTTTTCTTAATTAATAAATAAAAAACTTTTCAAAAATTTAATGACGAAACTTACTTTCTCTAATAAATCAAAAAACTTATTATTTATAAATAAAGAAACAATTTTTAAATTAAATTCAATAATAATTCTCTAAACAAATTAAAGAGTCTAATTAACTAATTTCAATCTAATTGAAACTATTTAATTCTAATTTTAGAAATTACTTTTTTTAAAATTATTTAGGAATCAATATAAATATTAATCTTAATCATATTAATAAAAATAATTACTTTAATCTTGAAATTAAGATCTCATCTTAATTAATATAATCTCATTATATTTATAATTTCTAACATAATCTAATTATGAAAGAAATTATTGAAAACCTTGCTTGATTCTAATTATTGATTTGATAAAAAATTTAATTTAATAATTTAACTCTTGAAAAATTAAATTAAATTTCAAAACTTTTCCTAACAAAAATTCCCTTTGAAAGCAAAATTTTAAATATAGGAAAAGAAACATTAAATTCATATTGAAAATAAGGTTTTAAAGATGTTAAAACAAATAAATAAAGGCAGAGAGGCTTCTGGCGCGTGCTCTTCACCAACGTGTTTTTAGAGAATGATGGGCACATGTCTGGCACGCGCCTATTGTTCTCCCACACTTTCTCCATAAACGTCTCCACATTTCTAGAGAATGCTCCATCTGCTTCATCCCCACAATTTTTTTTTTGGATTACATTAGGTATCCCAGCTTGGCCGGACTAATTCTAAGCCCCTAAGACCCCACCCCAAGAGCCCTAGAGGATGTAAATCTGGAACCCTAAGATCCTCAGGTTCCTACGTAGCTTGTATACTTTTGCGAACAAGGAGTCGTCACATACTTGATTGGTCGACTGCTGATTGATCACTAGCCCCCTGCTCAGCATCAGGTTCCCAGCAGCCCTCGGGTTCCCTAGTAGCTTCAACTCCAACACTGTCGCTGGAAGCGAAGCGTCCGTAATTGATCCGATCAAGGAGCTTTGCCCAAAGGGCTAGAGGATCGTCAACTAGGAAAATATCTCATTTCCCCTTCTTTGGCGTTACTCGAACTCAAGACTTCCTGTAAGGAAGAGCCTTAAGTGAGGAGTGTATACCAATTAGGCCACTCCTTGTCTCATCCACGCATTTTTCTATCCATAGAACGTGTTACTCGTATGATTTTCCAACTAGCGAGTCTCAAACTGTCGCCCCATGACTGCTTGACTTGTTCCAGAAATGTGGGTTCTCCAACAATCGCCGCTTGTCTTCTCACAGTCACTTGCGCATGCTCATCTTCTGCCGCTACTTCTTGTCATTGACTGGTCTCCACCGTCGCCTCGTTTGACTCGCATCTTCCATGGGCGTTTAATCGCCCTAACGACGTCAACGATTGGCATCGCGAGCAACCCATTGGCGTTGCTAGCGACACCAGCCATAGGTGTCACTGATAACCCAGTCGTTTTTCACCACAAATGGGCAAACACCAGCCATGGGTGTTACTAGCGACCCAGTCGTTTTTCACCACAGATAATCGCCCATCTGATTCAACAAACACAAGGCAGAACACACAAAAATTTCAAATCCAAAAATAGGGGAACACACTAATTTGTGGACAGAAGTAATCGTACATAAGTAATCGTAGTAATGGGCAGAAACACAAACACGAAGAAGCATAATATAAGGCAGTTATAGCAAGGGTTAAAGTAAATAACATTTTTTAAGAAGGAAAAATGCATAGGTGATAGAAAACATTTTTCAGAACTCTGGTATAGGCATAGTATTAGTAATCAAAGGTTTTGATGTTTCAAGGAATTAATAATCCCAAACAGGCAAAAAAACAATTTTTCAGAATAACTAAGAGCATTCGTGAAACAACTTCTAGATCAAGGATTTTATTGTTCAGAATAATAATCAATTCATTAATAGAACTAAAAAAACCAGAAGCAGAAGAGACATTCACAGAGAAAAATAAAAAATTAGTTTGTAAAAACCTTAATTTTTATCAACATTAATAACAATTAAGCATCTTATTCAAGATAAACAATTAAAGGAGACTAATGCTATTGTTGGAATCCAACCGTGATCAAATCATGGGCCTAGCGGAAAAAAAAAATAGATTCCGAGCAGATCCCGATAATTGATTAACTTGAATAAATCATGAATACGAATTGAAAGAAATTGTACCTTATTCGAGTTCCTGTTGAAATCCTTTAAAAGTATCTCAGATTTGTCAACCACGAGCTATTCACTTGTCCAGCCTCTGATGTTATCTACGGAACAACTTTTCAACACTTTGAGAGGAAGAAAGTAATAGTGCTAGCTCATTTTTCTTTTCTTCATATTAATAGAAAAATCATTAGGGTAGTTTTGTAATTTTATTAAAATTAAA
>JAOQMQ010000004.1:13832054-13849119 GCA_027563845.1 Erythroxylum subrotundum
AATTTATGAAAAGAGGCCCATTTCAAAAAAAAATTTATTTTTGCCCCGGGGCCTCTAAAACCATAGGACCGGCCCTGCTTAAGATGTAGCTATGTTCTTACAATAGATTAGTTGTAATTCATTTATCAACAACTACTCTCTTATCTAAGAGACTAACTCATGAAAAGCTAAGACATTTCACCAATCCTTGTCTTACAAAATTCTTTGATTTAGTTCCCTCTAGATGGCATAAAATTTGATTTCAAAAGCAATTTTAATGATCACTCTATCTCCTTCGCACATATTTTGATCTTTATTGAGCCAAACTATGACCTTAGCCTAATCAAACCTTTAGCCTCCTTAATTGCAGAACTATTAAACTAGAGTCCAAATATCATATGAAAAACACTTAAAAATAAATGGCTTAAAGTTTCAGGAAGAAATTTGTATATAAACATTATTTTGGGGATATTAATGTCCCTTAACTATCTACAGTAGTTAGTCTTTGTTTGATTGCAAGTGTTATTACAAAAGGGACTCTAGGAAAAGCTTACTTAAACCAAACTAGACCAATTCACTTTCTAAATTTGATGTGTGAATATAACCTTACAAGATTAATCTATAAACTATCCAAAATAATATTTTAGCTAGACAAAAGAGTCCTCTATATAAGAGTTTGGTATATAATTAGGGACATTAGCCAATATAGAGTAGAATTCACTATGATTGCAACTCCACTAATTACCTTTGATAACTTCCTTGACTTTGGCATTTTGTAGAAATAAATGTCTCAAGCTTGAAATCCTATTGATTCGGTTTAATGGCCCTAACTTATTCTAAGTATCAAACTATAAAAAAAGAATTATTACTATTACCTATTTTGCATTTGATCTCTTTAAATAATTAATTCCTTAGATCCAAGGTTTTTACAATAGTTCATAAAGTAGTAGACTTAAGACTTAACTTTCCAGGAGTTTTTACCTTTCAAGAAATGTTTGTGAATCTATTTAATACCACATCCTCCTTCCTCCTTTAGCTTACAAACTTCAGTCTATTTGACTTTGGCGATTGAATTCTTATTCAAATCTCCTAAATATAAGAATCTTCTCATCATTTTCTTTATAATTTTGATAAGACTTTTGGAAAGAAAGATATGAGAAGACCAATATATATACAAGATGTTAAGCATTGAGTGTAGGAGCTATACTCTTCCTACAAGTGAAAGCATACATCACACCACTTGCCAATTATCTTTTGAATCCTCTCAATTAATATGACAAAGTTCCTGTAAGATGGTCTCTTGACTGCAATATAGACACCAAAATAAGTAAAAGTAAGATCTTTGAGCTTGGTACCTATTAAATTAACTAATTACCTAATATTAACTCAAATTATCCTTTAAAGAATTTAATGAAGTATGAATTAGAAAACAACCATTGAAATACGCTAGTTACTTGTAAATTAAAATTTTCTTACTTCAAATTGAATCAAAATTTGAATTTTATTAATAAAAACATTTTTATATACATCATAAAGTTAAACTTCAATAATTTTATATCAACGTCGCTCTGGTGAACCTTTACACTTAACAATGATAATAACTTGTAAAAGTAAAAGGCATTTCGTCTGAATAACAATTAATTAAAAGGCATTTCGTCAGAATAACAATTAATTCTCTCATATTTTAACAGAATTCAAATTATATGATAATATTGTTGGAATCCAACTGTGATCAAATCATGGGCGCAACGGAAAAGGCCAAATTTTACAGATTTTAAGTGGATTCCAATAATTGATTAACTTGAATAAATCATGAATACAAATCGTAAGAAATTGTACCTTATTCGTGTTCCTAATGAAATCCTTTGAAAGTCTCTCGGATTTGTCAACCACGAGTTGTTCACTTGTCCAGTCTCTGATGGTATCCATAGAACAACTTCTAAACACTTTGAGAGGAAGAATGTAAAAGTGCTAACTCTTTTTTCTTTTCTTCCAATTAATAGAAAAATCATTAGGGTGGTTTTGTAATTTTATTAAAATTAAATTCCTTAATTATAATTAAAGTCGTGCTCTAATTATAATTAACTTAATTTTAATAAAATCAAATATCTTATATTTGATCCATAAATTTTCTCAAACTTTATAATTAAGTCCAACTTAATTAAATTGATTTTTCTTTCACAAATTGCTCTTTGATATATGATCCATTAGGTTCCTAATATATTGGTAATTATTATAAATTCTAATTCTAATTCATAATTAGAATTGGATAAATTAAAACTCCTTTTAATTTATCTTTAATTCTTCAATTAAACAATTTATAATCATAGATCAAGATTGACGTCTAACAACATGTCATGACCACTCAATTATCAAGAATGTCAAAGTGGTTTGATTTAACTTTTCCATGCATGGTTATGATGTATAATTTAATCCTTTCTTAATTTAATATTCCAATTGGCCAAAGTAAAGATATAGTGTCTACTCTTTTGGTCTAATCATATTCGTTCTTGCTAATTAGTAATTGATTTATTATTGATATTTCAAAACACCTTTTGAATTGCCAATTCACTCTGGCCAAAGAATTTCATAAATCACTACTAATCAAGAACAATGGAACATTCTCTCTATTTACTTTAGGGTGACAAAACCTTTGTTAACTTACTCAACTATCTCCATATGGTTCTTACTACATCCAAGTACTACCGACTGAATTATCCTAGATAATACATAAGTAGTATCAAAATATAATAATTCCCACATGAGATACCTTGGTAATCTCAAGTCTAAGGATCAATTATACAACCATCATTATGAGGAAATCCAAAAACACATAAGTAATATTCCATATGGGATTCTCATATTCGGGTCAATTCAACGACTTATTCTCTAATAATCACCCACACATTAGTTTAAGTATCTCCATACTTTAATTTATGAGATCAATTGCTTTCTTCATAAGAAAGAAACATAATATGTGCTAGTTTTACCGTTTCAACAATATTGTTGGACCCCGTTTTTGGAGTCCAACCATTGAACCATAAAACGTGGGCGCGTTCCAATTAAATCTCCTTAACCATTTTCGATTCATCTTCATGCTTTGATATCGTAACATGTGGGCCTCGTTTCTGGAGTCCTACACTTAAGTCACGAAACCATAAATGTTAGGTCCTGGGTCCAGAAGTTCACCGCGGCAAACTTCATGTTTCGCCGCGACGAACGGATCAACACTTCTGCGGAAACCCTTCGAGGAAAGTTCGCTCGACAAAGGTCCAAAATTTTCCCTCCCGCTCCTCTAGGGATAATTACGCTGCTGCGAGAAGCTTGACTTCGCCGCGGCGAAAATGCAAAATTGACCATATTAACACCTTTCGGGAAAAGTTCAATCAAGACCCTTCCCTAGGCTTCTCCATCTATCCAAACCTTACTTTCACTCTATGTTGTCCCGAATTCACTCCCTTTAAGGTAACATTATTTCATGACAGCTCAACTATCAGTGTTATTTCATCGTACTCTCTAATCTCTTTACTCATTTAATTCCTTGCTTAACACAATTTCTCATCCTTCACAATTTCCTATCATTCCTTTTTCCATAACACATCTCACTTGTATAAATAACAACCATTCGCATTCAATAACCTCAATAGAAGGAGTTTTACAAAGCTTTAATCACTTATAAACATAACATCATTCGCTTAATACAAAATTACACATGGATGCTCATGTTCGATACGCCACTAAAGCTACTCAAAAATTAAACTAACTTAGTACAAAAGCTAACTATCTTGTAGTTTCCAAATGCCTTTATTCTTGATCACTTGCCCTCTTGCTCATTACCTGAAGATGGGGAGGAAAGGGGGATGAGCTTTCAAGCTCATGGGTAACAAGTTTATAATAAATATCAAGCAAAACCATTTATAAAGCTCATTTCCATTGAACATTTTCCTAAACATAGTCATTCCGTATTAAAATCACAAAACACTTATTTCTCAAAATTCTCAACCAATTCAAAATAATGCAAATCGTATGCATCAACTTGTCGACATATCATAAGCACATATGCACATCAAATGATCTGGAAGGTCCATAAACAGAACGAGCTAGCACATTTTCCAAAAAGGGTCTTATGTAGTCGTGAACAGAACGAGCTAACACAATTCCACATAGTAGTTTTGTGTAGTCGTGAACATGAGGGAGTCCATGAAGGAGCTCCATGTCACTAGCGGACAGGTGGGAGAAGCCTTTAGTCAAAGTGCACTTGACAACAGAATGGACCAAACCAAACCCATATAACATGTATTTCATAATCTTGTAAGCTTGTTGCCCCAAATGGCAAATTTTTGAAAACATGATTTTTCTTGACATTTTTCCACAAAGGCATATTTCGAAAACACAATTATTCATGAACATGAAATATCTCACATTTCATCAACCAAATTCACATATCAAACACATAACAATTTCTCAAATCGTTCAAAAGCAATAAAGCAACAATTATGAAGTAATTTGAAATCATTTTATTCTCTTGTTTTAAAAGAAAACATTTATGGCCCATTAATTCTATTATAAACATGAAACCCACCTTAAGAATCCTTGCTTATAACTTGCTCAAAGGTGCCTCACCCTTTGCTTCTCTTGCCTTCCTTGATTTCCTTTAACAATAGCCAAAAATTTCATTCAATTGGAATTCCAATTTATGATCCGGTAAATGAAGAAATTTGATAATACTTTCTTCTAGAACAATGTTCCCCATTGTCTTAAGTTTCTAATAACTCCAAAATCATTCAATTTGGTTCAGAAATCTAAAAGTTATACCCAAAACATTTTCAGACTATTCTTATACAGAAATAACATTCTATGCTCAACTTCCATCCAAAACTTGAAATTTTTAGAAACTGAATTTGAACTTGATTCCTTCATACCAATTGTAGCCCTATGTCTCTAGTTTACGCCAAATCAAAAATCACCTCATTTGGACAACTACACAAAAAATTATGCCTAAACTACCAGTATATTCGCGGCGAACTTTTACAGAAATGTACTCTGGGAGCATATTTTGTTACATTTTTCACCTTTTTACTTCCTATATTTCACATATAACCTATATTAACCCTAAACCATCTCTTCTAATTCATTTCAACCTAATATCATTGGAAAATACCTCATGATCTATCTTTGATCATTAACCAAACACTAAAACATTTACATAACCCATTCATCAACAACTTCCTACACATATTCACTTTACTTAAGTTTCATTTAACCAAACCCATGAAATTTAAAGCATGACTTACTTATTGAAGCTTCAAATTTCTTCAAACTCTTTAAGAATCTCCAAACCCTAGCTTTTCTCTCCTTTTTCCTCTCCTTCTACGACACTCCCCTTCTTTCTCTCCTCACACACAATTTTTCTTCTTCTACACTCTTAATAGTCACAAAATGTCCCCTTTGCCCTCCAAAATAAGCCTTATATCATTTAACCTTAAGTGTACTTCGAACAATGCCCTTTATTCATTTTTGCAACTTTAATACTTCAATTCAATTAACCTATGTCATAAAATCTTACCAACATTAACATAATAATTAACTCCATAAAATAATCCCATATGGACCTCCCAATTTATTTAAATCATGCTTATTCCTCAAGAAAAAAATTAAGGGCCAACAAATATCCCATCTTAATGAAACTATAAGTAGGAAAATTTAGGAATAATACGTAAATGTAAATTAAATATCATAATTATGATCTCATCATAATTTCAATTAAATATTAATTATTCCAGAGATTTTATAATTAATTTAATTTAATATTTCAACTCTCGAAAAAATAAACTAAATTTCAAAAATATTACTATTAATCGTCGACTATCCACCCTCCATGCCGCTGTATCCTTGCCGCCGAATTGCCCACGCTGCCTGCATCCATGTCGTCACTGTTTTCTTCTTTTTTGCCACTTATGTTGGCCTTCGATGGGCAATTAACATCCATCGTCTTACCAATGACGACGCCAATCAGGGGCGTCACCACTCAACCAACACCAGCAGCGTTTCGCCGCTAGTGAGAAACTCCACCAGTGGCATTCAAGCCACTGGTGAGTTTAATCTCAAACCCAGTAAACGCATGGAAGAGAGAAAACAAAATTTTCAAATCCAGAAAATAAACAACAGCACATTGGCAATACGCACATGCATATAGAAAACAATTTTCAGAACTATTGCATACTCATGTTTCCATAATTGAAAACACAAGGCTTTGAAGAGGCGAAAATGAACAGTCGTGAAAAAATTTTCATCTTAGGAAAATAAAATAGAAACAATTTCTAGTATCGTATGAACATATGCTTAGACATAAAAGCACAGGGAAAACTAATTCCAGAAATAATCAGACGAAATTGCATAGATAAACAGATGCAAATCAATTGGTTTTCGACTCCATATGTGGGCATTCCAGAAACAGAACACGCACAAGCAAAATTCCAGATACAATCGCATATAAATCTAGACAGTGCGTAGACGCAAAAATAAGTGAGCATTCTTTAATATTATAGAATGTACACATATACGTTCTTGGAAACAATTTCCAGAAATAAAATAGAGCCAAAAAAATTACGCTTTTCAAAACATGCGTATGCAAGTTTCCAGAGCACATAAATATTCTTTTTGTCAATTAATTAAAAATTCAGAACAAACAACAACAGTCGCAATACCGTAGCATAAACAGATTCAAAATCTTAAAGCCTTAATCTTCATCAACATTAATAACAATCAAGCCTCTAATTCAAGATAAACAATTAAAGGAGGCTTTGATACTATTGTTATAATCCAACCGTGATCAAATTATAGGCGCAATGAAAAAAACAAAATTTTACGAATTCCGAGTAGATCCTGATAATTGATTAACTTAAATAAATCACGAATACGAATCGTAAGAAATCTTACCTTATTCACATTCCTGTTGAAATCCTTTGAAAGTCTTCCAGATTTATCTACCACGAACTATTCACTTGTCCAACCTCGGATGGTATACACCGAAAAACTTCTCAACACTTTGAGAGGAAGTCTGTAAAAGTGTTAGCTCTTTTTTCTTTTCTTCCGATTAATAGAAAAATCATTAGGGTGGTTTTGCAATTTTATTAAAATTAGATTCCTTAATTATAATTAAAGTCATACTCTAATTATAATTAACTTAATTTTAATTTTAAATATAATCAACTTAATTTTAATATAATCAAATATCTTATATTTGATCTCTAAAGTTTCTCAAACTTTATAATTAAATCTAACTTAATTAAATTGATTTTTCTTTTACAAATTGTTCTTTAATGTGTGACTCATTAGGTTCTTAATATATTGACAATAATTATAAATTCTAATTCTAATTCATAATTAGAATTTGATAAATTAAAATCTTTTTAATTTATCTTCAATTCTCCGATTAAACAATTTATAATCATAGATTAAGATTGACGTCTAGTAACATGTCATAACCACTCAAATATCAGGAATGTCAAAATAGTTTGACTTAACTTTTCCATGCATGATTATAATGTATAATTTAATCCTTTCATCATTCATTATTATAATTGACCAGAAGATGGATATAATGTCTACTCTTTTGATCCAATCATGTTCGTTTTTGCTAATTAGTAATTGATTTATAATTGATATTTGTAAATACTTTTTCAAATTCCAATTCACTCTGACCAGAGAATTCCATAAATCACTACTAATAAAAAACAGCGAAACATTCTTTCTAATTACTTTAGAGTAACGAATCATTTATTAACTTACTCAACTATCTTCATATAGTTTTTACTGCATCTAAGTACTACGAATTGAATTATCCTAGGACAATACATAAGTAGTATCAAAACACATTAATTCTCATATGAGATACTTTGGTAATTTTAAGTCTAAGGATCAATTATACAACCATCATTATGAGAAAATCCATAGACACATAAGTAATATTCCATTTGGGATTCTCATGGTCCATTTGGAATTCTCATAGTCGAGTCAGTTCAGTGACTTATTATCTAATAATCACCCACACATTAGTTTAAGTATTTCCATACTTTTAATTTATGAGATCAATTATTTTCTTCATAAGAAAGAAATATAACGTGTACTAGTTTTACCGTTTTAACAATATCTCATCTTAATGAAACTACAACTAAAAATATTTAAGAATAATACGTTAATGTAAATTAAATATCACAATCATGATCTCATCATAATTTCAATTACTTATTAATTATTTAAAAGATTTTATTTTTAATATTAAAACATCAAATGTAATTAATAAATAAAAAAATATCTTTATTAATAATTTTGTTGCTGTGCTACAACCAAAGGAATTACCTAGAGGACATAAACCAACAAATATGAATACCTTTTCCTAGTCGAAGGTGAAAAGATTGAATGCATGAATTCAAATCGGAGTCAAACCTCATCAACTAAAAAAGTACAAGGAAGAAGAAGCCAATATATGTTGCCAATCTCGTCGTTTTAATTATATCATTTTTCCAAAAAAAAAGAAGAGAAAAGAAAATTCTTCTTATCTATTTAGCAATTAAAACATCAAATGCCACTTGAACCACCGCCACCCTCCTCGTAAGAAAGACTTTGGTCACACACCAAAAACCAAAATAACAAAAGGTGGTAGATGCATGAGCACCACCTGCAACTATACACACACATATATACATATATATCCACATATATGTCACACCACCTTCTCTTCCTAAAATCTTTTAACGACCCCCTGTGTATTTTCTTTTCAGATTTTAGAAAACCTCAAGTTTCTCTGATTCTCACATCGGTTTCTACGCTTCTCATAACAACCACCATCGCCACCACCACCTTCTACCACTACTTTTTCTTTTTATCCGAGGTAAACAAAATCCCGGACCTTATCTTCTTTCGTTCTCGCTGGTCGCCTCTCGTTTACCAGTACATGGTCTGAGTTGCTGTCTTCTTGTCATTCTTTGATGGGCTTCCGGTGTTGTTGGGCTTTTGTGGGTTTGTTGTGTTGATTTTTCTTAGATAAGTCTTTGTCTCTCTCTTTTTTCTGGTGAATGGGTTTTTGTCTTTTGGTTTGTGTATTTTCTTCCCTGAAAGGTGGTAGGTTGGTAGGAGTTGACTTTGTTTCCACGGAGAGAGAATTGAAAATTCATCTTGACTAAGAGTTTTTGGTTGTGCTTTAACTGGTTTTCTATGAACTACTCTATAGAATCTTAGTCTCGTTTAGTGCGATGACTGGTCTGGATTTCTGTTTTGCCTACCAGTTTAGGAAGTCACGATAGTTTCTTGTACTTGCTTTCAAGTTCTGTCCCTGACCGGCCCTTGTGCCACCTTTTCACTCTTTTATTAAAATTCGATTAGCTTCTGTTGTTTGAATGAGTCTCGGAACAGAAACAACTGAGTCGTGTTCCCAGTTGATGTACGCATTCTGTGATTGGAAGCGGGAATAAGTTAAGTACGTACATTGTGTTCTATAACCGAACTTGGTATGTTTTGCTGTTCTCAACGATTTGTTTTGGTAAACCTCTGAAGGGCAGTAATTAGGTTCCCTTATTGCTTTTGCGCTCTGGGGGTGAGTTTTTCGCTGACAGCTCAAGTTGGGCAATGAAGATTCCCAACCGCTTGCTTTTAGCGATGTATTTTATTTTTCATCACGAGCTTGGTGATCTTTTGACCAGCCAACACTTTCTGTTTTTTGCTTCTCGGAATTTAATTGTTTATAAACCTCGGAAGCCTTGAACTTTGTTTTAACCTCTCAGACTAAAATTCGTGTTTTCTTATCGTTGGTTTCTCCCTTTTGATATTCTTTGTATGCTGCTTTCAACGGATCACTTCGGGAGTGCAGAGCCCTTTACTTCTATTCTCACTTGTATCAATTTTGTCACTGTAATTGTAAGAAACTTGCTTTCTGTTTGTCTATTCCAGGCACAAGGTCATAGCTGAGGGGCATTATCCAAGTGATTGCAAATTGATACAAAGTTATACAATTACTGATGGTCAGTTTGAGGAGGAGGAAACTTTTGGGACTATGTGCTGGTGAGTTCCACTTGTATTGTGCTTTATACAATTTTATTACAGAGTTGGAATAAACTTTGAAGAAAGTTTTAAACAATCGATGCCATACATTCTGTTTCCACTTCTATTGTACTGTTACATCTTTGAGAAGACCGTGAACGTGACCTGAGTTACCAAAATTACCGGACCTCCATGCAGGGAGAAATTCTTTCTTGACTCCACTCCCTCGTTTTCCTGAGAGTGGAACTGCTGTGGTAAGTGCCACCCAGAATGCCAAGTCTGTTAGTGTGCATCCCCTGCCAATAGATGATGCCAACCACCCAAAGGAGGTAACATTATGTCTTACCTTAACTTGTTTCTCAATCTTGCTTCCTATAAATTGTTCAACTTTGATATCATTTCAATTAAAGTAAACTTCGTGCTTTTATGGGCTCTTTCATAAGAGTAATATCATTGTGATTTCACCTAATTCTAGCATTTCAACAATGTCGTCAAACTCTTGCCTTTTTTACATGAACTTTATTTTAATTGGCATGAAGAAACATTGAGCTCTGTGATTTTTAATATGCTCTTGCTTATCAAAAGTTAATACCTAAGTAATGTGAATCACACACTTATTCAAGCTACAAAAGCTTCTAAACAGGGGAGATTGATATTATTGATTAGTCAAAAACACTTGGAGAGATTTTTCTTCATTGATCAGAGAAACTCTTATTTTAGGTTCTTTAAAACTTTAGAATCTTATTACTCTTATGCCATCTTTTCTGAGTATGCAATTCATATCCTTCTTTTGTATTTTGAGTCTGTTTTTCAATCAAACTTGTCTTGATAGAATGATCAGGATCGTATTACTAAGGTATGCTACTGCTTATTTCATCTAATCGTGTGAATGGACCCTGTGTGATACATACCATTCAAGACATGTTTTATAAGTTGCAAAACTTCACTTGGCACAATAGTGCGGTTAGGCATGGTGATCTATCATGGTTTTAATCATCATTGTCAAAAGCACTAAGATTTATATTTCTTGACACAATTGGAATATAAAAGGTTGTTAATTTGTCAAAGCCGTTGATTGTATCTCCAACTTGTCTAGCTTTGACAGAAAAGGTAACACAGCTATATGCTAAGTGTATTCTCTGATTGTTGAGAAAGGGATTATGAGATTATTTTGGTGGTAACTTTCCTTCCATACCTTCGGTGGTTGTTTGTAAAAGGCATGTTATTGCTGGATATGATATTCAATTGCCATTTGCTCATTCTCAATACAAACTGAGTTTAGCTTAAACAATACTCTTTAGGGTTAACTCTACATTGTTCCATGATTCGTCATTTTCATTTATAATATTTGGTTCATTGGTTCTAGCAGGGAACCCCTGCCAAGCTAGGAGCTGGTTCCTCAAGTGTGAATAAATTTGGTTCAATAAAAGAGCAGCATTCTCAACCATATCCAGGTTTGTTAAGTATAGTGTAAATATGTCCCTTGTTTGAGTTTAATGTTTTAGGCGGTGCAAAACAATGTAGTTGTATACTTTTGGCAATAAATCAATGCTTAGTTTTTCATGAAGGAACTTTTCTTGCAAAGGTTGTAGTGACAGTATGAAAAAATGTCATTATCATGCTGGGGGCTGCTTCTTAATTGCATAAACTAACAAAAGACGAATACATTGACTTTATACTATGATCTTAATTTATTCAAGGACTGAAATAAATGCTTCAGTTCAAAGTCAATGTTCTTGCTGCACAAAATGAATATTTTGATCTGTGATTTTACTTGTTTATATTTTTAAAGTTAAGACATGTTTCATATTGATACGGGAGAAAGCAGTTTGTGATATTATTTCATTCTTGTCCTTGTAACAGTAAAAATGAAGCTTATATATCCAGGAACAAAGTAGTTGTTTTGGTTTGGTAGATAATTACTGGCATGGAGATGCATTAACTCTATTTTCTAGGCTTCAATTTTAATTTTTTGCCACCATGGTAATTCTTTGCAGGGCAACCAATTAAACGCAGAAAACGACATAGGAGGAAGCATGTGCAAAACCAAGAACCATGCTTAATGCGAGGTGTTTATTTCAAAAATATGAAATGGCAGGCTGCAATTAAAGTTGATAAGAAGCAGATCCACCTGGGTACTGTTAGTTCACAGGAAGAGGCTGCTCATTTATATGACAGGTAACAGTCCACAATTTAGTTGCTTTGTACCATGGTACTTATTAGCAGAAGTACGTGAGACAATAAAAATTGGAAAAGTGGAATACGATCGAATCATTTCCCTGCTTGCTTAAGCACCTATATGCACAATAATTTGAAATTAACTTTCTGGTCATTGTTCTCCTGTTGCTCATCGATCCTTCTTTGCAATGAGAAAAGTAGTCTTTTTGATCTATGTCAGCTGTAATTTTTGTAATTTTCTTTCCAGATTATTCTCTTTATAATCCATTATCAGCCGTAATTTTTTTTCCCTTTGCTTCTATCTCCTTTTATCTCTTTTTAAATGTTCTTTCTGTTGAGGGATACAAATTGTCAATGACTTGAGAATCCAATCACAACTATAGAGAGAACTATAAGTGACTTTCTAGTAAGTTCAATCTACTTTTGGTTCTTGATAAGATGAATTATAGATCTTGTTATACAGATACCTTTCCTATTAAAATAATTACTGTGGTATGATGGTTTTATAATCTAAAAGCAATCTATAGGCTTCATGTTTTTCCCACTTTTTTGACTCTTATGTGGCAATTTACATAGCTCACAAGCTTGAATGGAGATGCTCTTAGGTCCTAGATATGGATGCAATAAGTAGAAAGCGAGCAAATATTTGGTTGGTAACAGTCTCAGGATTCCAAATTCTATGATTCAAATTTGGATATCATTCTCTAGTTGAATGTGGCATACCTGGTTCACATGAGCCTGGACTAGAAAGCATTATGAACATGCAGGAATATGGGAACAAGAAATGTCAAAGACTGGAGTTTGGATTTTTAGAATGTTCAACTGGAGGAATATGAAAATTAGTTGTACATTTACATACTTTTGATAAAACTGGATCATTAGGAAATGCACTTGGACATTATGTTGATTTGTGTGGCGCGATTAAAAATCTTGAAGGCTCATCTTAAGGTTCTTGTATCTTCAGGGCAGCTTTTATGTGTGGGAGGGAACCAAACTTTGAGCTCTCAGAAGAGGAGAAGGAAGAGCTGAGGAAATTCAGATGGGAAGAATTCTTGGCTATTACTCGCAGTGCGATTAATAACAAAAGTAAATTGCAGGTCTGGTTTTTCTTAACAATGTGTCATACGCCATGATATGCTAACTTGAATGATTATTATTATTATTATGACAGAGCACAAGAGAAGGATTGGAGGAGGGACTCAAAAGAGACCAGACGACTTGGATGTCAAGCAAGAAGCTGATGGGTCAGATTCAGAAGATATGGAAGCAGATTCATCAGACTCGTGATCCAAATTCCATTACTATTTTTATTTCTTTTGTTTTTTGGCATTCAAGAAGTGCCATATTAGATTAGACTTGGCGAGAGAGAGGTTTACAGTTATTTAACTCAAAATAATGAATGCCATGATTAGATTTAGATGCGCTCCTAGTCCTAGGGTACCACTACCAACGACCGTATCAAATTTGCTAAACACATGTAATTTCTATACATTTTGCACCAAGTCCTAGGGTACCAATTCAGTCCCAAACTCGTTAAACTTGTAATATCTCTACATTTTGTTGAATAATCAGTCAGAAGCTTCTTTTTCCGCTGCCGCTGATTTTTATTTATTTATAAATGACTTTCTATTGTAATTTTAGTTTTTAAAATAAAAACAAAATTTTGTTTGGTTGTTAATGCAATACATTAGATAATTATTTTCAATTAAATAAATTTATTTTATTCTCTTATAATATTTTTATTAATAAAATTTGTTTTATTATATTAAAATAAGTATTTTAAAAAGTAATTTTCATTTAATTTGAAAAGTAATTAAACTAATATTTATTTTAATTATTAAATCAAATTTTATTTTATATATATATATAAAAGAAATTTTAAATTTAATTATATTTATTTAATTAAATATATTTTATTAATAATTAATATATTAAATAATATATATTTAGTTAATAATAAATTAGATTAAAAAACAAAAATGAGTTGTGCAGGAGAATATAAGAAAACCCAGGCAATTTCTATTTTCTAATTCCAACCCCCAGGGGAGGACAACCCAACCCACCCTTGCAATCAGGTTAATAGTTAGTAGTAGCAGTAGCTGAGCTTTTTCCCACTGGTCGATTGGAAGCCATGAATTCCAAGCCTCTAGATGCTGATTCAACCTCTCCACCGCCTCCGTCGTCTTCTGCCAACTGGAAAGAGCGCATATTCTTCCCCACTCTCCTCGCAGGTCTTTCCCCTTCTCTTCTTTTTCTTTTTCTCTCCATTCGATTAGCACACTTTTTCTTTTATTTGTTCAGGGTTTGCTGGGGGAGGCGTTGGGCTTGTGTCTAAGCATCGGATAGCGCATGGACTCCCTCACATTTCTGCTACTTATGCCACTAATTCTGCCATCGTCACTGCGTGTTATTGCGGTATTTATCTCTGTTTGATTGTATCATCTTTTCTTGTTTATTTGTCCCTGTCTAAATAAATCTTTTGTCTGTTTACAGATCAACTTGGAATAATAGTCTACTTGTTGTGATTCTACATAAATGTGTGGATAGAATGGCTATAGCTGTGTAAAACTCTTTCCAACCAACTTGGCAACTCAAGTTTTCACGTATTACTACTAAATGCCTCATTGGTGTGCTTGACTGAGAGAGTTTGTATATGGGGTTGCACTTATAATTTTCAAGTCTTATGGTTTTTTTTTTTTTTTAATTTCCTCGGGGCATTAGTGTTGCATATTTCTTCTATAATAGGTGAAAGTGGCAGATAAACAGGAATGCTTCAGAAAGAGCAGAGAGAGCAATCTGAGTATTACATGTCTCAGCCGTAAAGGCTTATATTTGTAAACATCACACCCACGGGATTTATATCTTCCTCCTTGAAACATGTAAGGTTACATGGTACACAAGGCCTGATATTTATCAGTGGAGAAGCGTTTTCCTGTTATTTGTCGACAAGAAGCGTTCTCCTGTTATTTGTCAACAATCCTCTGGAGATATGGTTTAGAAAGTCCAGTTAATATGCAATATCTCACTTAGTAGTATGCTGATGGTCATTTTAAACAACTATCAGTCTTGGTACAAAACTTATTCCATTCTCGACAATCTTTTATTTTTCCATATCAGTACTGACTCCTCTGATTTGGCAGGGGCACGAGAATTTGTGAGAGTAAATCGAAGATCAGATCCTGACGATCTTATGAACTCTGCTGTTGCAGGGTTTGGTACTGGTGCACTTCTTGGAAGACTTCAAGGTAGAGTTGAATTTGTATTTCTGAATCTCATATGCATTCTTAGTTTATATATACTTTTCTGTATTTGCAAATAGTATTCATTCTTGAGATGATATATTGGGAAGCTTAGCTCAGTCACTGGCTTTCACTGATTTGTGGGCTATGTAAACTTTTCAACGAAATTATTTACTGCAATTCAATAATAATGCTGTCCACAACAAGGAGCTGTTTTACTACCTTGAGTCTTTCTGTTATCTCCTATTTCCTCCTGAGTGGAGTCTGACAAACATTCCAATTTTACCATGGTGGAGCTTGAATATATCATCTAATTTTGGAATGACAATTCTACCTCAGTGTGAAGGTAAAGGTAGAACAATATTTTCTGATAGGTTCTCATTTTAATCACAAATCAGTGATGGAATTAGATGATTAGCTTCATTATCCATTATCAAATGTTTCTTTGGCTGGAAACAAATCATGAATGTGTTGTTCAAGTACGAAAGGCTTGTTAATAGTGATCTTCTGATAATTTTGTCTGCTTCTCAATTTAATAGGTTGAACCACCAATTATTCCTACATTTGGGAGGTTTCACGTCTACCTTTCCACAGCTTCATTTTCATTCTCCCCTTGTTCATTTGCATTTTAGGTGGTCAATTCGGTGCCTTCCGATATTCGATCATTTTCGCTGTTGTGGGAACAACGGTGGATTTTGCTATCATTAGACTAAGAGCTAAACTGATGAGAATAAAAGAAGATATACTGGGGTACAGAGAGAAGGAAGGTGGCTGGTTCAAATTGCCAGAGTGGTCTCCTATACAGGTACTTGATGAGGAAGCCCTCGCCGCAAAAGAAGCTCATGAAAAGCAATTATATGCTCAAAGAGCCGTTTGTGAACTAAGCAAGGAAGAGTCTTGAGAATTTGTAGATGAAATCTGTGAGCTCTTATTGAAGTATGGTTTTGGCTCCTGCTGATAAGGGATTCTTACATTGGCTAGACTGACATTTACATCAAAAGTTGTAAGCTTTAATTTTACCTTGTCTTTTTGTTATCTGGTAGTCACCATTCCATTGGCCGAAGATTAGGGCTTACTTTCAGCATTTATATTCCATATCTCAGTAGTGAATAATATGATCTTTTTTTATTTTTTTTAAGTTAAAGAAATTGTATTAGAACTTTTCAAAAATTGTACAAGGAAGGTTGCCGATACATGCCTTAGAAAAGGCCACAACCCATTGTGTGTCGGGTTACATTCGAGCTACAACGCTACCTTGAAATTGGTATCTTAGACAAAAACAAGTTGTCAACTTAAAATATACATGCAGCGGCCAGCTCCTCCCTACAACTCATTGTTTTGTTGTTTAACATGCATTGTTCCCGGCTTTGTTTTAAAACCCGGATCGGACCGGTCGGTTCGACCGGTGATTGGTCGGCTATCCGGTTCGGGTGATCCTTAAAAACCAGTCTTTAATTAAATCAGTGCGAACCGGTAAGAACCAGTCAATTGATCGGTTAAACCGGGATTGGTCGAACCGGTTGGGTACTGGTTCAATGAATTTTTTTTAATTTTTTTTGCTTTTTTTCTTTCATGTGTTTTTTAATTCTTTCAAAAGTAAAACCCACATTTTCTCCAGAAATCTAACAGAA
>JAOQMQ010000004.1:13868670-13892803 GCA_027563845.1 Erythroxylum subrotundum
TAAATTTAAAATTGTAAAGTTGTTAATAAAATTTTGATAAATATATCAATATGGACTATTTTGTAATTTTTAAAAAAGTTAGGGACTATTTTATAAATTTAAAAAATATCCCGAAACGGTACCCGGTACCGACTGATACCGGTACAGTTTCGTTCCAGAGCCCGATCCGGTACCAAGTCCGGTAAGGTATTCATAACATTGCTTTCACCCTTTGTTTCAATAGTGAACTCACACAGCTTGAAACTTCAGAGTTCTCAATATCAACGATATTGAGCTCCATCTATGTACAACACGTATAAGTTAAATTATTCTTTAAATAAGTAAAACAAAATTGCATATAATTAAATAAATTGAAAAATGACCGAAACTTTGTTCAAAGCATTCTGTAGCAAGTTTTCTTCCTTTAACTACTTGACATGCTGGAGGTAAGACAATTCATTCCTGACAACCACTCCTAGCTCATTGAATAATTTTGCTAATTGGATCTTGTCAACCAGACGACATTGCCTAGGGTCAATATGGATAGGCAACTTGTTGTTTATTGCAACATTTATGCGTTACAACTCAGAACCTTTAATGATACCTCTACCTCTTTTTTCTTATGTTGGTATTAGAACCTTACAATTAAAAAATCATGATAAGAAAAAACACATTAAACATGTAAAGATATATTTGAGTATAAGTCTAATTATAGGTGGTAAAGATTAACAAACCTAAAGATCCCTTAACATTAGTTGAGGTAGATTAAGGTTGTTGCTGACCGGCTTCACTGATGGATGAACTCGGTGGTTGTTGTTTGATAGGGTCAGATTGATCTAGTTGTTGTGGGGTTAGATCAATTTGGTAGTTGTCAATTTCTTTCCCTTATTTCTACCAAGTGCCATTATATTGAATATCTATAAATGAAATATCAACATTATGTATAATCATAAGTCAAACATCAACATTCCACATTAATATAAGTCAAACATGAACATTTCACATAAATATAAGTCAAACATTAACATTCTGTAAAAAACATAAGTCAAAAATGAACATTATGCATAAACATAACTCAAAAACACACCAACATTTCCGCATAACATAACTCAAACACCAACATTCCGCATACATAACCCAAACACCAATATTCCGCAAAAACATAATTCAAAGACAAATCAACATTCCGCATAAATATAACTCAAACACACACTGACATTTTGTATAACAAAACTCAAACGCACATCAACATTATGCTAGATATAGGGATGTTACTTTTGGCCTAGCCTGGCCTGATTTTGGCAGCCACGAGCCAAAAGTGGTTAACTCGACTGGGCCACGAGTCTCCCAGTCTGACCCATGGCCCAACCATTACTTAAAAAATGACAAAAGACGTCATTTTTAATGTTTTTTTAAAATATATAAGGTGGGTCGGGTTAACCCGACACGCCCATGACACATCGAGCCATGGGGTAGGCCTCGAACCGATCAATCCTTGATCGAGTCGGGCCACGAGCCGACCTATATCAGCCTATCAGGCCATAGACCACCTAGCTAGTGGTCATTGACATTCCTAGATGGATATAATTCAAACACCAACATTTCGTCCCGACCCGACCCGACCCATTGACATTCCTAGCTGGATATAAAAATTGAAGGGATTTCGATGTTGAAAATTTTGAACAACCTTTTGGTTGCTACTTAATACAGTATCGTTGAGATAGAAAACTTGCTTCATTTGACTTGTAAGGACAAAAGGGTCATTATCATACCATGTCTTACTAACATTAATGCTAGTAATAGTCCCGTTCACTTTCATGTTAGTAAGATTAAAACATTTACACTTAAATAGAACAAACTTCTTGTCCTTGTTGTAGTGTAACTCTATTATTTCAGAGATGACACCGTAGAATTTAATGAAATCGTCGTCTTGACATCCCTTAACAACAACCCTACAATTTTGGCTTCTAAGTTGAATGTATGGGTTTTGTTTGGAAGATAATTTATTTTCTTCCTTTGTTGGTTATATACGGGATGAATTTTTTATCACCTTCAATGCTTCTTTGAGGAAAGCCTGCTAACTATTTGATGAAAGGTCTGTAAGAGTATTTAACTCTTTTTGCTTTTAGGGAAAAATAGTATTTTCCAGTATAAACCATTTGGTCAAATTGAAAATTTCACATTTTTATTATAATAGTAATAAAACCTTATATAGAAAATAATATATTTATGTATACAAAGAACATGCTCATATGTACTCAACTTTAAATTCTAAAATTTAGATATGATATAAAGGGTAAATGGATAACTTTCATTTTAATAAGGGTAACTTTCATCTCAATAGGCATATTGAAGATGTATAACTACTAAACTATATTACTTTGACTTATGACCGATAATTTAATTGAACATAACGAATTTTATGCTAAATTGACTTTTCAGAATATAACTCTTAACATTAATTCATCAAGGAATGTTGACATGGTGACTAGTTTTCGATGGTGGAAATGAGTTTTGCTTGGAGGAATGTGGTAAAATTGTCCTTAATGAAGAAAAAATCAATGTAAAGCAAATCCCCTCTTCATACACTAATAACCGCTTGCCTTCCATAGCTGATCTTTATCTTTAAGGTTTTTGGTATCATCCGAACTACCTCACTTTCTTCATTATCTGGATCTCACTTCCTGTTATGTCATACACTAATAACCACTTGCCTTCCATAGCTGATCTTCGTGTTTAAGGTTTTTGGTATCATCTGAACTACCTCACTTTCTTTATTATCTGGATGATCTCACTTCCTGTTATGTAGCTATTATATATATGAACATTTGATTGTATAACATTTGATTGTATATACTATATATTGTGTTAAGCTTCCTTGAATATTTAAGAGAACATAGATGGAAATGAAGGCGGTGCTGATGTCATGATGATCCGTAAAGGATCAGGGAAATTGGTTGTTTTAGAAAAATTGTTAATTCTAATTACTATGTCTGTTTAATCAGGTATGCATGTGTTCCAAAATGGGTTCGTCATACGGTTTGACTAAACTAGTTATCTAACTTCTATACTGATTGTGTTTTAGGTGAAACGCATTATACTGGCAGTTGATCTCATTCAGTGACCTATACTACATCTGGGGATTCGTTCACTGTATCTTTTGTTAGTTTAGTTACAGCCAAGAAGTTGTTGGAAGAGGGTGTCAATAACCCAACACTTAAGAGAAGATCTTTGAATTTTTCAATTGATACCTTCGAACATGCAATGACCCTTCTTGGAAATCCAAACATAGGTTACCTTTACTGACTGTCATATCACTTGGAATCCAATAGTATGTAAGGGTAAGGTTGCATACTATTGGACCGCCCCAATCCCGTGTATCAACGAGATTCATACTAAGTATTGTTGTTGTTATTATTGTTGTTGTATGACTATAAGAATTGTTAAACTTCTAATTAAAATCTTGCACTACTTACCATATATCATTATATTATATTGCTACCATTTCCAATTTTTTATAAATTATTATTTTATTATTAATAACTATTAATGATTAAGAATAATTGTTAACTTGAAATTATGATATTTTTATTCTATTAAAATTAAAATTTTAGGTATCATTATCTTTCTATGTCCAAAATATATTTACTTTTTCAAAATTAAAATAACCGACCATGTGTTTTTTAACAATATGTTTAAAACATTGAAAACAACTTGACAACAAAAGATAGCTTAACAAGGATTATACAAATGTCAATTATAATTAACCTTAACTAGGATTATTAAGTACAGTTAGCATTAACAAACAATCTTTCAAATATTATTAATTTTAAGAATACTATCATATACAAAAATTCATCAAAATTTTCCTAAAAATTTACGAAAATATTTAAAATCGAATTTTGGTGATAATTAACAATTCGTCACCAAATTCTCAACCTCTAGCGACGACTTACATAATCGTTGCCAAATGCTAACATATTTGCTATGAATTTCCAAAATGGTCGCAAAATAATGCACCTTTTGCGACGCTTCTCAACAATCGTGGCAAAATATATTCGTTTATTGGAACTTTGTGCAACAATTTAGATAATCGTCTCAAAACAAAAATATATTGGCAACAAAAAACTTTTTTTGTCACTACTTATTGGCGCCATTTGCGATGATTCAGGATAATTGACGCCAAATGTATAGATTTTCCATAACTACTTGCGACGATATTCATATTCGTCACAAAAGTTATCATATTGGCAACGAAATTTTGTAATTGTTGTAAAAACTTGCTCCTATTGCGGCAATTTCCCATAATCGTCATAAAATATATTCATTTACTGATGGTTTTCAATAACATCATAAAACTGTTAGACATATTACAACGAATTGCTAGATCATCGCCAAAAGGTAACTTTTAGCGACGATTTTATAATCGTCACCTATTTATAATCGTCGCCAATTAAAGTGTAGCCAAAACATACATCTGTTGTAATGAATAATGTACAAATCAATTCTGAGGGAAGGAATTAACTACTTAAACTTATCAATTTTTATAATTAGCTTAATAGGGATAATTATGAGAAAATTTTTTAGAGTTGAAAAATATTTATTGAGAAATTCATTATAAGTGTGGTTATTATTGTGATTTGATTTGTTTAGGCAAATAGTCACGGGCATTGATGTTGAAGTTAATTTTCATTTACTCTATTAATTTTGAAAATAGATACTTAATTTGCACTAAGAAAACTTTTATATAATTTGGATATGCAACTGAGCTAGAAGGGTATTATTTTTAGGATTTTTAGTATCTTATGGAAAAAGGAAAAGCATAAAATATATGAATAAGTGAGAATTAAATAAATCCACTTTGTTGGCTTGAGACATAAGTAAAAGGTTGAAGTTAAAGATTAGTATTAGTTTCCATTTGAAATGATGGCCTAATTGAGTAACTAAGAGTATTCATGACAAAATGTTTACTCTCGTGTCAAAAGATTAGGTGACTTTTCAAACAAGCTTCTAATTACTCTTGTGTTATTTTAAAGTCAGTCTTTTGCTTTTCTTTCAATTAAGGTTATGAAAATGTTTGAAAGTTTGAAGCATCTCTCTCATATATGTTCACACTATATATTAGGTTGAATTTTTTGGATTGATTTAAACTTTGAAGGATTATGAAGTTGAATTGAATTGATTTATGTTGTGATGTAAGTAGCTAAATGCTTAAAAATTTCATGAACTTTGCAATTAAATAAACAATAGAGAATCTTGATTGATGCAATTGATTCAATAAATTCTTTCTAGGAGTTACCACCCATTTAATTTAATAGTCATAATTGATTTACTTAGGTACAAATAAATGTTTAAGTGTAAGGGAATTCGATAAGTGCTAATTAGCTTATGTTCTTAACATGATTTTAAGAGTAGTTTGTCTTATGTTTGGATTATTTCTATAAGATTTGGTACTTTATGTGGCTTATATTTTGTTTTCAAGTCTTATTTTTTCTCATCAATGAAGAATGAATAAATTCAAGCAAGTTAAAGTCAAGTTGGAGTAGTTTTAGCATAAATTTGGATGAATACGAGTGAACATGGAGCTATATTTAGAAAACGGGTAAAACATGGTCCCATATTTTTCCCACATATGCTACTCGTCCAATATGTGCTTTGAGAAGTTGCCATATAAATAATAATGCCCAAACACGAACTCCTGTTCATAGCCTTTAGACCCGGGTTCCCAAGATGAACCCTCATATTTACGATTAAGGAGTTACTAAGCCAATACAATCCATTTTGGTGACTCTTATTAGTAGTAATTTTTATGTAAATTAGGATTTTCTATAGTTGTGAAAAACATAGGACCAACATGTATCAATATTGGATTAGTGTTGGATAAGACATGTTGAACTTTTAGGGTTTTGTGAGAATAAAAAGGGGGACTTTGGAATTAAATAGGGGGATCATTAAGGAGCAGACAGAAGGAGATGAACTAGAGTGTCTTAGGACAAGAAAGGAGCAACTTTAAAGACAAAGAAGGGAATCCCATTAGGATTCAATAATGAACATCAAGATTTAAAGCATCTATGAGGATGATTTTTTTAATCTTGTTTTCTTTCTTGATTGTTATTAGCTTCTTTTATCTTAGCTTGAGAAAAATTGGGATAGATCTAAATGGGATGAATCCTATAACTATTTTTAAATATTAATTCTTTGATTTAATGAAAGACTCGAGTTATCTTATAAATGATTCATAATTATTCTTAGCTAAGCATTTTGATTCAATTTCGGATTTCATAAAAAGGGATTAAAAGTAATATGTATGAATAGATTATGACATAAATAATAAGAGTTGTATGAAATCCTAGATATAACATTACATAAAGTTTTGATTTCTTTATCCTTATCTATTGCTTTAGTTAGTTACTATATATTCAAACTTCTAATTCAATTAATTTTATCTTTAAAATCAATCATTCATTTTACTAGGTTAGATAATATAAAGACATTTAATGTTAGTACTTATAATCCTCATGGGATCAACAATCATATTCATTGAGTTATACTATAAGAACAATAAATGCACTTGTCATATTATTGTTAGCATAATTTTGATTAGGTTTAAGATTATTAGCATAATTTTGATCAGATATACACATCATAATCAAAGATCGTTTTTCTAATTTTATATTATATCTTGCTTGGATTAAATAACTTGTCCATATTACATAAGGTTACTGCTTGCATTAAATAACTTGGTCATATTGCATAAGGTTAAGCACCCATTAGCTAAGCATTTTAACAAGAAGGATCTTGGTGAAGTATTTTTAGTCCTTGGTATTCAGATTCATTTATTAAGTCTCTATCAAAGAGCATACATTAAGCATGAGTTGCAAGGTTCTATATAAAAAATTAAAAATCTCATCTAAAATTGATCTCTCATAGAGAGAGCTTAACATTGGCACAATGTTCAAATATTGAAATTGAAAAAGAGATCATGAACAATATTTCTTAGTCTAGTGTAGTTGACATTATTATATATGCTTAAGTCCACACTAGACTAGTATTGCATTTGTTGTTAGATCATTGGGAATATATTTATCTAAACTAGGTTTAAACAACGAGAATATAGTTAAAAGAATTTTGAGATATCTCTAAGGAACAAAGGCTTATATCTGATATACAAGAAGGTTAAGAAATTAGATCTTATTAGGTACATAAATTTTGACTTTGTTACGTGCTTAAATGATAGAAAGTCTTTATTAAGTTATATCTTTATATTAGTCAATTGTGCTATTTCATGGAAAAGTGTCAAATAAATATTGGGGACCTTTTCGCCTATTCACGTAGAGTTTGTTGCATATTATAGGGATACTTCATAGGTAGCTTAGTTAAAAATTTTGATTTACAAACTATCTATGGTTGATTTAGTTGTTTGACCTATATGGTTGCATTGTGATAATCTTTCTATAGCATTATTTACTAATAACAATAAGAATATCATAGGGTCTAAACATTTAGAGGTAGGTTATGTTACACACTAAAATTTTAAAACTAACTTGGTTTTGGGATTGTCCAAGAAAATATGGTTGTGTCGCTAGGGTGTGCTTGTGCCATCCTAAAATATGGTTTGAAAGATGAGTTTGTCCAAAGTTGTGTAATTTTCTGAACTATAATTTTGACTTTTTTTTTGTAAGCCATCCACAAGTTTTATTGACTATACAATTGATGATCTTTCCTTTCCTTTCACCTAAAAAAGAAATTACAAGAAAAGAAAAACACAAACATCTATTAACATTTTAAAAATTTTCAGTAATGATTATGGTTTAAAATAATATAAAAATAATGTTAAAAAAATTATAAATAAATCCAAATCCAAATAATTATTTGTAACTAAAAGTCACTGAAATTAACATGTCTTGAAATTTTGGTTGGGTCGCCTCCTGACAAATGTTTCATTAGAGTTATTTAGCTAGAAACTTTCCTTAGTATTGATTAGAATATAGGGAAACTAATGTGCAACCCCTCGTTAAAGGAGTTATATAGGTAACATATGAAGGCCTTCTTCTATTGATTATTGAGCCTTCTCTTGCCTATGCCTTCATGTTCTTCTATAACACTTGGTTATCTTCTATATAGCGCAAAAGTTTGGTGCAACTTGCTTGATTAATTCCTAAAAGGAATTATATAGTTAGTATTACAGTATCAATTAAATAATATAAATCATATTTAGACAAAGAAGGATATTTCTCATCTGTAGCATAAAAGACATCCTCATCTCCTCTTCCTTCATTAGGGTTTTGCCACTATTTTTATTGATGGACAAAGATTTTTAATTCAGGTTCACCTCAATCTTGTTAGGCAAAGATCCCTACCCCCTTAAATCTATGAAATTATCCAACTATTCAAATTGGCCAATTGATCCAACTTATGCTTTAATCTTTCAAACCACTTAGAAGTTGTATGTAGCTTCTCAATTACTAACTTCCAGTCAATTCATCATCTTATTAAGCTAGGCATCTTTGTGGGAATCCATAGGGTTGTTTTGTCTCTACCTTACACCTCCTTTGGTTGCTCCTACTGAAGTTTGGATGATTTCTTCATTCTAGATTGTAAGGGTTATTTTATTATTGTGGATAGTTTCTTAAGTATTCTATATGCTTTATTAACTTGAAAAAAGGATTGTTGACTTAACATTTAGTACCGTTATGCCATCCCCCACGTAACTTATAACATAATACTTGAGTTGGTTACACTACTCCACTTAGGATATCAATTTCCTTTATGAGTGCCTCTACCTAAGCTACCAATACTATCTACCATGAATATTTATTCATAGTCATTTTTTAATTATCTCTAAGGCAAATTTAAAGCCCTATTATTTAGAGTTACCCCAATTGTTACATCAACCATATGCTTAGTTAAATAGTTTAGAACATTGTAAAAGGTTTGAAATTGCAACCATTTTGGTAACCTATGGTGTGGACAACTCTTGAACAAATCTTTATACCTTTCCTATGACTCATAAAATGTCTCATTGTCCAACTGCTTATAGACATAGACATCATTCCTCAATTTTAAAGTTTCAATTGGTTGGCTAAGAACTTTTTGGCCAAGTTGTCCTTTGTGATGATTGAATTCATAGGTAGTGACTTCCACCACAACTTTGCTTGATCTCATAATAAGAACTGAAAAATCCTCAACATGATCACCTCTTCAGTTATTTCATTAATTTTGAATGTGTCACATATCTCCAAGAAGTTAGCAATATGTGCATTGGGATTCTCATCTAGAAATTCTTCAAATTTCACAAATTATTGTAACATCAAGATAATGTTTGATTTATTCTCAAAGTTTGTCAAAGTGATTTTCAATCTCGCTATACTAGACTACATCCCTTTTAATGATGGTTTTGCACAGTCCAACATAGTCATGTGCTCTCCTTTCATTGTATTATGTTATTGATTAACTTGGTTTGTTAAAAATTTTTCCTATATTTCATCATTACCATAATAGTCTTTTCAATCTCTTAATCCTCTTTAATAATTAGGATCATGTTTTCAAAAATTATTAAATAAAACTTTATTTGAACCCTTTAGTTCTGAAGAGAATATATTAAATTAGGCATTTTCATATAATTAGGTCATATACTTAGTACTCAAGTACTTAATATAGGCCTGAGTTTAAAAGGTAAAAGAAATATTGATTTTAGGTTCAACTAAAGAGCTTTATTGTTTCTTCTGTCTTAATATAAGACCACAGGCATATAGACATATTATTTTATACTAGTACAATGATGAGTAAGATTCAATCCCATAAGAAAAGGTACAAGCTACGTCTAACTTTATGAATATTATTTAATCAAGAATAAAGGAATGATTAATTAATTGAGGCTAAAATTAAAGTAAATTAAGAAATCAAAGTACAACTCGAAATGGTCTAACAGGTACTTATCAAAAAGCATAGATAATAATAACAATCTACATCAGACTTTCCCTTAGCATCAGTGACGTAGATAGCTACCACTGGGTTCCCCAAAATTTATAAAAATTAAATATTTTGATTTTAATATATATATATATATATATATATATATAAGAACATAATTATTTAGAGCTCAGTGGTATACTGGACTCCCCAAAAATTTAGAAACTTAAATATTTGGACCCTCCTAATTTAAATTCTTGACTCCGTCACTGCTTAACAGCATCTTATACCCTTAGTTCAGTTGTTTAGGAAATTTATTATTTGGAATTGATGAGTTCTCCCAGTATAATTTATTATCACATATTGATGTATAATCCACCTTGCCCTCAATTGATTGATTGAAATATCTAAGGATGCATTTTCACAAGTTCAGCACTGACTTGTTACTCCCACTTTAAGATCTTCCATAAATTTGATTCTTAATAAATAGACAAGTAGCAGACGACAATTATACGCTTTTGTGATGCTATTGCACCCTTTTCTTCTGAATCAAGGCAAGGGAGAAATTTTATTAGCTCTGTTACTACTCCAAACTGGAAAGACAAGAAGCCACTGTCAAATAACTACGACCCTTCTAAGACAAATAATTAGAAAGCACCGGCGCCACCATCAGTAGAATGGCCAAGCAATTTGAGACCCTTCATTTCTAAAGTCCTGTTTATGACATGGCATCTGCCATATGCTCAGACCTACGCACTCTCGAAAAAAAAGGAAACTGGACTTCACTTCGTTAGTATCAATACGATGCCCATGCCAACGTCCCCGAATCCATTTCAGGAAAAGGCGTAGTGACAGCTACTGACTTGAGCCAACCAAGCTTTTCCATGACCTTCTTGACCAGGTCTCCTGCTACATATGAAATACCTGAAGCCATGGCCCCAATGAGCACATACTGCAGGACAGTTCTGAAGTAGACATACTTCGATGGGTTCTGGATGTGAGCCTTTCCTATGGCAAGTATTGTAATGCATATGAAAGAAGCTGCTGCAACTGCCAAGAGCTTGAAATCTGTGTTATTGCTCTTCTGAAACGAGAAACCATATACTACAGGAGGTATTAAGCCAAAGACAAGGTATGATAACACAGCAACCGGAATGTGAATTGCGAAATTATTTCTATTCCCCAACAATACATGGTAGCGGTCAACTTGTAGAATGCTTGTACCAGAGGTTTCTGCGGGTTCATCACTTCTCAATTCCCAAAGCTGCAATTTTGCATAAATTCAATATTCAACAACATATGTTTTCCAAATATCATTTAGGTAAATGGGATGTTCCTACTTTCTGATTCACTAACGAAAGTACACATTTATCAGGATGAAGCTCAACCTAAAATGTGGTTTTTCAATCATCAGGGAGCATTTTACTCGTATTATAGCTCATCATTGAACATATTGAAGTAACGGCCCCAAACTAGAAACCAATGTAAAGGAAAGAAGCTCACATTTTGCCCCATGACAAAAAGTCCACCAATCAGGTTTGCAAGTGCCAAAGCTACAATCTTCACTGCAATCAGAAAGTGGTTATTAATTGAATTGTCAAACAATGTGAAAATAGACCAAATGCTTGATAGTCCTTGTAAGCAGCTACTTGATTAGTGTAATATGCAGTTCAGTAGCTTTTAGCAAATATGCAAGTAATTTCAGGTCGTCTATAAGCTAAAATGCAAAAGACATTGCATAATTATCGACAACCTAATTTCTAAATCTCTGGGTTGTGGATGTCTGTTTCAAAATTCATTTAGAAAAAATGTCAAAGCTAGCATGACCATCGGAAATTTATAATGGCTTATTGCACATAAAAATAGAATGATACATATGATTTGCGTTTGAAACTTTACTTTTCTCTGTGGCAACAATTTAAGTAACTAGAGTTGATTTTATTGAATAATGGAATGTGTCCACAATAGGGCACTTGAGAAATTGACCTTAAGATTACTTAGTTCACTAAAAAATGTGGAGTAGTAAGTTACTAAGTACTTTAGAATGTGGGAAAAATTGCAAGTTGTAGTTAATTTTAAACTTACAAGGGGTAGCACCAGCACTAGCAGCAGATGTGACAACACTTAAACTTGTAATGGATTCAATTAAACCACCATATACGATGCTCTTTACAATCTCCACCTTGTAATCACTTCTGGATTCAGTGCTACTTGTTGTCTGGGTTGAATCATGAAGGGCTGGTTTGGTCTGAGATGTTTCTTCTTCAGACGTCCCTGGTTCGCAAATGCTAAGTTAGATCATCTTCTTCTATATTGCAGGCAAAAATTCTGAATCAAATAAATTGGTGGAACACATTCTGTAGGATATTAACCATGAGACGGATATATGGAAGTTTAAGACATTAAAAGGGTAACAGAATTAGGATCAAAGAATAAAAAGAGGACAAAATGTCTGCAATTGTTCAACATATTCTATCCATAACTTTCGTATAAAGACGAGAGAGTGGTCCTAAAAATGACACCCTTAATTTACAAGGAGGCATCCTAACCATATAATTGAAAACTGAACACCCTTTTGACTTTAATCACACCCATTTCCCTGAGGACTTTTCATTGCTCTTTATTCAATTTTCAAAGTAGTATTTCTATTAACATACCTCTCTTTGATAAATATCCAAGACCAAGTCAGTTGGTATCTAGAATCACTAATTGATGTTAGCTAAAACAATATGTTGCATTAGCGTGCCAATGGAAGTGTTCTACAATTTGAAGATCAGTATCATTGCAAGACATGTAAACATTACCTGGTTTCTCCTCTTTCTTTGAACCAGTAGAAGGTTTTCCTGCATCAATTACAATTTGGTCAAGTGGTTGTGTAGAGTCTGGTTTTGCAACAGCTGGAGTATCCATGTCAGGCTTCTGGGGCACAGTCAGATAAGCTCCACCAGAAGCAGCAGGGGGTGAAGGTTTCTCAAACACCGAAGCAGAATCATTGTCAGGAGCTGGTGCTCCACTTAGCGGTGGAGCCACATTTTGGTCAAAGTCTGTTACACTTGATGGAGGTATCGTTGTTGTTGATGATTGCTGTGGTGGTTCTTTGTTAATCCCAACCTGTACTGTACCTGCAGAACCAGTCAAAACTTGGGATAGAGCAAGAAGAGTATGGATTCAACATATCAGCATTTATTACTTTTCATCAAATTATCAGTAATGTAAAAAAAAAAAAAAAAAGGAAATTGGTATCAAAGTTTCCAAAATAAGTGTAATTTTTAATATTTTGGGTAACCAAATACTAAATTTAATTAATTCAACTACAATGGTCAGTAATAAAACTTTCTTGTGAAATCACACTCAATATTCACAAATTTACAGAATACTTGTGGACATAAATTCAGTTTGCGAAAGAACACCTGAAATTTGATGCATAACAGACTTTATTGAAAATTCAACATCCCCAGTGTTTCTTATGCAAACACAAAACTAGCAAACACAAAACTGGTAAGGGCACTGTGATAGGAAAACATTATGGTACTTCTTCTACGTGTATTTGCATGCCCATATGCTTGTTTACTTATATGGTAACCAAAAAGGAGGACTCTCTGTAGACCTTTTTCCCCAGGTTGTAATTTGAAATTATGACAGATTTTGAATCAAAATAAATTAACTAGAACTCCTAGTCAATGATAAGGCCATCACTGTCATTAGAAAACTGAATTGCATCTGTAATGCAGAGGTGAACCCATAGTATAGGTTCAGTCCAACAGAATTGTGTTCATGAAATTTCCTGGTTACATAAACTTTTAAATAAATTCCAAAATAGTATTTTCTTAGGGCATGAAGTGTGCTACCTTTGTTGCCCATTATGCCTGTATCAATAGGCTTCGAGAACCAACGCCCTGTTAATTGTATAAAAAGGAACGGTAAATTGCAGATGATGTATAGCAATAAGAACTGAAGAATAGAACACAACAAAAACTCTGGCAAATAGCATTCCAGTTGAAGAAATTCAACAAGATTTAATAACCACTTAACATACACAACTATTTATTAGTTTACCAGTATCCTATGTGCAAATCCAATCTATAGTCATGCTCATGCAATAACAATCTTATGATTAAGTCCATTCATGATATATTGAATGCAGAGTTAGTGTTCATTGCAGGTCAAGAAACATGAATTCAGGGGTGAAAGGGAGATAAGAGGGCCTAAAATTGCTTGACTTGGTTTAATTTCTATATGAACAGGATCAATAAAAAAAAAAGAGAACTTTCCATGCCCATGACTTTTTAAGCTGAAATTGTATCAATCTACTGCCATATATGAAACATAGACTTCATGCAGAAGAAGGAAAAAAAGAAGTAATATGCAGTACCTGGAGGGACGAGAAAACTGAAGCAAGATGTGCATCTGATCAGCTCAAGACATTGAGCAGAAGTATGTTCTTGTTCGGTATCACGAAGCATAACATTTTGTATGCAAGTATTACAATGAGGACAGTAGAATTCTCGTGTATTAGGCTTCTTAATCACCTCTTCCAGATATACTTCTGCCACATCTGGTCCAATCTCTTTGATGAGGCTACTATTTCCATTTTGTGAAGTTCCAGTGTCAGGAGTAGCATATTCAATCCATTTCTCATGGGGGTTGGCAGAAAATGGAACTTGAAGGCTTGATATTGCTGGTAGGTTTTGAGTCTCTGAGTTTGTGATATCACCAACAGTTGGATTTTTAGATGCAAATAATTCATCCGAATGTTCATTCCCTGGAACCAAAAACATTCAACATAGACGAAGCCTGGAGTGGAAATGCTTAAGCTTAAAGCTATCTGATATTGAACACCAGAGATAATGGAGAAGAATAAAAGTAGACGTTGGATAAGCAGATTTCTGATAATTTCACAGGGGAAATAAGCGGAGTTGAAGGAGCGTTAACTTCTTAGACAGCTTGTGATCAATCTTGTTCAGTAAAATTCCATTCAATTAATTTGTTAAAAGAAAAAATAGCAATGCAATGAAGAGTGTACATTTTCCATGTCCCATACCCATTCCTTCCTAGGATACAAATAGTATTTCCACTTATACATGCCAAAATTAACGTATCTTCAGTATTTTTACTCTGCACTTATTTTTCTCATTTTTTGCAACAGTAAAAAAAAGCTTTCCAGATTTTTATTTAACATCTGTAACTTCGACCCCATACTAGGAAATGAAAATTAGGGAGGAGAGGAAGAAGCATATGGACTGCAACATGTGCTGAATAAATTGTCATGTTATGCCTTAAATGAGAAATATTTTACCATGGAGGGGCTCCCTGAAATTAAAAAATATTTGATAAATTTTAAATTAACGCACAAGGCAGTTTAGTATATTTATGGATACCCAAGATCAGCACTAAACCAAATGAAACCACCACTGCCCATAACACAGAAAACGAAATAAACAAAGTCTCTAATGAACATACACAATAAAAAATGATACAGATCTGAATACATCGACATGGTCAACTTCTTTTATATATTTTTTATTTTTTGTCACATTAATGCTCGCGTCACATTCGCATGGTCTTAATTGAAAGCACATGGGAATGGTTGCATAGTACTAGAAGAATTGCTAAAACTAACAGTTCAACACTCTCATCCTTTAACTAAAGGTTTGAAAATAGAGAAATTTGTTTGGCCAACATTTTATTTTTTATGGGCTGATTTGGTGTGAGTAGGAATTGATCTAGGAGTAAATAGCTTAAATGCACCTTCCCACAGTTAGGACCCTCTTAAGATACCTCGTAGACTAACAAAAAAGAAAAAGGTAGTAGAATTGCTAATAAAATAAACATTAATTTTGTCTAACAATAATAGCACTGTTTAATGAGGACTGGTTCCTCTCATGATCAAGATTTTTGTGTGTGCTAAAATAGAAAGCTTCCAACAAAAATATATATCTCTGGTAATTAGTTAAATACTTAGCTGACCAAAAATTTTAATTTTGAGGAAGCAGAAAGTTATGTTCAAAAACATGGGTTTGATAATATTGTATCCTAGCGAGTCTACTCTTAGTTTTGAAATTGGGTATGCCATGGCTTGGCTTTTCATAATCTTCTGCATGCAACAGTTCTAACTAGTTAATTAAATTCATAATATAATTCTTACATATACATCAAATTTTTAATTTTATAGAAAAAATGTTTATTTGTTGGTGCAAGGAAAAAAAAAAAGAAGAAGAGATAATTTACCTCCATCTTTTTGGAGATTGCTCTCCACCTCCTCGTTGAAAGAACCGATGAGCACCCCAGCATTAGTTCCAGCGTATATGGCGATGGTTGTACTTGTACGGCTAGACTTCCTTCCGTGAAGAGGTAGCTCCTCCACCTCCTCTTCCTCCGCCACAAATGGCTTCACTATTTCCATAAGCGTTCAAAGCTCCGATAACCCGAATGCACCCTTCTCTGCAGTTACTCCAAGAAAGTAACTCGCTGGTCTCTGTTTCTTCTCTCTCACTGTCACACTTTTTTTTTGGCTTACAGCCATCATATAGACAATACAAATGTTGAAAGGGCAGGTAGATTATTTAAAATAATGTCAGCACTCAGCACTCTTCACGTGCGTGGAATAGTATGGAACGGGTCATTGTTCTTTTCCATTGGAGCTCAGATTTGAAAACCTGGTATCCATTAATTATAAGCCAACCAAACAACCACCTCTGATTCTACGTATCTTATAAGGTCCATTGGTTCATTAATTGTTTATAAGAGTTCAAACCTTTTAATGGTATTTAACTTAATTTTATTTAAAAATATATTATTAAATGAATGTATATTTTTCCAATTGATTCGATCTGTCGTTAAAAATTTTGATAACTTACATATTTTACGTATTAATTAATGTTATAAAAATAATGTGATGATTTCTACCAAACATCGTTTTGTCTTCACATTAGCGATGGATTCTGACATGCGGCTTAAGTTACGTTGGGTGTGGTAGATGATGAAAAGTGCCAGTAGATTGAAAATGAAAAAAAAAAAGAAAAAAACAAACAACAGCCGCTTAATTAGGTGGCACTCATAGTCACCGGCACCCAGATCCTAATCACTCCGACTTTCCAACACATTCTTATTTCGCACTTAGTGATCATCTTCAATATGTAAAGTCAATAATTGACTAAGAAAATATTTTAAAAACCTACATTTTTAAAAAAGAGATGAGATACACGTGCAAGTTTGTTTCTAACTACTGGGATATCTCTGATCTGGTGCTTCCATGACTCATCCTTTGAGATGAGACTTGTAACGCTGCATTTTCACTTGCCAAAACCTACTCTTTAAGCATAAGGCAAAAGGAATGCAGCAGGAGACTCATTCCTCTCTCTCTCTCTCCCCCTATTTTTAAACTAGTCTTTAAGGATGAGACAAGGCAAGAGGAAGGCAACAGGCTCATTCCTCTCTCTCTCTCTCCACGCCCTACACCCATATTTGTTATAGTTTCCTGTAGTTGTCAATGAGTGGCATAAGAAAAATTTAAAACAGAATTCACAAGATTGGATATACATCATTGAAACTATCATTTGGATGAGTTTCTTATTTTCACAGGTTAAAGGATTTCTTGAAGAATCTTTTACTTCACCCGGAAATTATCTTTTGTGTATTTGCATATTTCAAAAAATAACATAAAATCTTTCAAGTGGACATTGTCTTATAGTTATAGATAATGTTAAGATGTTAACTAATTATGTTATAGTTAATAATTGAAATGTCACACCTAAACTCACACATGATGAGTTTAGTTAATAAAATTTTTACATGTCTCTTACTCCCAATCACCCATGTGACTAACATAACACAGGAGCTGATAGTCGTATATCTGCTAGGAATATAAGATGTCTCAATTAATGAATCGATCCGTAAGCATATTTTATATGTCCCAAGGTCATATCTTGCATTTCAATCTTCTTTGATCTTATTTATTTTATCGTGTTGTAAATGTTTTCAATTCTCTTATTGAGAGTTGATGACCACCTTTGAATATATAATTTTTTGAACGCGAGTTACCAATCAGAATGACCCTTTGCTTTAAATTCTCTTGAATAGAATTTAATTTGCTTTCATAGAATTGTCCCATAAGATTGTATCAAACATAATCTTCTAGTAAATTCTAAAGTTGCAAACCTTGAATTTAATCCTTAAGAATTAGACGAGCATTCTAAGGGTATATTATGAGGGTCACTTAACCTCTAAGGTTTCACATAATGTACGTTAAGATCTTATGACTTGTATTAATTCTTGTTATGCTCATTTTTCCACATATGGTAAGAGTCATATGTTACGGTATTAAATCTTATTAATTCGGAGTATATGCTTTTTATAAATATAATATCATACATATATGATCCATACATACTTAATATGTAACATGAGTTCATTTATCTACTTTTAACTTTATCTTTTTGAACTCTCATCTGGCAACTTAAAATAGATAAGTTGACCATATGATCACTCCAAACCAATTTTCTTTTGATTTATCATCTAAGTCGGCATTCATGGTATAAGTTTCTTACTTTAGATCTCAATTATCACTTTGATAACAAACTTAACACCTGCCTCTTCTCCAATCATCACAAAGAATATAGTTGATTGCTTGTGTGAGAAGGCCAATTTTTTATTTGTCCAACATGCTCTTTGATTCATACAAAAAATATGTCATACCAAATAAACATATTTCAAAATTAAGTAATTCTTATTACTTAATAAATAATGTCAAATCACATTTGTATTTATACATGACTGACAGTTGTAGATTACATCATGTTTTAGTGGGTAGTTTGGTGTGTGTTTAGTTGTTAATTTGATTATTTAGTGTGTGTTTATGTTAAATTGTGTTAGTTTGTTAAATATTTGTGTTTTGAGTGTTTTATGGTTTAGAGCATGCTTTTAAGCTTCAATGTTATGTATTTGAGGTGTCTTGATGAATTTGCTAGTGTTTCAGTGTAAGTATTGAAGAACGGAGAAGATTCAGAGAAGGGTCGGACTTAGAACTAGGGCCACGATGGTGTCCAATAAGTCATGATCGTGACAGAATCGGATGCAAGGGGCCTCGATCGTGACATGTTCTTCCACGATCGTGACAGAGAGTCAAACAAGGGGGCCACAATCGTGGCACTATGGGCTATGATTGTGGCCTGCACGATAGAACTTGCGGACGACTTTCCCGATTTGAGTTTTCTAGGGGTTATCGGACCTTTCGAACTTTGAAAAGACCCTAGGGTTACCTTAATTGGAAAGAATATATAAAGGAAAGAGATGTAACCCTAAAAGGGAGCTTCATTTTCTGCCACATTTGGAAAGCTTCAAAGAGAGAGAGAGAGAGAAGAAGAAGAGGAAGAAGAAGCAGGTCTTCTAATGCTACTGACTTCCTGGATAAGTGGGTCTTTCGACATTGCTGCCTTCTTGGATTATTCGATCTAAGTTTTTTCTCCTTTCCATTTTCATTTTTATTCATTCAATGTATAAGATTGAAATGGATTATATGATGATGGATTTTGGATTGTTGATGACGTTCTAACTCTTCCTACGAGATTTACCTTGATTTATTGCTAATATATCGTTTTTGTGTTTTATTGGTTGGATGTTGTGATTTATTACGATATTTGCAGATTTTGGTAATAAACTGAGAGGGTGATAAAAATGATTGGATTGGATTAACGAGAGTTAGGTGATTCAATAGATCACGTGATTAATCTTATTGGGTTTTATGCAGAGAGAAATCCCGTGTGAGTCTTGGTAGTTTAGTAGAGGGCTTAAGATCTAATTAAAATTATGGGTCTTTTGTTAATTGAGAAATTGCAAACTCCATAATTCAATTAGGGTTTATAATTTAGGATTTAACGATTATAACTTGAGAGTAATCGACTCTTTGATAGTCTAAAATCGACATCATAATAAAGCATAAATGGCTAGATTACCACTAATTGTAGGAAAATCTCCTCTCTCATAACTTGGTAATTTGTCTTGAGTGATTTTCATTGTGACTTGTGTGTTGCTCAATTTTCCTTATTTGTGTCTTAATTTCCTAAATTAAAATCCTGCTAATCAAATTACCGTTTTTACTTTTATATGCATTTTTATTTTCATTTTATTAATTTTCTAGCCTTAGATAACCTAGGATTAGATTAGTTCACCCTCTTCGTTGGATCAACCCTTCACTTGCTACAATTCATGGCCCGTGCTTTTGCACTAATTGAAGGTTATAAATTGTAAGACTCGACACCTTTGATCAAGTTTTTAGCGTCGTTACAGAGGAGCGTAGGATTAGTGGCGTGCTAAAGCACTCAATCAGTCAGAAATTGGTATAATTTTTTTTTGAAATCAATAACATACACACATTTTTACGGAAATCCACAATTCAAATCGGCCCACTTTCTTTCATAAACATTTCCAACCAACATAATACAATCAACAAGGTTATCAATAGCCATTTGGGCCCTTTCATAAATACAATACACTTGAGTCATTTCGGAATGCAAATTTATACAAAAAGTTACGAAATATACAATTCAATACAAAATAGAGAAATGTAATGCAGACTCGAACTGATCCCGACCTCTATTCTTCACTTTAATACTGTAGGTATACCCTCATTTGCCTAATGGGATATTCTTCTGAGTCCTGAAAAATATTTACAAATTTTGGGTGAGTTTTGCGAACTCAATGAGTGACCATCATCGATGGCTCACCCAGTCACATAACACATAATTCACACATCTCACTTTATTTCACATTTCATATTATTTCACATTTCACATTATTTCACATTTTATACACTTAATCATTCATATTATGGATATGCAATGCACATAAGACTCACTTTCTATTTGTTACTTTGTTGTGACCGAGTGCCTAAACTGTCCCATATAGGGCTCATTGATAACTGTCCATTATCTACTTGGGGGATACATGGCTCATTAAACGTTAAGCCTGAGGCTCTGAATCACTTTTGAGCTTGAGGCTCATTTTCACTCATTGAGCTTTAAGTTCTAATCGTTGGCTACTCTGGTCACAACTGCCATTATATTTCAAGCATTCATGCAATGGAATGCACCACTCACATTTTCATATCCCATTCAATCACTTTCTCATATCATCGGACCTTTGTCCGGCATTCAATATTAGAGTTGAGAATTCACACTTTCATTCATATGTAATTACACATTCCTAACACATTTAACAATCACATTAAGTACACATATTTCATCCAATTTATATTCAAATAGCACTTCATTATCTAAATCAAACATCATAATCATTGGACCTTCTGTCCAGAAACCAACATAAGCAATCACATCTACATAATCATTCAATAGTCATATAATACAAAATTTCAAATAACAAACAATAAAGGGATACCATCTCGATCTACTCACAGTACTATCCAAATTAGCATTTGCTTCCCAATTCTGGATACGCCTGTATGCAGATGTTTAACCTGCACATCACAATTTATGCAACACACAATTCACACCCGTTACAAAATCTATTTATGCCCAAATAGTTATATAGGTTATGTACAATGCATGTCCAATGACAATCCTGGATATATGTTCTAGAATACATATTATTCTCATTCCCATTTCATAATTCATATGTGTCTAATTGAACTTAGACTTACACTTCATTTGTACATGATCTTTTTAAATTCTCCTTTCAATCTTTATCCTTTGCATGTGTCTAGCTTATTCATAAGCTTACACCTCAAGAATACTTGGTTACTTTATATCATAACTCAATTTCTCGTCATCTCATTTCTAACCTCATATGATCTCATAACATCTAAATTCTCATCCAATAGGAATCCAATTGAAAAATCCCACAATGCAAAATCACAAAAATTGGTTCTAGAATACTTGAACCCAAGCATTTTCTAAACTCCATGAACTAGAATCCTTCCAAAAATCCAAAAGATTCCAAATGATCTTACCTTGATTCTCCACCAAATGAAGAAATCTTTAGCTTAAATGGAAGCTCTTTTCTTCCTCTTTCTTTTTCTCTTCTTGAACAACTTCAAAATCTTTCTTGAAAACTAAGAAGAATTAAACCCTAGCTCAACTCTCTTCTTTTCTCTCAAACCACCAAACTCTCTTTCTCTTTCTTGCTCATTTTCGTTATTCTCTGTTGCTTATCCTTCCATTCATGTTTTTCTTCTTCATTTATAAGCAAGAAAACACAACACTTCTTCTTCCAATTATGCCCTTAATGATTAAGAATTGTCCCATTTGCCCTTCCATTTATGCCTTATGTCTTTTATACTTAAGTGTCTTACCAGCAGTACCCTTGGACATTCTAACATAACACTTTCTTCTAAAAAAATGCCTCCCATTGTCATAAGTTTCTAATGCCACCAAAATCATTCAATTTGATTCAGTGATTCAAAAGATATACTTCAAACTTTTTTGGACTGCTCTTGTCCAAAACAACATACTATGCACAACTTCCATCTGGAATTTAAACATCTTAGAGAATGAATTAGATTCCAATTTCTTCATACCATTTATAGCTCCATGTCTCTAGTTTACTACAAATCAGAAATCATCTCATTTGGAGCTCTACCAGTCCAGAAATCATCAAAATACTAAAGTAAGTTCAGTGGAATAACATCAGTTCATATTATTTAAGAGTACACACATTGTACCCATCCTACGTTTTCCACTTAATATTTCTCGCTTCATTTTAGATGGATATGATTTTTGGTTGAGATGTAGAGTAATGTATTACGAGTCCAATGGTTCAAGAATCAAGTCATTTGGGTGTCTAGAGAAGAAGTTATGGCCGAAAGATTCCAATCTGGTTTTATCTTCAATCATATTGAACCTATCATGGGACAATTGGCATAAATTTCTCTATAGATATTGGATCAAGGTCATTCTTAAAGTGTTTGAAATAAAACTTCAAGATTTATAACTTTGATGAAGATCTTGAAGACAAATTCTATCATCTAGAGAATCAAAATTAGGAACAGAAGATATAAGATGAATAGTGACCCAGAAGAAGTTTATGAACAGTGCACAGAAGATGTTTTACAATTAGCATAACTTTCTCTACAGATATCGGATTTAGGTTTTCTTTGAATGGTTCGAAAGAGGACTTCAAGATATACAACTTTAGTGAAGACCTAAAAGACAAATTCTATCTTTTGAAGGGTCAAAAATAGGAACAAAAGATATAAGATGAACAGTGTCCCAAAAGAAGTTTATGAACAGTGCACAGAAGATGTTTTACAATTGCCATAACTTTCTCTAAAGATATCAGATCAAGGTGTTCTTCAGATGGTTAGAAAGAGGACTTCAAGAACTATAACTTTCATGAAGACCTAGAAGACAGATTCTATCTTCTTAAGGATCAAAAATGGAACAGAAGATAGGTACAGACGAAAAGCAGACTAATGGAAAAAGACAGAAGAAGTGGGAAATTTGCCATAACTTTCCCTTAAAATATCATATTAGGGTGTTATTTGGATGGTTCAAAAGAAGACTTTAAGATATACAAATTTTGTGAAGACCTAAAAGACAGATTCTATCATCTGAAGGGTCAAAAATGGAATAGAAAATAGGTCAGGCCAAAAAGCAGAAGAAGCAAAACATAGAAGAAGATGACGTCATCACAGAAGAAGCAAAAAGGCAGAAGGAGCAAAACACAGAAGAAGATGACATCATCATAGAAGAAGCAAAAAGGTAGAAGAAGTAAAAAATAGAAGAAGATGACGTCATCACAGACCATGTGGCGTCATCACAGAAGAAGCAAAAAGGCAGAAGATACAACTTCACTCTTGAACATCTTCCCTTATAAGGACCATAACTTTCAGCCCAGATGTCCAAAATTCTCATGGTATATACCGTTTGAAAGATAACATAAAGACCTACAACTCTCAAGAAGGCACCTTTGCCAAAATCGATCTAGATCAATCCCAAATTGTCCCCCATAAAGTCCAAAGATGAATTTTACAATCATCCATCAATGTACTGCATCCAGTTCTCAACTTCATGAAATTTTGAGACTCTTAGAGACATAGTAAGAAATGTAGCCATATGTTGCTAGTTTAATCCAAAAAAAGAATCATCTCATTTGGATAACTAGAAAAAAAGTTATGGCTAACAGACCAAACACACTCAGTGAACATTTTTCATATCACTACCAATTTTGTTTCCAAATCTTTCCTTATCACAACTCATACCAAGATCACTCTTTCTACTCCCTCTACTTC
>JAOQMQ010000004.1:13903737-13919940 GCA_027563845.1 Erythroxylum subrotundum
GAATTAACTCTTAATTCGAGCAAATCATAAAGGGTTTCATGATGCCAATTTACTGGAATGTAAATGGATTAACACTCAAACTCTTCGATCGTTAATTATCCTACTTACGAACCTTTCCATAGTCAATTACCGTGCAATTTATCCCTTTACCATCCTATACCCCACTTGGTTCGATGTATGGGGTATGTGTTAACTCCCACTAGACTAACTATGTCAGATCTAGTCCAAGTGATGTTAGTTCTTATCCTGAGGATCTCATTACTCTATATGTCATTGAAGACTCTCTTTATGACATATAATTGCTCTGGCCAGAGACTCTCCAATAATGACCCCGACAAGAGGCTATGGGTATCATCTCCTTCTATCAGGAGTGGTGAATACTTTATTGGCTACCCAATTACCTTCGAATACCAATAGTTGTACCCAATCAGCACCCTATGAGCGATCTCATCTTGAGGCAACAAGGAATGGTCTCAAAGCACAGGATTAGTATCCAAGATATCTTTGAGTATCTCAAGTCTAAGGATATTGGCACCATTGCTATGATGAGATTAATCACTAACATTTGATAGACCATCCATATGATAATCTCATAACGGGTCATCTGATGTATTTACTACTCTTAGTAAGCATCCACATGTTAACTCTAAAAATTTCATGCTTACGGTTTATGAGATCCACTACTTGATCAAATCAAGGAGTATAACATGTGCTAGTCTATCTAGATTAACAATTTCCTATATCATTAATCCTAAGACTAGGGATCATTTAGATACTAACATAATTGCTCATGATAGGAATCTCATTATCATAATCTCATCATGATTTTCTTCATGCTATGTTTTGTATCATGGACTTCATTAATCTTATTTAAGATAGACATCAATTCATAAATAAATGAACCTCAAATTAATAAAAATTGTCTTTCACTTCATTAATTAAAATAAATTTTGTACAAAGTGCTAAAGGTGATTGCCTTTAGAGCACTACTCTTAACATTTTTCATAAACTAGAAGGTTAAATTTTATGTCAATCTTTTTTTACTTACTCATTGTTATGAAAAATTAGGACTCTAATTTCTTTGAAATTTTCATAAAATAGAAAAGGAAAAGGGGGGTAGATACTTAATTTTTCACACCTTTTATCTAGTGTTGTCCAAATTCTTTAAGTTTTATTTTTTTTCTTTAGAGTTTTATTGTCATATAATATCATTACAATCATGCATTGAATTTTACTTGATTAATTTTGTATAGTCGCATTATATCAAATATAATTCAAATCTTGATTATGGTGCATTCATCTAGCTTTAATTATGTTTGACCATCTCTAATTTATTTTAATTTGTAATTAGTCTTAATTTTATCATAACACATTTGTATTAAATTTCATAATTTCAACTTTTATTACATCCAATTTGTGTCTCTCATTCTGTTACTACTTCTTTTAGTTAGCTTTAATTAGTTATAATTAAATGATAATGAGATAATCGATTCTAATTTTAATTAATTATTTTTAACTATGACTAATTGAATTTAATTGGTATTTTATATTAATATTTGTTTCTTTTTTATCAAATAGTGTATTATTATTAATTTTAGGTTAAAAAGAAAGAAAAATAAAAATATAACAAACAAGAGAGGGATGATCATGCACCTATAAGGAAGGAAATAAATAAAAGGAAAAACATAAAAAAAACAAGAAAAAACATAGGGATAAAGTGGCAATATGTTATAACGTGAGATAAAAAGAACTGAGAGAGAGCATAAGAAAAGGGAGCAAAATAAAATATAAAAAAAAAGATGAGCTAAAGATTGGAGGACAAAAGAGCATGAGGTAACAAATTGAAATAATTATGAAAGGAGAGTAGATAATAAAGGGAGAAAGACAACCAGGAAGGGATAGAAAAAACAAAACAATTAGAAAAAGGAAACAGAAGAGCATGAAACAAGGGTGAAGAAAAAAACATATAAATATAGCGAAGTAACTTGGAAATTTCAGGAGGGAGAAAATTAAAAAATATATGGAAAATAGAGAGGACGCAATAGAGATGAGGGAAAATATTTAATAAAATAAATAAATAGAAGAGGGAGAGAGTCATACAAACCAACAAAAAATTGGGGAAAAAAAGAAAGAAAGATCCAACTAAGAGCAATGAAACAATAAAAGAAAAGGTCTGGCACAAAAAAAGACTAAGAAAATTGTAAGCTGAGAAAAATACAAAAAGGAATGACTATGATAAAGGAAGTAGGAGACAAGAATAACATGAGTTGAGAGATAAATACACAATAAGCATGAAAGAGGGCTAGTAATATAACACAAAGAAGGCACCAAAAAATAATTAAAGAAAACAACTGAAAGGGAATCTCTCTGCAGTAACCATTAAAAAACAATAAATTCCATGTGGATAATAAACAAAGAAATTTGTTTATGTATGAGAAAGAAACATTAAGATTTTGAGTTAAGATTAGATTCATAAGTCATTACCTTAAGATTTTAAGTAAAAATATGAGTCCTCTTATATATAAACCGCTTATCGTTTTTTAAAAATTACAAAATTTCATAATAACATGTATGAAAAATCTTATCACTGAAAAATGAATGGTCTTTAAATAGGGGGAGACACTTATCTTTGAATAAGAGCATGGCATTGTATTTCCAATTTCACAAGTTCTTCGTATTTCTAATCTTATAAGTTTTTCATTTAGGAATAATTGGATCTAGAAGTTGAGTTTGACATAGTAGGTGCAGTTCGAGACTTTGGTGGACTGAAAATACTTATGGCCATGATCCAATAATTATTTAATGATCCAACTAAGAACAATTGGTTGTAATTTAAACCTTCTTATGCACTACTATAAGATAAAAGAAAATATACAAATATTATTAAGACTAGGAGTTTTAAGTATTGTTCTTGAAATAAGGTACACCTTATTATTAGATGTAATGGATCCAGTAGAAGGAATTCTTCTCATTGTGAAGGCATTCTTCTTATTGTGGAAAGTCTAACACCTGAGTCAAATAAGAATGACAATAGTAACATTATTTAGAGTGCTCTCACTTTACTTGTGAATAATTTAGTACTAGTGAACGAGCTAACAATTTGTTCATATGTTCTAAGAAATATTATGCCACCTATTAGTTCTTAAAAAAACCAACAAGTAGTAAAGAAACACTATGATGGTTGCAATAATATTACTATATCTGATTTATGGTAAACCTACTATGGAAGTTATCATTCAACAATTTAATACAATCCTATAAAACTAGAGTGAGTTTGATTGGTTACAGAAGTAGCAAGAAGATAACTCTAAAAAAATTATTAAGAAATAGCTAAACAAAGGTTTATAGTGGAAATTTTTGTTCAAGTATTAGAGTCACTAAATATAAGTTTCCTATAAAGAGTAAGATAGGTATCACAGATGTTGTTGTCAAACATCTTAAGGAGTTTTGCAATTATAGGGAAGCCTAGATTCAAATCTAGTTTAAAATGGGCATTGGCTCCAAAATTACCACATATTCCGTATATATTATTTTTATTTATGGGATTACCTTTGTTTAGCTATTAAGAAATAGCTAAACAAAGGTTTATAGTGGAAATTTTTGTTCAAGTATTAGAGTCACTAAATATAAGTTTCCTATAAAGAGTAAGATAGGTATCACAGATGTTGTTGTCAAACATCTTAAGGAGTTTTGCAATTATAGGGAAGCCTAGATTCAAATCTAGTTTAAAATGGGCATTGGCTCCAAAATTACCACATATTCCGCATATATTATTTTTATTTATGGGATTATTAATGAGTGTACTTGTCAAACTAAAGGCCTATTGAAAAAGGATGGAGATTACCACTATTTCATGCGAAGGAGTTTTTTTGTAGAAACTGAGACTGGAAAAGTGATGGGTTCTAAGAGGCCTTAAGGGAGAAGATGAACTAGGTCTAAGTGAGCCCATATATAATTGAAGATGTCATATCTTAATCCAAAATCTTAAAGCAATGACCGATGAACCAGTTTAGTGTAAATAACTAATTTCATCCTTATCTCCCTTTTCGATGTGGTATAACTTTACTTGTGAATTTTTAATATATATACCTCACAAGTAAATGCATCCATATAGAGTTAACTCCCACTAATCCATAGCTAATTTGAAGCCATTTGATTTATTCCATTAATCATCATTTATTTGACCCAAATTCGTAAATCCATATTTATCAACATTCATCAAACTTACTTTGATACCAATGACTGTTTTTAATAGGGATTAGGGAAATGTTGCACTAGGTCCAAATGAGGCCATATAGAACTAGGGACATCATATCACAACCCAAAACTTTAAGATAATAGGTTACGAGCCCTATATTTGTATATAACTCACTTCATTCTTATTTCCCTTTTTTGATGTAAGACAATTCCAATTATGAATTTTCAATATCTCGCTTTATAAATGAATCCATCCACATCAGATTAGCTCCTCCAACCCATAGCTAATATGAAGCCACTTAAGTCACTATATGAATAAGCATTCATCTAACCCAAAATCATGAATCTTTATTCATCAAACTTTGCCAATCTACCTATGATTCTAATGATTAGTTCTAAAAGGATTAGTGAGAAGTTAAACAAGGTCCAACTGAGCCTATATATAACCATCAACATCATATTTTAGCTCAAGATCTTAAGGCAATAAATTATGAGCCCTATAGTTGTATATAACTCACTTCATCCTCATATCCGTTTTAGATATGGGAAAACTCCCCTTTTGAATTTCAAAAAAGGGGGGAAAAAAACTTGTTGGATACATTATCCAATAAGGAATGTAAATAAAATGGATTCTTGGTGGAGAAAGAAAAACATATAGTCGAGAGAAGTGAGAAAGTCAAGAGTGTGAAGACACAAAAGGATAAAAAAAGGATAGAGGTAAAAAAATGCAAAGAGAGGTGCATGATTATAGGAAAATAAAAAATGTAGAAAAAAGAAATGTAGGAGAGAGAATAGAGAGGCATGGGAGAGTTCTTAAAAGCAAGGTGCAGCTTTAAAACCATTTAGTAGAGGAAATGGTAACTATTGTAGGATCCAACACTTGTTTTTCTCTCAACGGTTGCCTAAGATCTATAGGAGATGTTACAAATATAGAGCCAATTATGAACATAAGCAATATAAAGGAAACTAAGAGAAAGTTTATTTGAACTATATGAAAGATGAAATGCAATATATATACCAGGTGCAGTCATAGTGTTTGTCGAGTTGCTTCTCTTCCTATTTATGCAATAGAGGCTAGGTACTGAATGGAGTTTTAAGGAAAATATGAATGTAAAAATGTTGAGTTATGGGCATTTTAAGCAATGTGCTCATAATTCATTAATGTTATAACCTTTTCTTCCTTAGAAGATCCTTTGACATTTGTCCTAGATGACTTATTTATTGCCATACCATGACGTTGTCAATGGAAAAAGAGTGCAAGTCGAAGATTAACAAAAATGGAGATGATCTTATTGCCAATTTAGATATTCTAGATAGCAATGCTAGTAAAGTTAGTCATCAGGAGTTAAATGAAATAATATTTTTTATTATAGATCAAATAACATGCTTTATCTAAAAATGGTGATATCAAGCCAAAAAAAATAGGATAGGGATGCTTAAGAATTCTTATTTAATAAACAAATTGACTATAAGGAAGTTAATGTTAGGTTTCACTCATGCATCTCATACATAATATATATTAAATACACGTAGCGGAAATAGAACAGAACCTCAAAAACTAGATCTACTCATGCATATAGATATAGAAAAAACAAAAACATGAAATGTAAGATGTTTACATACCTTTCTGACGATATCCTTTGTTCTTTAATCTTCTCTGCGTTGGGTTGTCACAAACCATAACAATCATCGCAGACCGTCTCTAACGAAAGTCCACATGAAGATAGAAGGATGAAACCTCACTAGGAGATGGCTAGAATTCTTTCTTTGTGCTAACAAAGACAAGAACTCTTGAGAGAGTTAGAGAGAAAAAGTGTGTGTGTGAGAAAAAGAACCTTTCTTTTTCTTTTCTTGTGTCTTATATAAGATGCCCGAAAATCATCTCAATTTTCTGCACCATTTGGCCTTCCATAACCTCCATCACTAATTGAAAGTTATGGGAAGTTAATGGTCATGAATAGCATGTATTAATGGAAGTTATGGGAAGTTAATGACCGCTAATAACATGCATTAATGGAAGTTATGGGAAGTTAATGACCATGAATAGCATGCATTAATGGCAGCCAATAACACTTGTTTCTAATCCATTCCATGCAACATTTTCTACCACGATCGCATCATTATACAATCTTGAAACACACTTTCATATCTTGAATCACCATTCAAGACCATTTTACTCATCCTTCAGATCTCCTATGTGTGTGACCCATTAGGTTCCCGATTATGTTGGCCACTTGAATTAATTCTTAATTCAAATAAGTCAAAAGTAACATTTAGCAACACGTTATGACCCCTAATTGATTGGAAAGTCAGTTATTTAAGTACGAACCCTTCCATATATAATGTTACCATACAATTCGTCCTTTCACCATCTATACCCCACTTAGTTCAAAGTCTGGTCAAAGTGTCAACTCCCACTAGATTGACTACGTCACATCTAGTCCAAGTGCTATTAGATCTTGTCTTGAAGATCTCATTACTCTATGTGTCATTGAAGACTCTCTTCATAACACATATCTGCTCTGGCCAGAGACTCCCAAGTAATGACCCCGACAAGAGGTCGTGGGTAACATCTCCTTCTATTAGGAGTGGTGAATCCTTTATTAGCTACTCAATTACCTCTGAATGCCTCAAATTGTACCCAATCACCACCCTATGAGTAACCCCTAAAAGGCGCCGATGAATGGAGTCAAAGCACAGGATCAGTATCTGAGATATCCTTGAGCACCTCAGGTCAAAGGATATTTGCACCATTGCTATGATGAGACTATCATTGACATTGGAATAGAATATCCATATGATTGTCTCATAGTAGGTCAATCCAATGTACTTACTACCCTTAGTAAGCATCCACATGTTAACTCTAAACAACTCATGTCTACAGCTTATGAGATCTACTGTTTAATCTAATCAAGAAGTATAACATGCACTAGTCTATCCAGATTAATGATATCCAATCTCATTAATCCTATGACTAGGGAAAGTTTAGATACTAACATAATTACACATGATAGGAATCTCATTATCATGATCTCATCATGATTTCCTCCAGGCTCTATTTTGTATCAAGAAATTCATTAAATCAATTTAAGATCAACATCAAATCCATCAACGTATGAACATCGAAATAATGAAAAATGCCTTTATTAATCATAAAATGATTTGTATAATAAGTGCTAAAGGTGATTGCTTTTAGAGCACTTCTCTAACAATTGATTGATCAAGAAAAAGTTAGTATAAATGATGTAACATCAAAGGTTAGGATCTCACCTGAAAGACTAATTTTAACTTTTGTTAGAGATATTTTAGCTCCTGATTTGCAAAGAAAAATAATGAAGTTGTAATAGCATGTTTTCCATACTAAGGGTTAGAACCTTAGAATATCGCACATGGTCATATCATTGAGAATTCATGAATTGCATTTCATTTACATGCATATCATTAGCATACGTACATGAATTATGAATTAGTACACATTGCAAAGATAGTATATGCACTAAATTGACTTATTCCAGGGTATGAAAGATTTTAAATAATTATGATGTGATTTCTTAAATTATGGATTGATTATGTTTTAAATTTTGTTTTGATAGATTATAGTTAGTAATTTGGAATTTATTGTTATAATTGGGTGATTAATGAAGTGATATGTGCATCTAGTATAGGGAAAATGTTGAATAGTAAGACAAATTGATGCATGAGAATTTAGGTTGAATAGGCCTATTAAATAGTGACACGTAGATTGTAATAGAGTTGGCTTGATTAAAAGAGTGACAAATGGAGGTTTAATTGGGTGACAACTGGCTTAGTGATTATGAGACAAATGGACTAATTATGGAGTGACAAATGGAAGTTAAAGTAGAAGACATATGGTTAGGTCTTAGCATGACACTTGACATGACATGTGTCCACCTTCTCCTCCACACACGTACACCCACGATTTTCACACATCAAAGACCATCTTCTTTTGTTCTTTCTATATGCTATCTTCCTCTCTACCCTTCTCACTACAGATTCACACACCTATAACACTCACATCTTGTGTTTTTGCTAAAAAAATTGTATACCTTGTTACCCCAAAATTCTGCTAGTTTCATCTTGTTGTTGAGCCCTTTGTTGTGCTTTCATCTTGTTCTTGGAGTGTGCTTTATCCTTGTATGTTTGGAAGGCTAGGATGGCTTGTTGATTGAGGTGGAGTTTAGGGCTAAACAAGTAAGTGATTTTTTATCTTTATGATATGTTATAATAAAAATATTTATGGTGATTAAATTGAGATGGAATACATGTATGCTTGATGATGGGTTACGCTGGAATTTGATGGATGATTATGCTTTGTTCTTGATGTATAAAAATCGTGGGTTATAGATTGATATATGGATGAATTAAGTTGAGATTTGGAACATTGATGATGATGTAGCATGCAGAAAAATGGGTGTTATTGAGGTGTTGCTGAAATTGACAAGTTAGGTTATATGTATGATAGTGAATAATGATTCCTATTTTTGTTTTGATGCATGAAAATGGTAGGTTTTAGGCTATTATATGAATGATTCTAGGTTGGAATGTGAAGGGTAGATGATGGTGAATTTATGCTAAAAGATGGGTGTTATGGAAGTGTTTTTTAATTTGACAAAGTTAGGGTTTCATGTATGATGATATAGAATGATTGATGAAGAACTAAATGAGTAGGTTTTTGATGAGACTTAAGTAGTTAATATGGTAGTTGAATTAGCATGAATTAAGGTTGCACAAAGAGTGTGAAATTTGGAAAATTGGAAGTGTTTGACATGTTTTAGAGTTAAATGATTTGAGTGGAATTGGTGGGAAAATACTGCAGGGCACGATCGTGGCCTGGTCATTTTTGGTTCTATCATGATAGTGGACCTTATCCCATGATCGTGTCCTGATTGTTAGAGTTCTATCACGATCGTGGCATGTGCCTCACGATCGTGGGCAGTGCTCTCTAATTATAGGTTCAGTTTTGAGTAATTGTTGACTTAATTGAGGACACGTCACTCTAATTTGGTGTATTTGGTGTTGATTAAGGCTATGAATGAACCTAGATTGTTGCTTATATAGTTGATAAAGAGCTTGATAGATTATGGACGTATGAATATTGAAGTACATGAAGGAAGTATAAATGAGAATTTGGATGAGTGAATGGTTGATAAATTAGGAATGAATCAATACCTTTGTATGAGGATACATACCTAAGATAATCAATTCATGCACTAAACATGATACATATAAACAAGTGTATGATTGAATGATCATATGATTGATCATTTTAGTAATATGTGAATTATGTGTGTATTACATGATAATAGAAGCACAAATTGACCGACCACATCCAAACATTGCCAAGTCGTCAAGGCAATAACTACTGGAGCATCCTTTATGTCAACCTAGATGTCCTCTCACCATAATTTAGTTGTTTTGTTTAAAATTTAGTTATTGGATTGCTATTCATGTGATTGTAATAATTCTAAACTTTGATCGTCCAAGGAGATTGATATTTAGGAATGTATTGGAAGTGTTTTGTAAATGTATACGAATATGGAAATATGTGTTCTCAACTGAATATTGAATGCCAGATTTAGATCCAAAGATATGATATATGACTTGAGTATATCGGGTGTGAAATACTGAATGCATCATATGTGAATTGTTGTTGCATCTCATTACATTGAAATGCATGGACAAATAAAGAAGTTGTGACCGAAGTGACCCAAGTGAAAAAGAGCTTAAAGCTCATAAATGTGCACAAAGAGTCACAGGCTCAGTTATCAATGAGCTCAGCATCCACAATAGGTACGAGATAGTATATGAAATGAGTATGGTATCCATAGCAGATACGGGATAGTTAAATAAGTGCTCGGTCATAATAAAGTAAAAATGAAGTGGAGTCATATGTGCATTTGCATATACATCCTTATTTATTGAATGATTAAATGGATATGCCATATTAACTGGTTGAATTAACATGCCCATTGAACTGAGATGAAATATTAAATGGTTTGAATCAATAAAGTATGTGATGTGATGTGAATTATTCATTTTGTATAACATATTTGGTAGATTGGACTATATATGTGTTATTGTGTGCTAATATGAGTGAGCACATCGATGATGGTTTACTCACTGAGTTTGCAAACTCACCAAAATTGCAATGTTGTTTTTCAGGTTCAAAGGAGTTCTAACTCCTAAGCAGATCAAGTTGAAGTCTAGTACTTATGTTTTAGAGCAAGAATGGCTCAAAGATCAGTTAGCTAACACTAAACAGTCTAGCTAGGATATTTTGGTTTAACATCCCACTTCATGTAGAACATCTTGTAAAGTGTAGCAAACTCTTAGATGTTGTTGGTAGTATATATATGTGGATTATGCAATGTAATGCTATAATTTATGTTCATGTTTATAAATGAAATGGGAAGTTTTGATCTTCTTAAATGCTTGTGATATATATGATGCCTTAATAAGTGAATGTGATTGCTCTAACATGTCATTCCCATAGGGTATATTCTTGGGTAATCTATGGATGTTTGGGCATATGCACTATGGTAGTGGTGTGTTACAGAAGTGGTTAAAAATCATGCTTTTATAAAGTTTGATAATCTATATGTCATTGCTATGAAGTTGATCTCCCCACAAAGAAAGAACAAAAGCAATTTTAATATTTTAAAGAGACATAAGGTAATTAAGTTTAATTGAAAATGAAGGGTTGATTCATGAAACATTCAATATCAAAACATAGGATAAGTGATCATAAAAGTGAGATGAAAGGAATTCACATAGCACGAGGTTTTTGCATTCACCTCGAGTATTACTATTAGTGAAGATAAGTCTCTCTTTTATCCCTTTACTTTTGAATTTAAAATTCAATTTCATTTATGTATATCTTCTTTTTCATTTCTTTAATTTATATTTTTTGTTTATAGTGAAACTAAATAAAGTTGATTTTAAAAAATAGGAATTCAAACATTATTGAATCAAACAAAAAGATCCTTGAAGAAAAAACATTTTGAAATGTTCATTAAGCTTTAAACATGTTACATTAGCTCTCTTATTCCTATCATGACATGAATTGATATGTTGTTTATAATTATCTATTTAATCCTTTTCTCTTGGAATTTAGTTAATTAACATATCTTTTTAGAGATACTTAATAAGAAATTTTCATATAAATCTTAGCTCATGAAAGCTACAACTGAAGTGATATTTTTAAAAATTAAATTAGTAGTGGTTCGATTCAAAAGAATCATATCTAAGGCCAAAATTTAAAATTAATATAAAAAAAGTTTTGTTCTTTCTTTTCTTCCTTTGTATTAATTGATTTGTAAATTACGTAATGCATGACTTAAATAAGGGAAAGGGCAGGAGTGAGAGATCACAACTTAAAGAATGAAATGATCTTAGTAAAGGAGGGTATATGAAAAAAAAAGAAAAACCTAATTTCCCAAACTTAAATCAATCTAAAATAGAATTTCTTTCTTACTTTTTCCTATTTTATTTTGCTTGATTTGTAAATTATATAATGAAGGGAGAAGTGAGTTCAGAGAATAAAATGGTCTTAGTAAAGGAGGTTATAAGAATAAAATGAAAAACCTAATTTATTTAGAAGAAATCATATCCAAGCTTAAACTTGATTTCAATTGACCCAGGTTAAATAATCAACCAAAGCCTTATGTATTGAGTCTATAAAATCTAGGCTTTCCTAATTTATAAATCAAATTTTAAAATTTCTTTAAGCCCTATGACCTAGTTTAGTCATTTGTATCTTATTTTTCAAGAGTTAAGGCCCATTCTAGGCATTTTTATCTTTTTTAAGCCCTAAAACCCATTATAACCATTATATATTTTTAAGGTCCTAAGGCCCATTCTCTACATTTATATTCATTTCAAGATCTAAGACAAATTTTTAGGTATTTTATCTTCATGTTAAACCTTAAGACTCATTTTTATCCACATTTTAAAGCCTTAAGAGTCATTCTAAGAACTTTATCTTCATTTTAGAAATCCTAAAAACTTATTTTTAAGCATTTTATATTCATTTTAAAGTCATAACACTCATTATAGACATTTTATCTTCATTTTAAAGCCTAAGAGTCATTCTAAGTATTTTATCTTCAATTTAAACCTTTAAGACACATTATAGAAATTTATCTTCATTTTAAAGTCATAAGACTCATTCTAGGCATTTTGTCTTCATTTCAACTCCTAAAGCACATTCTAAATCTTTTATAAATTAAAATTCCTAATAATCACTCTAGTTATTTTATTGTCATTTTAACTTAAGACTCATTCTTGGCATTGTATCTCTATTTTAAGACTTAAGACTTGACTTTAGGCATTTCATCTTAATTCCAAACCCTAAGACCTAGCTTTAGAAATTTAATTTTAATTTCAAGTCCTAACTTATCTCTAGACATTTTATATGTTATGAAACCTTACAACCTACATTTAGGCACTATCTTATTCAAACCTTTAAACATATTATAGGAATTCCATCAGTATTTTTAAGCCAAAGGTAAATTTATAAACTTATAGGCGTTTAAGTATATATTTTCTTCTTCAACATGTTTCCTAAATACATAACCAAAATCATCACTATATTTTTAAAATCATTAATGACCTAGGTAATAGTTTAGATGGGAAAGATGGAGTGCCAAACATCTCTCCAATTCTATAATTAAAACTTAAACTTTTATTCTCAATTTAAGACTCATAATTATTTTTTCCTTTAGATTTTTCTCTATCATTTTTTAACAAGGTAGAGTGGCAATTTCATTTTTTTTATCACAAAATATGTCATAGCCAATCATAATTTCATTTAAGGCATATAAAAACATTTGTAATAATCTTCTAACCTTAACAAATGAAGTATCACTTCATTGTTGTAGACATTTGAAGTTTAAGTGATAGAGCTTCAAAAAACTTGAATGACAGTTGAGAGTAACTTAAAGCTCATGATAAGATGATATATGATCGGTGATATTTAGATGTATGATGATAATGAATGAAAGTATAGTTTAATAGGAAGACACTTTAGTGAGAGAGCTCTAAGTTTTCAATGACAAACAGAGAACCAATGTACTTAACATCTTCTTGTGAGATATAGATTTAGTCAAGGTCTTGATCAAAATTATGTAAATGGTTGGTGATATAAAATTATGGTGGATAACAAAACCTTTAATGATTTGAATGCAAATAGATCTCTTATTAATATTAGGGAAAAATTAAATAAGAGCTAATAAACTAGTTCCTTACTAGCTAATTAATGGATAAGAAAACCTCTAATAAGGTCAATGCAAATAGATCTCTTATTAATACTGGGATGAAATTAAATAAGGAGCTAATAGACTAGTTCCTATCTAACAATACTTGTTAGCTAGCAAGGTAGGCCTAAAATGCCTAATATAAGATAACTCACTAAGGGAATATAGGAGGCATTTAACATCTTTGATGTTAGACATACATAACTATACGATGAGGATAATTTGTTTAACTTCATTTCTTGCTTAAAAGGTTAGGCACAAATGAAATTATGTAGGCTAAATATGAAAAGACCTCCTTAGTGCTATAATTATTGAATATGCCTAATAAAGTGAAAAGGGCCACTACTAGTTGGAGGTAACAATGATGATAAAAAGAATGGCGGTACTCTTGGTTGTATGAAGAAAGGAAATAGGAAGGTGTCAGAGTTTCCAATCCTAAGAAGTAACTAAAAGATGTCGTTAGCTTCATTAGTAAGGGGTTGTACTATGCTTACGAATGCTTAAAATGAAAAGTGAGGGATAAGCAAGTTAATATCATGGTGAAAAAAAGATCAAAACAAAGAGGGAGAGGTTTAATTGGATGATACCGAATTTAATTGTTTTTACTAGGCACAATGACAATTAAGAAGGGGTGTCTAAGCAAGATCAGGGTGTCCAACAAAAAGGGTAAATGATACAAGGTAGATTTCTCTATACAAATGAAGACTTACTCATATATTTAGAAGTTAGTTAATGAGTCTATATTTGTGCATGTTTTATAGGTTAAATTAGTTATAAAATTTATAACATGTTTATATGAGTTATATAATGTTTTTCTATATTTAGTTCATTTCTTATAGGTGATAAAATTGAAGGGGAAATCTAATATTTGAGTGTAATTTTCTCCATAGTTGTATGATCGAGGAGATGTTGGAGTTATTTAAAAGCTAACAAGATGGAAAATAATTTTGTAAAAGGCGTCAAAGACTAAATCGAGCTCAAAGATGTTGAAAATTAGAGATTTTAGTGGAAAATGCTAGATAGATGTCAAACCAGGCAAGGAAGCATCACTAGTTATACACAAATTTGAAACAACTAAGAATTTGAGACAAGTAAAGTTCCATAATAAAACTAGTGCTGGTGTGGAAGTTGGTCCAACACCAATTCTCATAACATGCAATCCAAGGATGTAGTAACACAATTTTAAGTACTTTAAGACTTTATTGTATATACCCTCTTTATAAATGCTTACTTTGGAGGCACGTGCCAACTTCCTTTGTCATTAATTTGTTAATTCTAGATTTTCTTAACATCAAGGAGGGATTTAGAGCAAGATTATAGGAGAATCATGCTAATTTTTCTAGTTCTTTTTTCTCTTAATTTTTATTTTAATATTTTAATATTAAATTTTTTTAGATGTTTTATAGTTAAATATTTTGTTAGGGTTACGAATATATTTTATGATGGATATTTCAATTATTAATGTATGAATTATTATCTAATCAGAATAGGAACACAATCCATTCTCTTCTGATAGGAACTGGCCAAAGAATCACTGACATAGGGGACATCCAAGCCTCTTTTCTGGATTTCTTCCAAAGCGCCCTTGGTAAAAAGAAGACCCTAGCCTCGGCCGAGGAGTATGTAACTCCTCTCTTTCCCCAACCCATCCCAGAGGACCTTAGAAACAACCTTGTAGCTGAAGTTACCTCCCAGGAGATTCGAGAAGCTTTCTCTTCTTTCAACCCAAACAAGGCCCCTGGCCCGGATGGCTTCAATGGTTTCTTTTTTAAACATACTTGGTCTATAGTTGGAAATGAGAATACTAGGGCAGTTCAGGATTTTTTCCAACATGGCAAGCTCCTCAAAGAGCTTAATTCAACATTCATTTCTCTCATCCCTAAGAGGATCCACCCTTCAACTGTGTTGGACTATAGACCTATTTCTTGCTGTAACATGATCTATAAGGTGATCACCAAAATCATTTCAAATAGGCTTAGACAGATTTTACCCCTTGTCATCAGTCCTAACCAAAGTGCTTTCGTTAAAAATCACCGTATCGGGGACAACATCCTCTTAGCCTAAGAGATCTTCAAGAACTATCACCTCTCAAATAGCCATAAGCTATGTGCTTTTAAAATTGACCTGGAAAAAGCCTATGATTCTATTCAGTGGAATTTCCTCCTCAAGGTGCTTCAAGTAGTAGGTCTCCCTCCCATGTTCATTAAATGGATCGAAGAATGTCTAACCTCCCCATCCTACTCTATCCTCATTAATGGGTCTCCAATAAAAAATTTTCTTGGTAAATCAGGCTTAAGACAAGGTGATCCTCTCTCTCCTTACCTTTTTATCCTTTGTATGGAGGTCCTCTCTAGGAGTCTACATGCCTCGATAGAAGGTACCCCTAATTTTAAATTCCACTGGAGATGTCAAGCTCTTAAGCTTTCCCACCTCTTGTTTGCTGATGACTTATTAATGTTCTATCATGCTGATCTAGCCTCGGTGAATACCTTGTTAACCTGTTTGAATACATTCTCTAAATTCTCAAGTCTGGAAATGAATTTACATAAGAGTCAATTCTTCCTTTCTCTTGATATGAGTCATTGGTCTGATCAATTGGAAGGTATTTCGGGTCTATGAAATATCTAGGATTGCCTATCTTAACTAGTAGATTAACTAGGAGAGACTGTATCCCCTTGTTAGACAAAATGGATTCCAGAATTAACAAATGGACTCATAAGGCTTTATCCTA
>JAOQMQ010000004.1:13928793-13942975 GCA_027563845.1 Erythroxylum subrotundum
ACAATTTCACTCTCCAAATCCCTTTCCAAAACCAATAACCCAAAATTCTCAAAACAATCACATTTATTAACAATTATACCCGAAATGTCAATGAATGCATGTACAATTATTGTTATCTGCAAAGATCCACTGTTCATGTGCATGTGCACCTTATGAAATGCATGAGCATGAGATGTGTTGTCCCAATTTCTTTGATTAATCTCACATGTACCAAATTTTTAGGGTTCTAACCCTTTGGATGGAATCGGGATGTTACACGGATAAGTTCTTCAACTTTTTGTCCAAATTACGACCATAGACACAAATAGAGTTGTGGAAGCAGAATATGAAGGACATGGTTGGTACAATCGCAACCGTTGATGCCTTGGTGGATTTTCGTGTGACGAAGGAAACTAAGACCAGCTCCTCAAATTCTTCCAAGGGCAAAAGTCTAGCCTAACAAGAGAAAAGGGAGGGGAAAAAGAAGAAAGACTTCAAGGGGAAAGGCAAGCAAAACAGTGACTTCAAGCGTAGGGAGACGTCCTATAAGAAGGGGAAACTTGCTTGTTACCTATGCAGCAATCCACATTTTGCGAGAGAATGTCCGAGGAAGGAGAAGCTAAACACCCTTATTGTCGAAGAAGAAGAAGAGGATTCAGAGGCAGCATCGAATTCGATCAGCTTGTTGAACGCAATTAAAAGTGAGTTTAACCCTTTTGACAAGTTGATGTATATAGGAATACAAGTCAATGGGAAGGAGGTAACCACAGTGCTAGATATGGGTGCAACACACTCTTTTATAGGGTAAGGAACAGTGCATAAGTTGGGGCTCAAGGTGTCAAAGACCTATACAAGTAAGGCACATGTATGGTAGGAGCTGCTTACAACGTCCTAGTGAGCATAGGGAGTTAGCGTGCCAAGTTCAATTGTATGGTTATACCACTTGAAGATTTCGAGTTGATACTGAAAATCAATTTCTTGAAGGGAGCAAAGGCAATGTTGTACCAAAGTTTGGAAGGTATGATAATCATATAAGAGAAATTTTCCTTCTTTGTTAATTGTTGTAGATCTGTTGGTGGAACGACAGATGATACAATGGTGGTAGCGCATGCATCGACCATAAGCATCGAGAAAAGGTTGGAGAAAGGTATGGAGACCTATCTCATTGCCATGTGGGAGATTGATGAGGACCATGTAGTGAAAGTCACGGATGTGGTTGCAAGTTTATTGAGGGACTTTCAGGACGTGATGCCAAAAGAGTTGTCGAAGACTCTTCTCCCTTATCGAGAGATTGATCATAGGATAGAGTTGGTTCCTAAAGTCATTCCACCTGCATGTGCCCCATATAGGATTGGAGTGGAGGGAGCTTCGACAGAAGCTTAGTGAACCATTGGAGGCAGGATTCGTCCAATGGTCTAAAGCTCCAAATGGTGCCCCAGTGTTGTTCCAGAAGAAGCAAGACGGAACACTTTGGATGTGTGTGGACTATCAAGCCTTGAATAAGGTAACAATAAAAAACAAGTATCTTGTTCCCTTAGTTCAAGATTTAATGGACAGATTATCAAGGGATGTGGTTTTCACGAAACTGGATCTTCAGAGTGGGTATTAGCAAGTACGAATAGCCAAGGGTGATGAGTAAAAGACAACAAACGTGACTCAGTATGGATCGTACGAATTACTAGTCATGCCGTTTGGATTGACTAACACCCATGCAACATTTTGCAACTTGATGAACGATGTGCTATATGACTTCCTTGATGAGTTTGTAGTGGTATATCTCGACGACATCGTGGTGTATAGCATGTTATAGTAGTGCTTTAAAGGTAATAACCTTTATCACTTTTGTACAAATTTATTTTGATTAATAAAGCAAAAGGCAAATTTTCATTAATTTGATGTTCATTTATTTATGAATTGATATCAATCTTAAATAGACTTAATGAAGTCCATGATACAAAACAAAGCATGAAGGAAATTATGATGAGATCATGATAATGAGATTCCTATCATATGCAATTATGTTAGTATCTAAATTATCCCTAGTCATAGGATTAATAAGATAAGACATTATTAATCTGGATAGACTAGCACATGTTATACTCCTTAATTTAATCAAGCAATGGATACAAGTTGTAAGCATGAGATGTTTAGAGTTAACATGTGGATGTTTACTAAGAGTAGTAAGTACATCGGATGACCCACTAAGAGATTGTCATATGGATGATATATCAAATGTCAATGATTAATCTCATCATAGCAATGGTGCAAATATCCTTAAACTTAAGGTACTTAAAGATATCTTGGATATTGATCCTGTACTTTGACATCATTCCTTATTGCCTTAAGACAAGGTTGCTCATAGGGTGGTGATTAGGTACAACTATTGGTATTTGAAGGTAATTGTGTAGTCAACAAAGGATTCATTGTTGGGTTCGGGATTTGGTACCTGGGGAAACAGGCCCAGCCATAAGCCCCAGCATACCCCCGCGGCCACAACCCTCAAAGGTATTGTCCTCTTTGGTCTTGGGGAGATTTCACGACTCAAATCCAAGACCTCAAGGTTTTGTTGTTTCTAACAACACGCCTCTCACCATTGAGCCAATTCTCAATGGTGAGAGGCGTGTTGTTAGAAACTTTTAATGTTGGATCCGGGCTGCAAACCGGGGCCCAGCCCCGCGAACTACCACCCGCGATCACAACCATCAATTGGTATTGTCCTCTTTGGTCTTGGGGAGTTTCCACGACTCGAACCCAAGACCTCAAGGTTTTGTTGTTTCTATCAACACGCCTCTCACCATTGAGCCAACCCAAGACCTCAAGGTTTTGTTGTTTCTATCAACAAGCCTCTCACCATTGAGCCAAGTGTTAGCTATTCCATCTAGAACAAGAGGGTATGTAGTGTACAGTGATGCTTCACATTAGGGATTAGGATGTGTGTTGATGTAGCATGGCAGAGTGATAGCATATGCGTCGTGACAGTTGAGGTCTCGTGAGTTTAATTATCCGGTACATGATTTGGAACTTCCTATTGTAGTATTTGCTTTGAATATTTGGAGACACTACCTGTTTGGTGAAACTTTTCAAGTATTTACTGATCATAAAAGTTTAAAATATTTGTTGAGTCAGAAGGAGTTGAGTACGAGACAGAGGAGATGGATATAATTGTTGAAGCATTATAATTGTACAATTGAGTATCATTATGGAAAAGCTAATGTGGTAGCGGATGCATTAAGTAGGAAGTCCAATAGCAGTGTGGATCAAGTACAGTTATCAAGGTTACTGAGCCTAGTTCATTTGAGAGAACTGAATGTTGAATTGAATTTAGGGCAGAATGAAGCATTGATAGCTACATTGAAGTTGAGACTTGTATTGAATGAAAGAATCAGAGAGGCTCAGAACAGAGATCCAGAATTGGTGAAGTTAATTGAGAAGTTGAAAGTGAATCTGGATTTTGAATTTGAATTAAGAGATGATACATTGTGGTTGAAACAGAGGTTCTGTGTACCCGATGTTGAAGATCTGAGGAAAGAGATTATGGAGGAAGCACATGTAGCAGCTTATGCTATGCATCCTAGTACTACCAAGATGTATAATACGCTGAAGTAACATTTTTGGTGGTCAGGGATTAAAAAGCAAGTGGCTGACTATGTGGCTAAGTGTTTAACTTGCCAACAGATAAAAGTTGAGCATCAGGATCTGGTTGGAAAGTTACAGTCATTGCCTATTCCAGAGTAGAAATGGGAGAGAATCATAATGAATTTTGTTATAGGTTTGTCGAGGACTCCGAGGCAACATGATGTCATTTGGGTCATTGTTGATAGATTGACCAACTCAGCTCATTTCTTGCCAGTGAGAAAGAATAACTCACTAGATCAGTTAGCTCGGAGATATGTGAATGAAGTAGTGAGATTACATAGAGTTCCAGTGTCCATTGTATCGGACAAGGATGGGATCCTAGATTTACCTCGAAATTTTAGGGTAGTTTACAAACAGCTTTGGGTATAAAACTGAATTTTAGTACTAGATTTCATCCTCATATAGATGGTCAGGGTAAGAGAACGATTAAGACTGTTGAAGATATACTCAGAGCTTGTGTTCTGGAGTTTCAAGGAGCATAGGATCAGTATGTGGCTTTGATTGAATTTGCCTATAATAATCAGTATGGTATGGCTCCATATGAGGCGTTGTACGGCAGAAAGTGTCGTTTGCTTTTATATTAGGATGAAGAGGGTCTAAGAATTGTCAAAGGCCCATAATTAATTCAAGATACTGTTGACAAGGTGAAATTGATCCGTAGAAGTATTAAAGCAGTACAAGATAGACAAAAGAGTTATGTGGATCAACACAACAGAGATATAGAGTATCAAGTAGGAGATAGAGTATTTCTAAGAGATCACCTTGACGAATTGTGCTAAGGTTCTGTAAGAAGGGTAAGTTAAACCCGAGGTACATTGGTCCATATGAGATAATCGAAAGAATTGGGTCATTGGCTTATAAGTTAGCCTTACCTTCTGAAATGGAACAGATATATAATGCGTTTCATGTGAGTATGCTTAGGAGATATCGGTCGGATTCAACTCATATGATATTGACTCAGGAGATTGAAGTTTCTAGTAATCTGAGTTATGTTGAAAAACCAATTAAGATAATTGTCTATCAGAATAAATAGCTGAGGAACCGAGTGATTCCATTGGTGAAAGTCCTTTGGAAGAATCATTCGATTGAGGAAGCCACATGGGAAACGGAGGAGCACATGAGAAATCAGTACCCCTACCTATTTGACCATTCAGGTAAGAATTTCGAGGACGAACTTTCATAAGGGGGAGAATTGTAATATCCCATTTTTCTGGAATATGCTTTGGGGTTAACCCTAGATTAAATATTGCATATACATGCATAACATTAACATTCATACACGAATTGATATTTGTGCACATTACAAGTTAGCATATGCACTCAATTAACTTATTCCGGGGTGTGAAAAATGTTAAGTGATCATGATGTGAATTGTGTTTTGATATGTCTTAAATTTTGGTATGATTGGATTTTAATTACAAAATTTGGAATTAAATATTATGGATCGGGAAATTGATGGATTAAAATGTACATTTGGACTAGGACAAATGTCAAGTGGTAGGATAAATTGATACAGTAAAATTTTGGATGATTTAGCCTATAATTGAGTGACATTTGGCGTAGTTAAATTGGTAACAAATGGACTAGAAATTAAATGACAATTGAAACAATTAGTATGTGACAAATGGACCAATTATTGTGTGACATGTGGACTAATTATAATAAGACATATGGACTGATTAATTGGTGACTAATGGTAGCATAGGAAATGGGCAAATGTAAGATATGGAAAATGGATGAGAAGATGACTTTCCTGAATGGAATCCTTACCGAGGATATGTATATGATACAACCTGAGGGCTTTACATCCATAAATGGAAAAATATGCAAGCTTCAGGAATCTATTTATGGATTAAAGCAAGCATTTAGGAGTTGGAGCATCTGATTTGATGAGACAATCAAAGAGTTTGGTTTCTCACAAAATCAGGATGAGCCTTGTGTGTACAAAAAGGTTAGTGAGAGTGATATCATATTCCTTATATTATATATGGATTATATATTACTAATAGGAAATGATGTCTTAAGTTTGCAATCAATTAAAATTTGGTTGTCCCGAAATTTCTCAATGAAAGACCTTAAAGTAACATATATATTGGGATAAAGATCTATAGAGATAGATCGTTAGGTCTTTTATAGTCTACATACATAGATAAAGTGCTAAAGAGGCTTAGCATGGAGCGGTCTAAAAGAGGTTCTCTTCCCATGACACATGGGACAAAACTCTTGAAATCTATGTGTCTAAAGATACAAGATGAGAGGACTCGCATGATTTTGATCCAATATGCTTCGGCAATAGGATCAATCATGTATGCTATGCTATATAATAGACCCAATATATCATATGCTCTAAGTGTTACAAGCAGGTATCAATCTGATTCTGGTGAGTGTCACTAAATGGCTGTCAAGAATATCCTAAACTACTTAAGAAGGACTAAGGATGTATTCTTGGTATATAGAGATAAAGAGCTAGTAATGAGCGGACATATGGATGCCAGTTTTCAATATGACCAGGATGACTTCAAATCCCAGTCAGGTTATGTTTTCACACTGAATGGTGGAGCAGTCAGTTGGAAGAGTTCCAAACAAGAGATGACTACAGATTCGACGACCGAATCAAAGTACATTGTAACTGCGGAAGCCACAAAAGAAGTTGTTTGGATCAAGAAGTTTGTTATGGAACTTGGAGTGGTTTCGAGCATTATAGACCCGATAATGTTATACTGTGATAATAATGGGGCTATTGCTCAAGCTAAGGAACCAAGGTCTCATCAGAGGTCCAAGCACATACTCAGGAGATATCACCTGATCAGGGAGATAATTGATAGAGATGATGTGAAGATAGAAAGAGTGCCTATAGATCAGAACATCCTTGATCCTTTGATTAAGCCACTTTCTCAAATGAAATTTGATTCTAGTGTACTCGCCTATGGTATTAGATACAAAGGCGACTGACTTTAGTGTAAGTGGGATATTATTAGAGTAGTGCTCTAAAGGCAATCACCTTTAGCACTTTTGTACAAACTTTATTTTGATTAATAAAGAGAAAGGTAATTTTTCATTAATTTGATGTTCATTTATTTATAAATTGATATCGATCTTAAATCGAATTAATAAAGTCCATGATACAAAACATAGCATGAAGGAAATTATGATGAGATCATGATAATGAGATTCCTATCATATGCAATTATGTTAGTATCTAAATTATCCCTAGTCATAGGATTAATAAGATAGAACATAATTATAATGAGATCATTATAAAGAGATTCCTATCATGTGTAATTATGTTAGTATCTAAATTATCCCTAGTCATAGGATTAATAAGATAGGACATTATTAATCCCGATAGACTAACACATGTTATACTCCTTGATTTAATCAACCAGTAGATCTCACAAACTATAAGCATGAGATGTTTAAACTTAACATGTAAATGCTTACTAAGAGTAGTAAGTACATTGGATGACTCGCTATGAGATTTTCATATAGATGACCTATCAAATGTCAATGATTAATCTTATCTTAGCAATGGTGCAAATATCCTTAGACTTGAGGTACTCAAGGAGATCTTGGATACTGATCCTATGCTTTGACATCATTCCTTGTTTCCTCAAGACGACGTCGCTCATAGGGTGGTGATTGGTTACAACTATTAGTATTCGAAGGTAATTGGGTAGCTAATAAAGGATTCACCACTTCTGATAGAAGGAGATGATACCCACGGCCTCTTGTCAAGGCCATTACTTAGGAGTCTCTAGCCAGTAGTTATGTGTCATGAAGAGAGTCTTCAGTGACATATAGAGTAATGAGAACCCAGGACAAAAACTAACATCACTTGGACTAAATGTGACATAGTCAGTTTAGTGAGAGTTGACACATAGCCTATACTCCGAACCAAGTGGGGTATAGAATGGTGAAGAGACGAATTTTACGGTAATTATCTATGGAAAGGTTCATAGGTTAGATAATTAACTATTAAAGAGTTCGTATGTTAATCCACTTATATTCTGGTAAATTGACATCATGATTTGCTTGAATTAAGAGTTAATTCAAGTGCCCAAAATAATCGAGAACCTAAAGGTCACACGCATAAAAGATCGGATGAAAAAAAAAGTGTACAAATCTTCTGCGACGGAGAAGAGTCCCTTTGAGATAGTCCTAAGACAGCAACCTCATACTCCACTTAAGATTGCACAACAAAGGACAGGTGGCAAGTGTCCTACAACGTACAAATTCACGATGGAGAAATAAGAGTTGTTGGATGGGGCGAGTGATAGTCTTCGAAAGGCTTCTTGACGGATGAAGAAGGAAACAGACTTACAGAGGAAACCGTTAAAATTCGACGTGGGAGATAAGGTACTATTAAAACTTACCCCACAAATTTGGAAGAAGATCTTGAGCAAGCAAGTGCATAGTGGATTAGTGCCAAAGTACAATGAACCATTTGAAGTGCTGAGTAAAGTGGGGAATGTAGCATACAAGTTGAAGTTGCTCGAGAGATTGAACGTATACCCTACTTTTCATGTTAGTTTTCTCAAATCTTACCATGAGGATACATCAGATCCGAATAGGAGTCAAGTGAAGAGAGTTCCATCGATTGTGACAAAGCAGTTCAAGGATCAAGTAGAGAAGATCTTGGATCATCAAACAATAGGGCAACATAAGAAGACCCGACAGACCGAGTTCTTAATCCAATAGAAGGGAAAGTTGATCACGAAAGCTACGTGCGAAGAAGATACGACCTTGTGGCAGTTCGAGGATCAAATGAATGCTTACCTTCAGACTAGTTCGACGAGGGCATCGAATTTATCTGGTGGGGGTGGTTTGTTAGTTCCTTAGCATATGAAGGCACTTCACAACTAGCTGAAGACGAACCCTAGATGGAAGGTTAGCTGGATCACATGCATAGTGGTGGCATGCATAAGCTCCAAGGTGACTTAGCAAGTTAGATTAAGCAAGGAGCGAGTTTTGGTAGAGTTTTAGACCTTGTACGAGTTGACATGGCTATAACTAAGTTCTTGATGGACTAAGGACTTAACGAATGCTCAAATGAACGGATCATGACTAATGGACTTGACATGGGTAAGCATTGGATCAGACTAGTGTGCTATGACTAGATTTGGCTTGGATGACTCATCATCAACGGATAAAGATTGTGGGGAGATCTTAGATAATGTGACGGATAAGATCACAGGGGATAAACATTAATTCTAAAGATAAATACCACGTAAGAGGATCATCTGAAAATAGTGAACATCTTTATGGATACGGATAGTCATGTGTAATCTTTTATATTGTTAGTTAGGATGTAGATAAACCTTATTAAATAAAATCCTATTTAGATAGGGATGTTATCTTATTGGGTAATGATGTAATTTGATAAGATAAGACGTGATTTTGAGTAGTTGAGTTCTATTAGGATGCTAACTTGTTTCCCAAGCCTTGATGCCTATATATAGCTTATTTGAATCTTGCTCTTAACACACAGAGATATAAAATTGAGAGATCATCTTTTGTACACTTTTAAGGGAAGTAATAAAGATTGACATTATTGTTGTATTTCTTTTTTGCTTTATTGTTGCCTTTAATATTCTATTGCTTCTGTAGTTTCTGGCGAGAATAAGAGTTAAACACTGCGAAAGTCGTAAGACATTCAAAGATAGATTATTGGTTAACAATCACATAGGAAAGCTAAGTCTTACTTTAACAAATCTAAATAAAATTGTCATGCAAAGTAAGCACGACTTACAATATAAGTTCGATGCTTAAAAAGACCTTATAACAGCAAGTATAGTGGAGAGTTTGCTAAGACCAAAAAGAGTAATAAAGTTTGGTACACTCAAGGACGGTTGACAGCAAAAGAAGTTCATAATTGGTTTCCATATTGGATTAATCTTATCAACTCAAATCACATGGATTCAGAGATGGGAATTCACATTTTTCTTGGTCTACTAATTTTTAAATAAAAGAACTACTTTCAAATGTAATACATATGCACAATTTTCTAATGTCACATATTATAGAATAACTTAATAACTTCGTTACTTACCAAACGAAACTCTTGAAATTATATCCATACTACAAAGCATTTCTTTGAAAAAAAAAAACAGTAAAATCTTTGTGCAGTTTACCCTTTTGGTAATTTTCCAGCGTTCATCTGCCATCTATACCCCAAAAGAATCAAAAGGATTCATACACCACTTACCTTTAAAAAGAACAAATTTGCCGCTCGCTTAACATTACTCAGGAACAGAAGCCGTTATTAGCAAACCAGAACTGTTCTCTTAAAAGAGAAAACCTTTTTGCTGGAACTCATTCAAATACGACTTCTCAATTTATTAATCATCTCAGACATGTTAAAAAAAATAAAAACACAGCATAACAGACTTTTGTCCTTTGTGGAGAAGTAGAGCAACAGGAAAAGGTTCAAAAAGGACCAAATTCCAAATGAGCAGCTAATCTCAGTTAATCGGAAAGACACCATAACAGACTTTTATCCTTTGTGGAGAAGTAGCACAACAGGAAGAGGGGAGCTAAGATCATAGCTTCTCAGTTAATCGGATCATGAAGTTATTAACTGCTCCCTTGTCTAAAACTATCCATGACGACTCAAACAACTCATGAAAGAACTCAGCTCCAATCTCCTCAGCTGCATTTCTAAATGCAATACCAAAAGCATTACCCTGAACAGCCCCTAGGCGAGGCTTTCCACAAACCCCAACTATTAACATCTTGTTGGGATCTTGAGATAAGCAAGCACAAAGCAGAGGCTTTGCTCTAGCTCCCTTTTCTCTCAAGGCATCCATAAGAAAATAGCAGAATTTTGTCAAAGCTTGTGGATAACCTAATAGCCTTGTATCTACTGAATCTTCAAGCTTTACCCACCTAAACTTTCTTCCACTCCTGATGGATCCACTCTTCATTATTGCTGCACTCCCTTGTCTAAGAATTGCTCGCTGTAACTTGATTGCTTGTTGCATTCCATCATTCAACTTATCGAGTTTGTTTAAGGATAATGCATCATAGGCTAGTCCGAACTGCTTAGCAGCACAAGAAGCATCAGAATTCACAAATGACTCAAGCAGGGCAGTCACCCCATATACAACATCTGCTGCAGAAACTCTAGTGCTATACCCATGTAGCCTCAGAAAACTCCGATAGTAAAAATCAGTAAGTCCATATTCTGGTAGAAATCTTTCAAACTCACCTTTCATTTTTCGCTTCACTTCAAGATTCATGTACTGAAATTTCTGTTGACAATCCACAAGTGCAAATCCCATTCTTGCAAGGAGAAGCTTAAGTTTCTTCATCCCATTGTCACTCCAGGTCTTCAATTTTGTAGCAATGTATGAAGAGCATAGCATGGAGTCAAATAAATTCCACTCCCTTAGCAGCATGAGCCTTGGTTCATCTTCATAGGCAATCCTTGATGACTCTGGAGCCCGAATTTTTGTCCCATCTTTGAGAGTGACCATAGTAACTGCCTCCAAATTGCCTGAACTGTTAATATGCTGCTCAAGCTCCATTACACCAGCTTGGTACCTTTCATCTGTTAATCTCTCATGAACAAACTGATCAGTTAATGAAACACACGCCAACCAAAGCAACTCATTTGTGTTCTTCCTCAGCAGATGGGACAACTCATACATCACGCACCCTGATGGTTTTCCATGGAACGTGCCCATGTGGTAGTACTCCCTCTTCAATTTCTTGAAAAGGTGTACTGGTTCATCATCTTTCTCATTGGATACCCTCCTCCGCTTCCTCGATCCATCTCCATCCTCAGCCTCACTTTCACTATCTTCAGCCTCATAACTCTCGTCACTTTCACCACCTTCATCATCACTATTCAAACCACTCGCATTAGCCAGAGCAGAGATATCAAAATCATATGACAAGTCAGCTTGATTCTCATCATCATGTGTATAAAGCACAATCACATTCTCATTATGCTCACTCAGGTTGTGCAAATGGATAGGACGGTGACTGTCAACAACAAAAACACGAAATCCAGGTCCTAAATTGAGCAACCGCCGCAAGTCACGGTGGCAACCCCAATTAATTAAGAGTATCGAAATGGGTTCATTTGATGAGGAAAACAAATCATTGCCTGTGTATTTGTAAATCTCTCGAAAAGAGGAAACTGGATAGCAAGCATAACGGACTGAATCAGATTCAAGGATGTGGAGAATAATTTTGAGAGCACATAGAGAGTCTACATCAGACGTCGAGGGGAAAATAAGCAGAGGAGAGAATGAGGAAGCTGATACTGATTCACGGATGCGAGCATAAAAGGACTCAACCTTTTGCTCTCTCACCATAACTCTTCAATTCAAGTGTAGAAAAGCCCAGAATCTTGGCTTTAGCTTGGAGAACTAGAAATGCACGGAAAAATAAAAACCAACCAACATATCTGACTTTCCGATACTAAAAACTAAAAACTCAATTCTATTTTTCTATAACTCCCGTAATAAAGCTCAACTGGGTACGCAAAATTTCAAAAGAAGAAACATAAAAGGGGAAATCTCACAGTACATTCACACTACCCTATTATTTGAAATGGATACCAAGAAACAATAGTAGACCAGAACCATACAGCCTCGCCGCTCTGGCAGATGATACAATAGCTCGAGGAAGGGCAGTTGAATGGAAGCAAGGAAAATCAAATGGCTACAAGAAACAAATTCCACAACTCTTATTGCACACTCTTCAAGCATCGGAGATAATTCAAATATTACAAACAGGGATTTAGAGAGAGAGAGAGGGCAGTTCTATTTAACGAAAGGTAATAGGGGAAATACCTTAGAAAATTTAGGAAAGAAAGAGAAATCATGAGGTTTGGAACCAACTCTGTTCCCCAGATCTTACAGAGACAAAGAAAGGAAGAAGAGTCAATAGTGTGTTTTCTTTAATATGTAATCTTTCAAGTTTTGGCTTTTCAATCTCACAAAATTTTGAACATTTTAATCTCACCGCCAATTCTTCGCGCTCTGTTTGAGATAATCGAGTTCCACTTTTGTGAGGCCGCCCTCAGGGGTTGCTTCTCACTTGACAAAGTCTGTCCGTCAGATCAAGATCTCATCTGGCCCCTTCTACCTTATTTTTTAATAAAAAAATCTTTTAACTTATTAGACGGACACTTATTACGTTTCAAACCTCATCCCTTTATTTTTCTATTCAAAATTTAATGGATCCAATTAGAAAGTTGTAAGTATACGAGACATGTAGGTACTATATTGGCTTACGATGTTGGCCTTTTCGACCTAGACCTATGCCAACTAGTACTTGGGGAAACTAGAAATACCAATGAGTTACTGGTAAATTTCGTAAAACATGAAGATAACGTCGATAGATCTAATAAAGAGCTTCATCCAAATTTATTTTCAGAAAGCAAACTTTAGTTTTTTAGAAATTTTATTTTATTAGACTTCCATTAAAAAATATTAATGAAATATACACAATATGAATATTATTTATAAACTAATTAAATGTTACTAATATCGTAACTAAACTTACCTTTTAAACCTAACTTAAATAATTCAAATTTAACTTAAATTTATAATTTAAGATAATTATATTAAACTATTATTTTGACTTGGATTAATTCGTTTGGTTCAAGTTTAAGAATTAGGTTAAATTGACATGTAAATAAGATTTGATTACTTTACATCTGATGATTATATTGTATGTGTTTTGCTGTTATTTTTAACCGAAATCTATAAAAATGAGTTTTTCTAAAAAACTAAAAGAATTTAATTTGATAATTAATTGAAAAAGGATATTGACTTCTTGTCATTAAATTTTCGCGATAAAATTTATAGGACACAATAATTGTTTTATCTTAATTTTGTGATTGTAAGGAAATTCTTAATTTCAGAAAATTGTTTTTTTGAAAATTTTTAAGATTAAGGAATTTTTAAAAGATTTCTAAACTAAGGAGAGTTTGTATCTTTTACCTTGAATTCAAATATGAGTCATACTTTGAATGCAGCTTATAGGAAGACTACCCACGAAGGATAAGATGAAGTTCCCCATAACTTCACTGGAGTGTGAACTCTGCCTACACCATCAGGAAACATAAGATCATCTGCCAGTAAAACGCAAGTATACATCAAACATATGGAACAAAATGTAGAGATTACTTAGTATTCGGAAAACAACCAGCTTCTGAAGTGAATTGATTCACTATATAGAAAACCTCAAAATGGCAAACACAGCAGATTGCAAAGTAATAATCAATATCAGCCTTTCATCTATAGTATATTACATATGGCAAGAAAGAAACTTCAGAATTTTCAAAAAGAAGGAGAGAAGCGAAAAAAAAAAAAAACCACTTTTCCATCAAATATACCTCCAGTGTAGACTCTCTATGGTAGCTAGGTAAGTAACAAAAGACTTATCCACAAACTCGAAGGAAGTATGGCTAATGTGTTAGATTTTCGTAAATCCTGTTAATCAAGAAGTTTAGCCTTCAACACTTTTGTAAATTAGGTCACTTTAATCCTATATATATATATATATATAAGAAGATGTACAACCTTTTTAGGGATTAAAGTGACCTAATTTT
>JAOQMQ010000004.1:13948349-13964573 GCA_027563845.1 Erythroxylum subrotundum
TGTCCTTTTCTTCATTTTTTGTATCCAATTCCTATACAAATTCTTGTAAGCTTCACCTTTAGCTACTGAGACTTTCTCTTCTTTGCCTTTATCTTTGCCACTTTAAACTATTTTAAATACTTTGTATTGTTCTTAATTTTATATTTATATGATGATTAAATGATCTTTTTATATTAATTGTAGTTATTATTTATATGTGAAATTGATGTTAATAAAAATAAATAAATTATTGTTATTTTAAAATTCTATTATAATGATTTTTAGAGACAAGATTGATGTAAAATTATAAAGTATACTATAGTACAATATACTAATAAACTGTTTTGCAATTAAAAAAATCAATAACTATTTCATAAATTTAAAAAATTACCCGAAACAGTACTAGCATTGACCGGTATCAGTTTAGTATTGTACCAAAACCAATCTGGTACAGTACAATACTGATATGGTATTCATAATATTAGAATTGTATACAAATGAGTCAAATCTTTTGCATATAAATAACCTTTTTTTATTGGATGAATATGTGACAAACAATGGAAGTCACTTATCAATCTTGGATAATAGTGAATTAAAGATTTTTATATAAAATACCTTTCTTTAATGTTTACCAATTAATTTTTAATGGGAATATATAAATTACTCAAACATTTTATATATGAATGATCCTTCTCTATTGGATGAATACAAGCAAACAATGGAAATGTCGTGTCAATAGTAACTACGTTTATTTATATATGTACGTATGTATGTACATATAGAGCTTTAAAAAATAAGATTAATTTAATATACAAATTTATAGATAGATTAGATATCTCGTGGTGCTTAAATAAATAAATTCATTAAGCATGAGCGATTATGCACTCTCTTTAGATGGCCAGTGACCACCATTTCCCTAGTTGATATTACCTACCAGTGGAGTAATATCTCATGTTATTGAGACTAACTGAAGATATACAGAATATTGGTGATCACGCAAGCAACCTAGAATTCGATGAAACAAGCACTAAACATGCTATGCGATTATAAGAGTCCAACGAAAAGCAACACTTCGACTTGTTTCTATTAAAGCATAACAAAGTACTTAGAGGTACAAGTTGGTAGACCTGTATTCAATAACATAAGTAGGAGGTACAACATAAAGCATCAAAAGGAAAGAATCTGCTTCTAGTGTTTCTTTTTGCTTTAAATATAATTTCAAATAATTTGAGATAAGGGAATATAACACTATATTGTAACAAAATCACTAAGCATTACAAAAGCCGCACAAATACCAGACGTATAGAATGAAGGCACTGCCAATTAAGATACTCTGCACGAAGAAGAAATCTCCATGATATTTACAGGAATTGGGAAACTCGAGAAACTTTTAACTTCTGCACCATGGAAAGCAGCAACTCTAAAAGGAAAACCACAAGAAACCAAAAATTAGATCTAGAAAACCCATATCATAAAAAAGTCATACGCACCGGGTGACACACAAAAGGAGTATAACAAACCTTGGAACTTTCAGTAGGAGGTTGCTTGCGGATATTGCCATGAGATGACTCAGTGGGCACTCCAGGTACCATGCCTGCTTGCCTTTCCTCTCGCACTTTGTTAAAAATGTGAGTATAACCATCAGCTGAAGCAGGGTTATTTTCATCCCAGTCACCAAATTTTGGAACAGCAGCACTCTTATCAGGCTATCACAAAGAAAATAGCATAAATGAGAGAGTGTGTGTGAACAATTTACGATTCTTAACGAAAATGTGATGCACCATATGTATATCCAACACCACTGCAGTCTTCCAGCAGCCCGACATTCACTGTCAAACAAAACATCGTACTAAACTTTTGTAAGAAGCTAGAATACTTACACTTTCATCACCTCTTGGTCTCATTCGGGATCTTCCAGGAGTGCCATGGCTGCTATCGTAGTTTTTGCCTTCCCAGACAGGTGAAGCTCCACTGCTTTTTGCTGTTATCCTGGCATGAGGATGTAGCGGTGACCGCTCCACGCTGTTCTCAGACCCAGCACTCTGTCTTGCAGGTCTGGCATGAGGATGTAGCGGTGACCGCTCCATGCTGTTCTCAGACCCAGCACTCTGTCTTGCAGGTCGTCTATAGGTTTCACCAGGACCTCCTCCTCGACCACTATATCGTTGAGGTACAGTCTCATTGCCAGCTCTGCGGTGAATATTGTCATGGCGTGCTGGAGATTCAGCATACTGGCTAAACTCACTGTCTTCCCGGCTTCTCCGGCGATCATGCAGTTGTCTAGCAGCTCCATTCCCTGCTTGTCCCTCTGGCTCATCTCTGACCACAGGAGAAGCTTGGGTTGGGGCTGAGTAAGCAGAAACTAAGTCAGGTTTATCTTCTGGATCATTAGGATTTATCATCTTGCCCCCAACTCGACCCTTCCTAGCGTTATCAAAATACGCTGTATATGGAACATTTTCTTCGCTTTCCCAATTCCCAAACTTTGGAACATGTGAGCGTTGCTGTGTCAATAACAAAAAATCATTATCTTTACAAGATTGTCCATAAACACCTACATAGTTTCCAGTCACAGCCATTGAATTACATGGGCTAATGAACTGGGAATCGTGTCATGATTCAAACAGTTAAAGTTTATAAAATATCTTTTTAAATATTGACATAATTTGCAATGTCTGGCCCAGTGAGATCACATTGTTAGACAGGCTTCAATGACACGGCACAACTATAGGAAACCATGCAAATCATTAACCTTCTGAACATAGAGGAAATAATATTTCCAAAATGTTACAGGATAAATTTGGCTGATAGTCTAAATGGATATCATATATGAAATTGTCCAAGTTCTATAAACAAATTACTGGAGACCCGATAAATTAGGCGATAATTAGTCTACATGGATATCATATATGAAATTGTGCAAGTTCTGTAAACAAATTACTGGAGACCCGAGCAATGCAAATATATAACTGCAAGTGTACAAAAGACAGAAAAGACCACTACTAACATACTAGAGTTTAGTAAGCATCATCACTAGACACAGTTCAAGTTCATGTAGCAAAAGTTTGTGCAAGCGAAGAGAAAAAGGTTCAGCATAACAGAAAGGATACGGTCATCATGGCTATATAGTATTCTGTCAACTGGTCCGACAGCACTAGGTGCTACTAAGAATTCCTGTTGTTTAACTATAACAATAACAACAATATCTTATTAAGAATCTAAGATGCAAGGTTTGAAAAAACTAAAAGTATGCAATCTTACCTTTAGTTACTGACTAAGAAGCACGGATACGGACACGTGACACGTGACACGCGACACGACATAGACACGGACACGGACACAGGGACACACCAACTTCTAAAATTTGGTGGATACAAACTCGGCATATATATATATAATTTAGAATTAAGAAAAAAATTCAGAATTCATAATATGATATATATTGATTGATGTGTTTCAAGACTTCCAATATCTTAATAGTTCATACATATTTTGTATTTTATAAGTCCCTCTAAAAAAATATGGAGCATATATATGCACTCTTTGTGGGTATCCGTGTCAGACACGTGTCCGACACGCGGATACGACTCCATTTTGCCGTGTTCGTGCTTCTTAGGTTACTAAAGATGTTTTTTTGATGACCCACAAAAAAAAAGGTTTCAAAAATACAATTAAAAGAAAACAATAGCCAAATACATAAACAAATAACTGTATAAATGAAAAAAATTAAAATTAAAATTAAAATATATAAAAATCACAATAAAAATAAAAATAAAAGAAAGTAAATAAAAAAATAATTAAAAATGAAATAATTAAATAAATAAATGTTATAATCGAAAGTACTTAGTCTAATTAAAAAAAAAAACTAGAATCGAAAGAAAAGGCTAAAAATGCCTAAGAAAATAAAATAACCTCTTTATGTGGGGTACTCTACCTAATCTTCTCGCATTTTCTCATTATGACATCAAAATATCTCCTCTTGACATGTCTTAAACACCTAAGTCTAACCTCCCTTAATTTACTATCAATATCGACCACCTCCAACTTATCTCTTACTACTACATTTTTGACCTTATCTCTTCTTGTAAGATTGCAAATTTAACATAACATCTTCATTTCTGCAACTAAGGTGAGCCTTGGAGCAACCAGTAAAGTTGGATCTTTGTGTTCATAAGGTCATAGGTTCAAGTCACGGAAACAGTCTCTTTGTAAAAAATACAAAGAAAAGGCTGCATATATCATGACCCTCCCTAGACCCCCGCAAAGTGAGAAACCTTGTGCACTGGGTACGTCAACTTTATTTCCACAACTATTAATTTATAACTATGTCCTTGTTTGATGGACAAAACATTTTATCTCATAGGATATGACCGATTTAATTGATAAACAAAAGAATTTATATTTTAGCTTGAGTGGTATCTTCTTATCACATGAAACTCTTGAAACACCCCCCATTTATGTCATCTTGATTTGATACAATAAATTATGTCATCATCTATATCACCACTACTTTAGATGATAAATGCAAGAGAGTTAAAACAATATTTTTGTGATATAACTGCTATATCAATCTTGATCTACATATTAGATACAACATTGCGATCTAAAAATTTAAACTCTAAGTACTCAATCTTAGTCCTGCTCAATTTAAAACCCTTTGACTCTAATGTACCCCTCTAAAGTTCTAGCTTGACATTAATACTCTCTTTTGTTTCATCAATTAAATGATAACACAACATAAATGAAAGCATATCCTCTTGGATATTCTTGGTAAGCTCATCCGTAACTACTGCAAATAGGAAATGACTCAATAAAAATCCATAGTGTAGCCTGATATCGATAAAAAGAAAACTACATACCTCCTCCTGTCATCCTTACTCAAATATAGGCTACTTTCTTAACTTATAAACAACTTCACTTGACATCCTTCGGAATCATGTTACAAGTCTTCTCTAAGTCAATAAAAACCATGTGCAAGTTCCTCTGTCTGTCCCTATAATATTTCATTTTTATCTAAGGAGATGTATGACTTCTATCGTAAATCTTTCTAGTATAAAACCAAATTGGTTCTCTGAGATAGATGCATCATTTTTCACTTTCTTCTCAATCACCCTTTCACATAATTTAATAGTGTAACTGAGAAGTTTGATGCTTCTATATTAGTTATAGCTTTAATATTCTTTGTTCTTTTAGAAAGAAATTAATGTGTTAAATAGTCTCCGCTTTGACATTTTAACAAACTTTAGGATCATATTAAAAAACATGACTAACCAAGTAACACTCTCTTCTCCTAATTACCAACTCAACAAACATTATTAGAAATCCATTTAAGATGCATAATGTAGAATTTTACAGGCAATTAGTTAAGCGTTTTTCCCACAGGATTCAATGTTGAAGGTTAAAAGTGCTTTCGTCCATGAGATTTTGCTACTTTAAAAATAAGGGCCACAAATATGAGAAGGAATAATGCTCAAGTCACTTTCACCTTAATTCCTCAACCATCAAAGGTAACAATTACTGAAAAAGAATAAGCAAGAAAAATAATAATGACTTTCTAAAAAGAAAACCCAGCTTTTTTATATGTTCTTGGCAAATTTTACAATCTAGAGCCATGTGTGTTCCTCAGCTAGTTAGGAACATAAAAATCATTTGCTCTGGAGAATTACTCATTCACTAAAAGAAAAAGGTATACCAAGTCTGATTATTCAAAATTCATAATTTTATTAATAAGAACATGCAATAATCAACATTAAAAAGATAGACAAAAACTTATTATAAGGACAGTAATAGAAAAATCGAAAGCCCAGAACAAATTTGACTCTCAATGCAAAAGGGGGGAAGTACTATTGTCCAGATTAGATTACAAGGATTTAAATGTGATATACTAACCTAGAATGCGAAGCAACTACAGGTTTCTCACAAACGTGGAACATATGAACCTCAGAAGTTTAGTTTCCACAGTCACATTCACAAACTTGGCTAATTAATTGTCTAAGTAGAGCCATATCATATTCCACTATGTTTCAACATGACTTCAAAATTATGCAAGCCACATATTTTCATTGATTTCGACCACAAGTCTCATGCTGTGGACTGCACAGATTTCATCAAGAAGACAACAAACGCCATATGCAAATAACAGAATGGATGCAGAAGACAGAGTCTCGAGTAATATATTAGGATTAAGATCATAAACAACACTCAGAACCTGTTACGCACCACCATTTATCAAACATCGAACATAATATTTTTGTTAAAACAAAACTAAAAAGACTTTGCAACACCTCCGAAATTTTGGTAATTGGTTCATCTTCCACCTTTCTCTAAACCAGATGTAGACTAACTCTAATTATTACCACTGTTGGGTTAGTTCTGGATTGGGAGATTCCTTTCCCCGCTGTTTATTTTATTTATTTCTCAGAAAACCCATCAACCAATAAATATAAAACAAAACCATCTTTCTTTCTTCATAGACATCAAGAGCAAGAGAGAAATACGATTTGCTTCTTCATTTACAAATGCAGAGGCTTGAAATTCAAAATCAATTCTAACCCTAAAATATTCATAACCACAAACAGGACACAAATCCATCCAAGCCAACAGCGATATACTTGACATTATCACATATAAGAGTACCGAGCACTGCCAAACACGACAAGAGAAACTGACATGATCACAGAGGCTATATGAGATGTCTTTAGTCTTCCAAGTAACAGAAACCTATAAATACATATTATAGCATCTCTGCAACTTCTTCAACAACAAAAGAGAGCAAAGGTTAAGGTTTTGTCAAACGTAGAGAAAAATGAAAAAGACAAAAGAAAAAGAAAACAACAATAAAGGCAAAACTTACTGCCATATCTATCTCCACAAAAATATCAGGGAACAGTTCTTCGACAAAATTCAACCTTGACCAAGAGCAAAGAACAGACCTTTGCCTACAACCACAGAGGGAGAGAGAGAGAGATAACAATGGAGAGTATCATAGAGAATTTAGACAAAGAAAAACGTGTTTAGAGCGAGAGATGGGTTTATCAATCATTGACTGAAACAACAGATAATGTTTAGCCTTGCTCTCTCTCTCTCTCTGGGTAAACGTAAAAAAAAAAAATCTATCCCAGCTTCGTCTCGCCTTCATATGTCTCTCTCTGTCACCAATTCAACGCTTTGAAAGAGCCTTTTGTACTTCTTCCACTTAAGCAAACGTTCCTTTGGTCCAATAGGATTGGTCCAAGCTGCGTGGAACAAGAAAGTTGAGTTCTTGAAATAGCAAATGTAACTGGGACGTAGTCACTAACGGCGTGACTGTTAATGGCGGCTGCCCACTTTAAACCGTCAGGAGTGTCCGCTTCTGTTGAAACATTTCCATTCGTGCTGACCTTTCTTCGCTCTTTTCCCTCGGCTTGGGTGGTTTTGAGTTTTGATTTTTACTCACGTTTATTTATTTAATCCAACTTGTACGGATTCTTTAAACCAACTGCTTTTGCTTAGTCCAAGCCGGATTAGATTATTTTAAATAATGTTATATCTTTCCCACTAAGATTGAATCAGCACTGGAGACCAACTCACTTTCGCCACCTTGGAATTTGTCAACATATCCCGTTATCGCTTCATTTACATTGATTACCTTTTTCTTAAAAGAACAAAAAGTGATTCAATAAATATTTTGGGTCGTAATGCTTCATAATTCATGCCAAACTTCTTTGATATGTTAGTTTTTTATAAAGCTCCCAACTTCCTAATGAGACCATTATTTCATTCTTGGGAGCAACTAACTCTTAGAGTTGAGGCTTCAGGCTCATCTATGTTTTGAGACAACCAAACATCTTGTTGCCTGCAATAATCTAGCGTGCGTAACGTTGTGTTTTACTCTCATTCTCACACTACACTTGCCCTGCTCCATCCATTGCCAATAATCATTTTACCAAACACCCTCAGATCCCCCTTTTTCGCCTATCCTAGGTTTGATGTTTCTTTTTCCTCCACTCCGACTGGGTCATTGCACTTTTGACCTCATAACCATTTGCTCCTTTCTTCCTTTTTGTCATGGAAAAAAGAAAATAAAAGAACCACTTTGTTAAGATATTATATATATATCTTTTATTTAATTTTGGTATCTTAATTGGACATATAAAATCTTAATTACAGTGGGATTCAAAAAGATGTGATTGTCACACTTGTGTTTGTGAAAGAATTCTACACTATAATTAAGTCCTTTATCATGCTGCTAATTGAAGTGTTTTATGCTGGACATGTTAGTAATTGGAAAGTGTTAATGCTAAATTGTAAGATATTACGGATAAAAGAAAACAGAAGTGGTTGCTGTGTCTTTTGAATTTGACATGATAGTTGTGTAGTTGAAGTGGGACTCTTCTTGTTTGAGAGTGTTGGTGTCGTACATGCCTCTAATTAACAGTTGAAGTGAATCTCTTGTGTGGTAAAACGTTTATTGCAGTGTTGTGCGTTAATGGTCAATAGAGAAAGACATACGACTGCAACGTTACATGGGAATATAGCTGAATAAAAATCGTGTGTCGAGGGAGACAAGTTAATGGTGCATTGAGTGAGAGCTACGGTGTAGAGTGCGTTAGATTGTGAAGAGTATCAATTGTTATTGAGAGAAAAAGCTACATGTGCACGTCTTCGGTGTTTGCAAAAAATCATGGGTCAGCTTGTTATTTTTCAAGACTTCTTCATCTTGGGTTCTGAGTTGTTCTTCGTAAGATAAACACCGGTATCTTGTACGGTTTATTTGAAGCTGTTGAAGTTGGGATGAATCGTTTCAGTCGGTGGATTATTTCGAGAAGCTAAAATTATAAGTCCTTCTTTTAACTCAAGTATATTATTGTTCAGTTCTTAGTTGTTTAAGTAATTGAATTCTTTTTCTAAATTGTTCCTTGACTGAAAGTAGTTAGAAAAATTATCTAACGAGGTTAACATGAATCGGTCGTGTTATTGAGTGTGAAAATCTTTCATGAGAAGTGAGGTTGAAATATAATTACAAGGATTGAGCGGTGTTGCTTAAGTGTGACCTTATGTAAATCTATTGCACTTTCTTAAAAGTATTAATATGGGTGAGAGCTCCATATACGTAGGCAAACTATGTCAAACTGCGTTACCAAATTTCTAGTCTTCTTATTATTTCGTTTTGATTGTTCTTATTTTTCGTTTGTGCTAGAGACATCTACGAAAGATTGGAAAACTTGAGAAACAATTATCACCTTCGGTTTTTCAATTGGTATCAGAACGAGGCAGGGCTGGTCTTGATGTTTTATAAGCCCTGGGTAAATAAAAAAAGACTCATATTTTTTTCTTTTTTCTTTCTTTATAATAATCAAGAGTGAGTTCTTATAAAAAACAAAAGAGGTAAAATAAAGACCCTTTTATTGCTCTTTATAAAGATCACGATTTTTATAAAAAACAAAATAAAATAAAGCCCTTTTTATTATCTATTTTATTTTTCTGTTGACTCTTAATCATCTCATTCTCACCCTAATTTCACCCTCCTATTCTGACCCAAATAAATCAATTTTGTAATACAACTCTTCTATCACATTCGTATTAGCTAAAGTGTATGTAATTATCGGTACAACTCCAACACCAAAAAGAAAACATTTAACACACTGGTTAATTAGCACATTTAATTACAATATTATTTTATATTTATAAAATTACATAACTAAAATCTTATTTCATTTATTATGTTTATTATAAAACTTCCATGGTTTTAAAATACACAATGTCAAACTCCAAGATTTATAGTTCTATCCTCAGAAAATGAAAGATTTTTTCATCAAAGGAAAATGGGCGCATCTTTCGATTGACTGATTCATCGCTCACATCTCAATATGGGAGACTAGAATTGAAATCTTCCTTATCTAAGAAATAAAGCAACTTTTGATTAGCATGTATAAACTATCTACCTACCTCAGAGTCATTCTAACCAAAAGCAACAATGTAATTCATAGTCTGCAGCTACTAGTAGAACAAAAGTTCCCCACTCCTTTTCTTCCTCCAGCAAAGTTAATACAGATTACGTGCCAGTTTGGGACCACTTTCAGATGAAAAGGGAGAAGGGAAAGTTGTCGGGGAATATTAAATACAGGCCCACATCAGCCAAAACATACCCTGCGTGAAAACAAAACCAATCTTGAACCAGTACACTCCCAAATCTCAGCCTTTAGATTCCAATGCTAACAGTATCTTCTTTCTTGGGCCCTAAAACCACACAGTTAACCAGAGAGCCAATTAGGTAAAGAAGCGAGGAAAGCTGCAAAAACAAGCATGATCATACGAAGATTGGCATTAAGTTAGATACCAACTGGCTTGTTCTAAGATCATACGAAGATTGGCATTAAGTTAGATACCAATTGGCTTGTTCTAAAAATGCCAACACACAAGAACAAACTGAATTACCATTGCACAAGAAGAATATCCACAAAAGATTCACATAAAAGCTTTATAATAGAAATTTAAGGGATACAACACATGGTAGAAAAATATACACCAGTAAAAGGTTAATCTGTAAATCTAATACCACACAAGAGCAGAAGGTAGCGAACAATACTAAATAGGTCAAAACAGTGATCATTGAAGATCACGGGAGTAAGAAATAAACAGGACAGTTATTTGTCAAATAAAACAAGGACCATCAAATAATAGCTCCCAAGTTGCATATAATGAGGATGAATGAGAAATAATTTTGAGTATATCACATAATTAGTCTATTTCATAGATCTTGTAGTACCAAACATGGAGATTTCAACACTTCAGAATCATTCTGACAAGAAAAAGGTTAAAAAAAAACTTTGATTACGAGTTTACACACAGTTGCATTGCATGTTCTCAAACAGATATGCAGACCAAAAAACAGATTGAACAGAAACCAACGAGTTTAATGCCTTGGAGATTATCAACAGTTTACAGGAAATCAAACACTTGAATAATTTGTTTAATGAACTGACATAAAAGTTTTTTACCATTGCAAAGTCTAAAACCTATGACAAGCTGAAGAGAAGTTAGCATAACAGAGTAGGGTGTTAAAATTTTTTTTTAATTGACATAAGAGCAAGGATTATTGAAGCGGTTCAACATCAATGTAAACTCGTAATTAATACTCACATACCATACATAAAGGTGAAAAAATAAAATTCCAATACATAAAAAAGAGCACAAATTATTGCTATAAAAATTGAGGAAAGATATTCACACCATGATGAAGAGGCCATATAGAGTTTACCATTGGTATTCCTATAGCCTTGAGGTCCTCATCACTCATGTGGATAAGAGCTGTCATATCAACCTGCAAAGAGTGAAGTACGTAAGAAAGACAACAACTTCCTGAATTAATTAGAGCGGTTGATAACGCATAGTACTTACTTCTTCTGCCCGAAAAGTAATGAGATACTTTTCTAAACCCAATGACTGCAAAAAACTATCCACTGATGTATCTGCCTGCAAGAAAAAGACATTGCTTAGCAAGTTGCATTAATGTGCCCTATATGCATGTATTAGTAACATACTTGGATTCAAATTAAAGGCATTAAGGTCATAACAATACAGCTTTAACTTTTTAGTACTCTCACAACAGAAAAAAGGTACCATCTTCCACCTGCAAATGAATAAACAACTAAACATGTGGTAAAATTGCAGTCAACGGGCTCTTTTAGGACATTTTCTCAGTGCTGATCGACCTTACAAAGGATATATTATACCCATGAAAGTCCATTAGAACTTCTCTTTACCTACTGCTATATAATAGACAAATTAAGCTTAAACCAATAACCTTAAAAAAAATGTACGTTTCTTCTCTGGAAACAAAAGAATCTTACTTGCATCCATTATTACAGGCATAGCCAAAGTTCATTTTCTTAATATTCCATCTCTCGAAATACTTCAAATGAGACTGGTTATTGCAAAGTGTTCTAACATCAATGCAGTCATCAAGAACTAGGAATGACAACAAAGGAAGGAAAGGTATATATGTCAAAACAACTAGCGCAGCCATGTATGACTATTCAACATTCACACATGTATAAGTACCTTCTTCTGTGACTTTTTGGTTGAAGTCATGCCAACAGAATTTTTAATCTCCGGCTGAGGAATTTCAGCAGCAACATTTTTCCTGGTTGCTTTAGCAGCCTCCAGCTTTCCTTTGGATGGATCAGCATTAACTGCTTGGGAATTCATTATTCCAGACAACTTTTCACGCAAATCACGCACACCAGAAACTGGCCAGTTTACACCTGGAGATGATTGTTGGAGACTTTTCCTTTGGAGTTTTTGTCTAAGATCTTGCGGGCCAACTTTGCGGTCTTCACAAGAAATTAACAAAATCAAAACCAAATATAGCCTATTTTTGTGTAGCAATAGTAGCAATTGTAGTTTTCTGAGACTGGTCAGAATTAATCCGTACTTGAAAGACGAGGCCCATCATTGTCAAAAAGATCATGTTCCCATTTATCATCTTGCCTCTGCCTGCAAAAGGTAGATGATAGACTTAATAACAGTGTCCCTCAACATACTATATAAGCCCTGAAAATAACACAGAAAAGGCCCAAGAGGAAGTTGCAATACTGGGCAAGAAATTGATCCTCCTTATTAGATTACAGGATGGAGAAAAGAAAAGTTATAATAGCAGTAGAAAAGAAGTAAATTAAGGCAGATACTCAACTACTTGCACAAGTAAGTGTAAGCTTCCAAATAGAGATTTCAAGCTTAAAATGCTAGTAATACCTCTTTAACATAATAAGCAGAAAGATAAGGAAATGTAGAAAATTAAAAAAAAATTGTCCTTCATGCCCCAATAGTGTTCCATGTTTCCCAAATTCCTACCTTATCATTACCAACAGAAACCATTTTTCCTTGAACAAAATGCACTAAAAAAAGTAACTAAACTACACAACGAATCTGACTAAGGACCATATTCCAACATGAAAAATTATGCCTAACCCTATGGAAGGTGATTTGGGGAGAAAGGAAAAAAAAAAAAAGAAGGAAGCAAACCTCTTTCCAGTTACTAGCCGGCTACGAATAGAATGGTCAATGGAGTTAACATTAAGACGCTCCTTTATCGACTTCCTGGACGCAGCCTCCACTCGATCAGCGTACATCCTCCTTTTAGAAAACAAACAAACTTAACCCTAGTTCCTACACTTCTCTTCTTACAAAAGGGCAGATTCCGAAATTGAATCGCTATGAAAAAGAGAAAATCAAAACACTCACTTGGAAAATTTTGGAGTGATAAAAGAAACAACTAGTTCAAAGTATTTACGAATTTAGATTTCAGACGATTGAAGTAGCCGCTGAGGGAATAAAGTTCTATGTCGTGAATCTTGGCCTTCGGATATAATCGGGTCGGGTCGGGTTTCATATTTTCGTGTTAATTTATTTATTCTGTAAAAACTAAAAACACATACATCTCGCGTGTAAGTTAAAGAATTTTTTTCTAAAATCTTCATTTTTTAAATTTTTGAAAAATTTACTTTTAATTCTCAATTTTTTTACAAAAACTTATTGCTAGAATTTGGTTAAAAATTGACAGCAAAGGACATCTATTATGAAAATCAACTTTTACTAATCAAATACTCTTTATACAACAATTCAACTCAATTCTTATATTAGAATTGAAATAATTAAATCTGACTCAAATTAGTAATTTATTATAATTATTTTAAATTATTATTTATATCAAATTTAATTACTTCAAGACGACTTTAAAGCTAAATTATCTTATTAGTTACATTTAATTAATTCATATATAATATTCACATTGGGTGCATTTTGTACTTATTTTTTAAATGAAACCTAAAAGGAGGAGTCATTTTGAAAAACTCAAAATTAGAAAGAGTTTTTTGTTCATAATTTTAAAAATTAGGGGGTTTTTCTTAAATTGCTATCTTTTATGCTTTATTATACTATCATTTTTAAATTTTGAGAGCTCCCATAATTAAAATCAAACTAGATGAAAATGTTTTCTGAAAAAGAGACTAATCTTTTATGTAATTTAATTAATTATACTAAATCCTTTTGTGTTGTAAAAATATTTCTAAAATTCTCTTATATTTTTGTAAAAGTTCAAATTGGTTATTTTGTTAAATTGGATCGCTATTTCTAATTTACATAATTATGTTTAGAAGTATTTTCATATAAAAAGTAGAATATATTATTAGTTCATTATAATAATAAATTAATTCTTTTATTAAGTTTTATTCATTATTTAGTATATTATTTTATTTATATTTTATAAGTAATTAATTTGTTTGATGTTTTATATTAATAAATAAAATTATGAATTTTATTATTTTATTAATTTATATATTTATATCTCATTGTTATATTTATAAACGAATATTTAATAAATAATTTTAATATAATTTATTGATAATTAGGGATCTAATACTAGATCTGATTATTTAAGTTTATTGGTTTTTGTCTAATAAGAGTAGGTGGTCCTAATAGTTTGAGCCAAGGAGTAGCCTATAAGTTTATTGGATTAGCCTACTCAAATGAGAATGAACAAAGAGGAAGGAAGAGACGAGGGAAGATCTAAATGAAAAAGAACTAAGGGCACAGCAACAAATAGATATAACATGAGAGCAACTAGGAACTGAAGTAGTAAAAATAATGAATGGAAGGGAGGGCAAGAACAATAGTCTAGTATAAAGGATAATACTACATAGGTTAAACTTGTAGTGATTACAGTGAATAGGTCAAGTCAAGCCTCAAATGAGGAAGGGTCCACATGTGACAATAGAAGGAAGTCAACGAGGAAAACAAGATCCAAGAGACCTTCAACTAAAAGCCCCACCCTATATCAATAGTAGCTTGGAATCTAAGGGACATTAATTGGCTAAGAAAAAGGTTTTATTAGACGATATTGTAACCAAAGTGAAACCATTAATAATGTGTTTTTTGGAGACAAATTTGAGCAAGGAGAATATGATAAGGCTCAAACTTAGTAAGCTAGTGGTATCTAATATCAAACTACTAGAACTACCACTATGGGAGAATAATCATAACTTTTAATGCTTGTAGGGTGGGAGTAACTAAGTTAGCATCAAGTGATCAAATGATTCACCTAGTTATGGAGTTTATTTAGGAAAAAAAATATAATGATCATATATGTCTATAGTTCAAATTTCAACTTCTAGAGGAAAGTGTTATGAAGCAGAATTGAAAATATCCAACCAACAACAAATGAACCATGTATTATACTGGGAGACTTCAACTCCACTGTCTACAAATTAGAAGTTGAAGGAAATGTGTGATAGAAACTATTTTGATGACCTAAAGTAATGTATTGAGCAACTATGGGTTACAAATGACTTCAACTCCACTATCTATAGATCAAAAGTTGAAGGAAATGTGACTGATAGAAACTATTCTAATGACCTGAGGGAATGCATTGAGCTATTACGAGTTACATATTTGAGGCATAAAGGAAGGTATTTCACATAGAGCATTAAAAAAGCTTTATGTGGTTAATAATAAAGAAACTAGATAGAACTTTGGTAAATAATCAATCGATGATAAAGTTCCCAGAAAGTATAGAAAATTTATGAAGCTGAGGTTCTTAGACTACTCACCAATTCGGGTGCAAAATATCTTCAGTAATTGTAAGAGATTAAGGCCATTCAAATTCAATAATTTCCTAGCAAGTCTGAAAGGTTTTAATACAGTTATCCTCAAAGGAATGAAAGTCATTATTCAAGGAGTGAAAGGTTTTAAGTGTCTAAGGAAGCTTCACTAGATAAAACAAGAGCTAAAGAAGTTGAATTCTTGAAAAGGCTCCAATACTGAATAAGAAGTGACAAGTTTCAAAATTAAATGCTAAGCATCTAATAACCTTTATACCAAGATCCTAAGGATATAACCTTGAAGGAGGTAGAGAAAAAGGAGTCAAATACTATATTGAGGCAACATACAATCATATATCCATCCTAAGGCAGAGATTAAGGGCTTGTGGATAAAAGAAGGGGAAATAAATACAAAATTCTTTCACAATTTTGTAATAGCTAGGAGGAATCAAAACATAATTAGCTCACTCACTAAGAAAGATGGCTCCAAAATATTTGATCACTACTAAATCAAACAAGAAGTTTTTAACTTATTTGAAGGCTCACTAGGAAAGCAAGCCCCCTATCAGATTAACAGGTAGTATGCCTAGTGTTGGATCCCAATCCGAAACCCAACTACTTAATCCGAAACCTTCATACTTATACATGATTATAAACTCAATTAAAG